>VWZI01018029.1:1008-14456 GCA_013396835.1 Psilopogon haemacephalus
GGGACAATTGTATATAAAATGTATAATTATATATGTTATATATAGAAATATAATAATAGTTTTTATTGTTATTTTAAAATACCGTGGGAGGGCTAGCTTAATTTTTGGTTTCCTTCCCTTCCCAGTTCTACAGGTAGAGACATTTGCATGTACTTATGTCGATGAGAAAAACTCATCCTTCAATACATAAACATACACGTGTGTGTGTGCATATATATGTATACATGTGTGTATATTTATGTGTGTATGTGTATGTGTGAAGGAAGAGCTTTCTTGATCATTGCAGCAAGGAAAGGGAAAAAAATACCGTGGGATTAACAGTAAAAATCACTGGAGTGGACAACTCTTTAACGAAGAGTAGCTTTCTGTGGCTGCCCTGGCTGGGTTCTGAAGCATGGCCTTCCACCTGCTTTGACTCTCCCCTGTGCTTTTTACAGTATGATCAGAAGTCCAGTGTCATGGAAAATGAGTCCATCAGTTTTCAGTATTCTCCTGGCAAGCCTAGTGTAGAACAAAGAGAGCTGCTGTTCTGCACCTGCCTGTGTGCTGCTGTCTCCTGGGAAATGATGGGAAGAGGGTCATGGCCAGCCACAGTACTGTACGATACTGAGGACATCACCATCAAAGCATGTCTACCTGTATGATGTTAAAAGCACACAGCCCACAATGGTAGTTTTTAACTAACACACTTAGGTTGGAGGCAAAGCTGCTATTTGCTGTGATCATCCCCGTGAAGAAGGACCTGGGAGTCCTGGTGGACAAGTTCTCCATGGGACAGCAAAGTGCCCTTGAGGCCAAGAAGGCTGATGGAATCCTGGGGTGCCTTAAGAAGTGTGTCCAGCAGGCTGAGGGAGGTTCTCCTCCCCCTCTAGTCTGCCCTGGTGAAGCCTCACCTGGAGTATTGCATCCAGTTCTGGGCTCCCCAGTTCAAGAGGGACAGGGAGCTACTCATAAGAGTCCTGCAGAGGGCTACAAGGATGATGAAGGGCATGGTCTGATGAGGAAAGACTGAGAAACCTGGAGCTGTTTAGTTTGCAGAGGAGAGGACTGAGAGGATATCTAATAAATGGATAGAAATAGATGAGGGCTGGGTGTCAGGAAGGGACAGCCTCTGCTCACTTGTGCCCTGTGATAGGATAAGGGGCAATGGATGTAACCTGCAGCACAGGAAGTTCCACCTCAACATGAGGAAGAACTTCTTGACTGTAAGGGTGACAGCACTGGAACAGGCTGCCAGAGAGTTTGTGGACACTCCTTCTCTGGAGACTTTCAAAACCCCTCTGGATGTGTTCCTGTGTGACTTGCACTAGATTTTGTGGTCCTGGTCTGGCAGTGGGGTTGGACTGGAAGATCTGAGATGGTCCTTTCCAACCCCTAACATCCTGTCATTCCAAATTCTGAATTACCAAGGCTCAGCCATTGCGTCGTCCCTCCACATGCAGCCCATAGGTGCCTGTTACCATATTTCTTCTTGACTGAAATGTTACAGCAGTCTCAGCCTTTTTCTGTGGGGAAGATAAGCAGGGAAAATGCATTACACGTTAATGGCGTTCGATGGAATGTGAGTTTAGGTCCCCCCAGTGCCACCAGGGACAGAGTAAAAATCGCATAATTGTTTCATAAGTCAGGGATTATTTTCATAGCAGCACTTTGAATGTAACCCTGCTACAAGTGGACACAAGTTGTTGTGAAGAAGGAATTGTTAATCTTCTAATAAATAAGTGTCTTCTAATAATAAATTAGTGTCTTCTAGAATTTAGATATTAATTGAAAATGCAAGGTCACAGGGTGGCTGACACTTAACATGACTCTCCCCTTGACTTGACACTTGACTCTCCCCTGTCCACAGCTTTGATCATGCTACGTCTTTCTTTCTGCCTGGTGCTCGAGAGAGTACCCCAGGGTCATGGCCTGTTTCCCAGTCAAGAGGTTTAAACCTGCTGGCTTAAATACCTGAGGCCCAAGCTTTAGCAGGGGGTGGGGGTATGATGGGAGAAGGCGGAGCATTTGCTTCATGCTTTTCACATTTCCCACATAACCCAAAGCAGACTAAACAAAACCAGTGTGAAATCTCATGGCTTGATGCTGCTGTGGTTGTATTTTTTAAGCTGTCATCCATTCATTAATACTTAATGTTTATTCCCTGGATTTACTTTTTTTTTTTTTTTTTTCAGCCTTCTCTTGCAGGGAGGGTTGAGGTGGGAGGTTGAAACCTTTTGAAAGGGGATTGCAGTGAGTAGTGGCCTGTGATTAAAGCTCAGTGTTTTTTCACAATGCAGCTCCTCTGCAGCAGTGTCACACATGGTAGCATTTAGGAGTCCTTCACAGCTGAGGTGTTTCAAACACTAATGAATGGAATTTTGGTCATATAGCTCAGGCAAGCTTTAAGGCTGAATGGTGCACTGTAGTGGCCTGGGAAAGGAAGAGAGTTATAAATTGTGTCAGTTAGCCACCCAGACAAAATGAAGCCATGTGGAAAATCAAGCCTATTAAAGTATGAAGACTGTTATAAGCTGTTTTAAGCTGGTCATTCTTAAAAGGTCTCAGTTGACCGAGGGAGTAAATTCCTCTTCTTCCTAGATCTTTTCACGTGCTGTCTTAGGTGATGATGTGCAGCATTTGATAACAACTTTTCCGTGCCAGCCCCTTTTATCAGAAATGTTTACTGCCCCAGTTTACCACCCATGTCCTGAAAGGTAATGCATATCTGTTAAAGAAGCAGCTTTAGAACATCACGTTTGGTCAGGCCTGCTGAAGGCAAACATGAAGGCAGCACTAGGACCGAGCAGGAGAGCTGGTGAGGAGGAGAAGGCGTCCCAAAACACCCACTTAACATTGAATACCTGCTCAAAATGCTTTATTTTCCAGTTGTCTGCTTCTGCTGGCTGTAAGAGGCCACAGCATAGATTACTTTTTCTTGGGACTCCTGGGGTAGAAGAAAACCCTGTCAGGGCAGCACAGAGAGCAGGGGATCTTCCTGTTCTCCCCAGAATGGCTTCTGGAGATGTCACAGCAGCTCTAAAGAGCATTTTATTATCAGAGGTAACTGTCAGCTGCATGAGAGAAGAGTGAGGTGGCAGCCTAAGACACACGGTCACTACAGTATTTATCTTTTTCTGTTTCTGTATTCTAGGAAGAGACTGAAGAAACATCCTCACAGGAGTCTGCAGAGGAAGACTAGGAGACCACACCATGCAATTTCTACCTCATCAGCAGTTGGGTCTTTTGAAGGGAGAAGACACTGCCTTGACCACTTATTTTCTGTTGCCATGGTCTTTCCACTTTTGCCTGGGGGGGTGGGGGGAGGAAAACCCAACAAAAACATCACATAACCTTAAAAAGGATTCGACTAATCACCATCTTTGTAATCCCTTCACAGTCCCAGGTTTAGTGAAAAACTGCTGTAACACAAAGGGGACACAGATTAATGATGCAACTTTTAATTACTGTTTTGGTTTTTTTTTTCCTTAACCTACTAATAGTTTGTTTGAGCTGCTAAGTAAGGGGTAAATGGGTAAAGAAGAGCTCTGAATCAGGTTCGTGTCATTCACTGCACTGCATAGAAACAAGAAATATGTAAGATAGACATTATAATGGGCATTGAAATAGGAGAGGCTGGGTGTATAACACTAAAGCCTTGCAACACTTCAGCAACCCACTCCCTGCTTAGTGAACTCCCTGTTTTAGAACACCAAAGATAAGGGATAGATACTGTTATTTTTTTTCCCTTTTTTTGTTTGGTGTTTTTGTTTTTCTGTTTTTTGTTTTTTTTTTTTAATAACCTTGTAGACTTACTTGACTTTAATTTTAAGACTTACTGTTATTTCAGGAAAAAAAAAAAAAAAGCTGAAAGCTGACCTTTCACTTCATTCAGATGGTAATCGAAGAAAGAAATCAACACAGAAAAGGTACTTCCATTTTGCAAAAGGGAAGAACGACAAAGATAGGTTGTATAGTTACTAATACAAACATATCAGCTCATGCAGTAGTAAACAAAATGAGTAGCCCTCATCTTCTGGACAGTAAGAAGCCAGAGGGAGTCAGCTTTCTGTAGGGCCAGGTGTTTTCTATGGAAACAAACACAAAGTTTTTAAAGGCCAGGCTGGATGTGGCTTTGGGCAACCTGATATAGTGTGGTGTCCCTGCCCATTTGGAGATTTGGAACTAGATGATCCTCGGGCTCCCTTCCAGTTCTGACAATTCTGTGATTCGATGATTCTATGACTGACACCAAACACTCTTATGCCATTATTGACTAAGTCTTTATGAGAAAAGTGTTTTAAAGGTGCCTCAGAATTAATCACAGATATATCGGAACAAAAAGAATCCATATGTGTCGCTTAGTTTTGACCCATTCCACTCACCCCTTTAACTAGTATTTCAAAATGATTACATCTCTCCTCATTACTCCTCAGTCACGATGCAAGAACCAGCACCATGTACCTCAGCTAAGCTCATGCGTTACTTTAAGCAATGTATTTTGACATAGGATGGTTCACTGAGCACCTCTGTGCCAGTGGCACTTCTCCATCTTTCCATTCAAAGCAGCACTTTTAACACCAGATGCAATATTTTCCCCCCCACTATTCAATACTACCTCTGAATTTTACAGATAACTCAACAGACTGATAAATACAAATGCTGCTAGACACACTCAATGCAGGAAATTCTTACTGGGCAGATAATCCTGAGTATGTGCATTTTTGCCTTCTACTTCAACACTTAATTGCAGTTAAGGAAGCAATATCTTTATTGTGTTTTGGCATGACTATGTATTTTTCTTTCTCTTGGTTTGCTTGGTTTGTTTTGTTTTTTTTTTTCTCCTTTTTTTGTTGTTGATGTTGGGGTTTTGTTGTTGGTTTTTGTTTGGTTGTTTGGGTTTTTTTCCATGTACTTACCCCTGTTCTCTGCTAGACTTCTATGTAATGTGCTGTTGAATATATTTTTGTACTGAATTGCTGATAGGTTTGTGAGGATAATTTTCTTCAGTAACACTACATGACATAGAAAAAAAAAATTAGCTCTAATGTTTAAATATTACTGTCCAAGTTTGTACCTCAAATGAATGGTTTAAAGAAATAGACTAATCGATTGACAAAGACCTACCTCCAGACTTGAAATGGAATGAACTTTTTACTTTTCAGCAGTTAGTTTGAAACAGTTTAGGACTGCAACTAATCCCTACTTCAAAACTTTTTTTTTTTTTTCTTGTAAAATAACTTGTGGAAAATGAACACATTTTAAAAATTACTTTCGTATTAAAAAAAAAAAATTAACAAAAAAAACCTTCAAAGAAACTTGAAGCTTTGTAGGTGGGAAGCTCAGCTTTTGCATAATGCAATCACAAATATGTGGGTTTGGTATTTTTTAAGGAAAAATAAATAAAATTAGTAGATTGTAAGGAAATGCTTGACAAGTATTTTCCTGTATTTTACACAAATGTGATTTTTGTAATATGTTTCAGCCAGATTTATTTTAAATGCTTCTTGTGTAGAGGGTTGGTTTTGTTGTTGTTTTTTTTATTTCTCCTCTCTCTCTCACTTCTAGTTCTTTCTCTCTTCCCTCCTCCCATTTCCATTTCTGTGTTTCTATTTAATCTCCCTTCTTCCTCTCTTTCCTAGTCAGTACTTTGTACCATTGTATTAATAACTGGGCCAGGGGTAGTTTCTCAGGAAGGCACCTGTCTGTGGGGCTTCAGTACCAAGCCAAATGTAGTTAAAGATAACTATTTACTGGCTTCTTCCAAGAGGCAGTGTCGGGAAATGCGAACCTCCTCAAAAGCCTGCAAGAGGGTTCAGTGACAAATTGCTGAAAATGAGCTGATCGGAGTATTAAAACTGGACACGAAAGAGAAATGACCTTAGCTATGCAGTAGCTCCAACAGGCCAAATCTATTGTCACTTGAAGGCAGCAGAAGGAATTCTACTGACTTCAAAGGGCATTGAACCAAGCCTTAGCAAGTCCCTTTTGGGGTTTAGAGGTTTATTTTTGCATTGTTTTGTTGTCTTTTTTAAAGCCACAGTATTCAGTGAATGACTCAGAAATAATGGCTGGGCATGTGTCACACTTCAACCTCCAAGAGACCACTCTGACGAACTGAACCTTGGATTTTTCTATATGTTGTAGTACAATCAAAACACATTACTACCTCTCAGGGCCTTACTATACCTCATTTTTTTTTCAGACTGAAAAATTGCATGTGGCCATTGAATCAGTGAGAACATCATAAAATTTTTTATATATATAGTTTATTTTTGTGGGAGATAAATTTTATACGACTGTTCTTTGCTGTCATTGGTCACTGCTAAACTAAGACTGGACATTTATCTCTTCTACCATTTCTGCAAGAGAGGTGTGTTTGCAGGAAGAAAAAATTGTTTCAAAATGTTTAACTACAGTTTACTTTTTTCTTTTGAGTGTCTTCTAACTTTTTTGCTTCATTCTTCATGTAGAGTTGCTGTCTATGGTTGTTCTTCAAATTGCTTGCTTGTTGAAAATGTTCCTTTAATGGATTATCACAGTCTGTTCAGCACAATAAACATAATAGCCTCTGTGATCCCCATGTTGTTTGATTCCTAGACTTTTGTCACAATTCCATTAAATGGGTAATAAAGTTTGTAAAAGCTTTGCATGCAAGTAGTCTTTTTTTTTGTTGTTGTTTGTTTGCTTGGAGTTTTGGGAATTTCTTTTGTTCCCAAGAAGACGTGTGCTTGCTGATAGGGGCCCCAGGGTTTGGTGCTTGGCAGAGAAGCCTGCCTTACAAGGCTCCTCCAAAAGCGAGACCAGCCCTGCGGAGAAGGACCTCAAAGACCTGGTGGACAGCAAGTTCTGCATGGGACAGCAATGTGCCCTTTTGGCCAAGGCCAGTGGGATCCTAGGATGCATTAAGAGATGTGAGGCTGGCAGATTGAAGGAAGTTCTCCTCCCTTCTCTCCTCTGCCCTGGTGATGCCCCTCCTGAAATACTGCATTCAGTTCTGAGCTCCCCAGTTCAAGAGGGTAAGTGATCTACTGGAGAGAATCCAACAGAGAGCTGCAAGAATGATGAAGGGACTGGAGCACTGCCTGATGAGGAAAGGCTGAGAGCCCTGGGGCTGTTTAGTCTGCAGGATCTGATCAATGTCTATAAATATCTGAGAGGTTGGTGTCAAGTGGAGGGGGCCAATCTGTTTTCGGTGATGCACAATAATAAGGCAAGAAACCATGGATACAAACTTGCACACAGAAGATTTCACCTCACCATGAGGAGAAACTTCTTTACAGTGAGGGTGACAGAGCCCTGGAACAGGCTGCCCAGAGAGGTTGTGTAGTCTCCTTCTCCGGAGACTTTCAAGCCCCACCTGGATGCATTCCTGTGCAGACTACCCTAGGTGATCCTACTTTGGCAGGCAGGTTAGACTCACTTACCTCTGGAGGTTCCTTCTAACATTTTGTGACTGTGAAATGTAGCAAATGCAGAAGTGTATTGGGTTCAAGCTAGCCCCCTTGAGCTCAAAAGCTCAATAAATACTTAATTCTATTTGGAAGTAAAAAGAGATTAACAATAAATAGAAGGTAAGAGGAGTTACAGAGGATGGGGATAAGGAACCAAAATACAGGGTACAGAAATGAGGGGTGATTACAGAGGATAGGAAAAAAAAGGGACAAAATACCCAAAAATACAACCCGTGAAGTGGAAGCTGAGTCCAAGCACTGAAATTGATGATTTGGTGGCAGATGCAGAGGGATGCAGGATTGAAATGCAGTGAGCTAGAGTTCAAAAAAATGGTTGTTCTCCCCACGTGTTTGCTGGAGAGCATGTGGTGAGTGGCAGCAAGGTGCTGGACAGGGAGAAGAGAACAAGAGAGAGAAGAGACAAACTGTCCACCCCCTTTTATAGTAGTCTCGGCAGGAAGTGGGAGGGGGCTAAACAGACACCTGGGGGCATGTCAGACCACCCCCAGGGAGGAGTCAGGGTAAGGCTCCAGGTAGGTTTAACCCTTTACAAGAAGTCACATGAAAGAAACCATGATTTGGTTCCACTATATGTCAGCGACAAAACCTTGTGTGGGACCACCAAAAAATATTATTTTAATTGTAGGGGGGTTTAATTCAGAAAAAATCTATTAAATATGTATATTCCCTTAAGGCCCTTTTATTCTTAGTTCATTGAGTAGGCAGAGAAATAAGTACATTTTTATTGCATTGGAGCACATTTGCCATAAAACCATAGTTTTAACAATATCACATAATAAAACCTAAAACTTAACATTTGAAAAGAGATCGACTGGGCAGATGCATAGAAGGAGTTCCTTTAAACCTACATAACTGCACAATACTGTCCTTAAAACTAAATCATAGTCTAAGATAGGAGTTTTATGAGGCCTGACAGGCTCTGAAGATGTTTGCAATGGGTTACTGCTCTCAGGCTGCAGCTATGCTTAGGGCCAAGGAGATTTAATCTCTATCAAGGGCATTGTTACAAGACCAGTTTTGTCAAAGGTTGATAATGTGCGCCAATTGAGGTGGTTTAGGTTTGGCATTAACATCCCAACGAACACATAGTAACTTCAGTGAGATCCAAGACCTGGGGAATGTCACCTGCTGGCATCTCGCCCTGCGATCCGGACTTTTGCCTCTCCAAAGCAGTGTAAAAGAACTACATCTGGCTGGGGTGGTGGTTTTTTGGTGTGTGGGATTTGGGTTTTTGGGGGTTTTTTTTGTTACTAGCAGTGCCATAGAAACAGACCTCAGTATTCAGTCCTAGTCCCTACAGGTCTCAGAGGTGATCCTGCTTTTGGCAGAGCGGCTGGACTCGATGATCTCTGGAGGTCCCTCCCATCCTCTAACGTTCTCTGATTTTACTATTTTCTGACTGTATTTAAAGTGACACGGCAATGGCACAGCACAGGGTAGGAGATCAAAGTGAGTATCTTGTATTTTCCAGACTGATAAGGACATTTGTTTCATAAATAAGTTTCAGTGCATCATTATTCACCGTTTTATAGGGGCAAAAGTTACCATTTCTGATTAAAATCCTTAGAATTGAATTGCTTTACCAGCACGTAGTTATCTGTGCTGGGAATGGAAGCTGGCTTCCTTCTGTCAGAATTTGACAAAGGACACCTTGATTTAGTTATGTGTGTGTGAGTTACATGGAAACTCCTTATCTTTCTTGATCAATACACACAATTAAATGGTACAGCTTATGATTTTGATAGGAAATAGGCTTAAAAAGGGGAAAATAGGAAGTTTTCATTTCCTGTGGAACACAGGAAGCATTCATAATCTTCTGTCTATACCTTTTCCCTTAGCAAATTCAAGGCTGTTTCCATTCTTTTCAGTAATTAGCCTTGACCTGGAAAGGATGACCTCTACTATTGCCTTTTTCTCCTGAATTCTTGACTTAGATCAGCTTGTAGAGCACAAATTTACATTTGTACTTTTCTGAACTATCCATTATGGGGAATCTCAAGGTCCTAAACACACTCCCAGAACATGCAGACCTGAAAGCAACTTCTTTTGGCTAAGTAATGACTTTTCTGGCAGCACCAGTACTCCAAAACCATGAGGCTAAACAGGCACAGATGGGAGCGCACACAAATGACAGAGACAGTGAAGAAAGGAGTGTTGGGGAGCTGGGTAAAATCTTACTGGTGTTGCTTATGGTAATGAATATTAGCAATAATTAATTTTTCATGGAAGTGAAGACCAGCTACAACTACAACCACTGCTCCACACACAGAAACTAGGGAAAGACATTTTTATTGTTGATAAAGTAAATTACATGTGAAAAAAAGCAGCAGAAGTGGAGAAGGATGCAACAGAGCAAACAGTACTTGGAGAATGGCTGGAGGAAAGGTTAGCAAGAGCACTTTGGGCACAGGTGCAGGCTACAAAGACTAAACCTGTGAACAAAGAAGCTGCATATGGCTCCTCAGTCCATTCCTGCTCTGCTCAGGATACTGGACTCAGCATGTTCTTCATGAAAGAGGCAGGCTTAGACCAAACAATACCTGACTGCACCCAGGCCATGAATTTTGCCCAATTGCTTGGCTTAGAAATAGGAAAGTGTTCAAAACTCAAAGAGAGCAAAGCAGAAGGCATTCCAGACACTATCAGCAGGGTAGTATCTCTGTGCCTACTCACACCAGCCGTTGAGCTGGAAGGCTGCTGGTACTGTGCTGCTTGCATACCTCTTCTGCTCAAAAACTTCACGGAAATTCAAAAGATAACACACAGCTCCTAATAAAATTAACATTCTTCTGTTTACTTAAACATAGCTGTGAGTTACTCTAGAAAATATTAAAAAAAAAACAAAAACAAACAAACTACTCTGGAGTAGGCACTGCCTGCCTGCTTCGCAGTGTCACAGCTAATACACCAACTCCATTATGCTCTACAGCAGAGCTGCTTTGAAATAAGAGCCTTTGAAAGCTCACTAGGCATGAGACAGGCTAGGGGACCTCATAATAGGTGATGCTGATTGCCCTGTCCCAGGGACTTGAAGTACTGGCAAGGCTCTGAGCAACCTGATCTAGTACTCAATATCCCTGCTCGCTGCAGGGGGATTGGGCTAGATAACCTTTGGAGGTGTCTTCCCACCCAAAACATTCTACAATTGTATGACTTAAAACTTTGCAGAATCTAGCCTTAAATGCAGCCTTGCTGGTTGTATATAGAACATTAAATTGGTTTACATTTTACCCATTGTGGTGGGTTTTAGTAAAACTATCCAGTGGAGATTAAGTAGGTAAAACCCAACCTTCACCTGAGAAGCTTCCAAAGCACTTCTATTTGTAAGGTCAAGGTACCTGCACCAGCCCCACAGTTCACAGCAGGTGACTAAGATGCACAGATGTGATTTTTCAATGTCAGGAAGGTTATGCAGAGGATATAAGGCTGCGGACACCTTGGGTGTGTCTCTGCTTCTCTGTGACAAAAGTCCAGAGGATTCCCTGCAATAATGTCAGCAGTGCAGCCTTTTGGAGTAAGTGCTTCTCCCTCACCACATGCAGGAGGGCAGTTTAAGACACTTTGACATCATCAATAAAATGAGTGCATGCCCTCATGGTCCATGAAGATGTAGGGGATTGTACTAGAGCAGCAGGAGGGGATTGTACTAGAGCCTTCACCTTTCCAGGCTTCCTCTGATTCAGACTGGTTCATTTCAGCCAAGACTGCTGTCAGGCTCGGTCCTGCTGTGCCAACTCTGCCCATGGTTGAGTTTGGTTGAAAAGTAAGCATCTGAGTCTTTGAGCAGAGACTAAACCACCATCTATGCAGCCCAGTAAAAAGGCGACTTTTGAATTATCTGGGATGTGAAGTCAACAATAAAACAGTGCCAGGAAATAATAAACATACGATGTACCTTTTCACTGCAAATCCTCGGCGTCGGCTTCCCAGATAGTGCGAATCTGTGCAGCCCTGGGAAATCGATGAAATCACTCTGCCTTATGCCGCTGGGGAAGTCAGCCTATCAAACTCAGGCAAAACACTGTCAGAGCCTTCTCAGCAGAAAGGAGAAAAAAGGAGCAGCAGACGCAATATCTAACAGCACATCCTTTACCTGGGGGCAGGTGCTCTAAAGATCACAGAAGCACAGAATTTTCAGGGTTGGAAGAGACTTCAAGGATCTTCTAGTTCCAGCTCTCCTGTCATGGGCAGGGACATTTTCCATTGGGTGAGGTTCCCCAGAGCCACATCCAGCCTGGCCTTAAATACTTCCACGGATGAGACTTTCACCACCTCCCTGGGCAATCTGTTCCAGTGTCTCAACACCCTCATGATGAAGAACTTCTTCCTAACATCCAATCTGAATCTACCCACTTCCAGTTTTGCTCCATTTCCCCCAGTCCTATCACTACCCGACATCCTAAAAAGTCCCACCCCAGCTTTCCTGTAGACCCCTTTCAGATACTGGAAGGTCACAATAAGGTCTCCTCAGAGCCTTTTCTTCTGCAGATTGAACAGTCCCAGCTCTCAGCCTGTCCTCACAGCAGAGGAGCTCCAGCCCTCTGATCATCCTTGCGACCCTTTTCTGGACATGGTCCATCTGAATGATCAGGCAAAGGCATATTGTCGTTATGCAAGGATGAATGAGGAATGACCCTACAGAAACCACAGTTATACTTATTTGAGCACGACGTGTCTGAGAAAAGTTTCAATCTTTCTGAACTCTTTTTTATTAAAAAAAAAAAAAATATTCAAAGATGTTCCTTCTGTCTCAGATATCTCATGGGTTGTGGGATCTTCAAAACCCCTCAAAACATATGTTGTGCCTTCGAGTGCTTTCGAAGTCAGAGCTTGAGCTTGGTGGTATACTCCATGCTGGGTGTTAGGATGCAGAGATAGTGCTTGCATCTCCATATGGATTTAATTTCAATAGATGCTATCAATTCTGTGTGAATGAAAAGCCTCCTCCTCTTTGCACCCTTGGGATAGTCTGGACTGAGATCCTGGATGTCCCCAAGAACAATAAACCACAGACCACAGGCATCTCTCTTTGTACCCCCTGCTTTGGACACCTTTTGAAAACCTCCCCAAACTCATGGTGCATCCCAATTCCAAATACAGGGCAAACACAGGAAGGCTGTCATCTCCCCAGCTAAAACCCGTGCTGTTCTCGGCACCATGCACATTACCTTCTCCGCATCCCGAATGTGATAGTGATCCCAAAGCTAGGGGTGCTGTTGTGGAGGTGACCAAGCTGAGAACCTCAACATTAAGGCACACTAGGGAGGAGGTCCCAGCTACAGTGGTGGTGGCAGCACCGGTGGGGCAATGCTCTCACCTTCAGCAATTTACTGAATCCTAACTTTACAACCCTGCAAGATCACAAGAAGCAGCACATATGGAAAAGAAGAGAAAGAAAAGAGAAATATGAACAGGAATACAAAAAGTAATATCTAACAACCAGCTATCACTTTCCAAATATTTTTCTTCTATTAATTTTAAGGGGGAAATCATTTGGTGGTAAACGGGGAATAAACTAAAACCATCTGCACCCTGCTAGGCAGCTGTCAGAAAGCCAAGCGAGCTCTTTGAGTATATAGGCCTGATGTTTAAATC
This sequence comes from Psilopogon haemacephalus, assembly GCA_013396835.1. Classification (NCBI taxonomy): domain Eukaryota; kingdom Metazoa; phylum Chordata; class Aves; order Piciformes; family Megalaimidae; genus Psilopogon; species Psilopogon haemacephalus. The sequence continues at coordinate 14,058 of VWZI01018029.1, forward strand.
CACTGAAGCTATTCCAGCAGTGTCAAACACACTGATGAGAGCCCTTTCCAACTGCTGCGTTTGAGAGGCTGACTCTATTGTTAAGCAAAGAATATTGCTAAGATTAGAAAGGTGCAGAACAAAAACCACTAAAATAATACAGGTTTACATCATTTGTGTCAGGAGATGTGTCATATGGCACCCATCTGGGGAGGAATAACAACAGGCACCAGCACAGGTTGGGGGCTGCCCTGCTGGAAAGCAGCTTCATGGAGAAAGACCTTGGAGTGCTGGTGGACAGCAAGTTCTGCATGGGACAGCAATGTGCCCTTGTGGCCAAGAGAGCCAATGGCAGCCTGGGGTGCAGCAAGAGAAGTGTGTCATAGAATCATAGAATGGTTTAGGTTGGAAGAGACCTCA
>VWZI01018034.1:5873-20826 GCA_013396835.1 Psilopogon haemacephalus
TATTATCTCCATGCTCTATACAGGCTAGACATGACTACATGAATTCATTTTAACAGAAATTTGTATTTCTACTGCTTATCTTGGTTTAGCCTTGAGATAGACAGATCCGGTATTTAGCAATGGAAGATGGTGCATAAACATGGTAAATGCTGTGTCACTTCCTTTCAGTGGACTTAGAGATTCAAAGTGGAGGAATTATTTAGAATGTAATTTATAGAACAGAATGTTTAAATGTTTTAAAATGTAAGGATTCATTACAAATTACTTTCCTAACCTTTTATCTAGGGTGAGATGCAAATATAGCAGTGACTGATAAAGACAGACATGTAAATGAATATGTATTTTCTTGCTGTTGTACAACAAATTCTGCTCTTACTCTGCCATTGATTTCAGTGTAGTTATGACTATGCAGGGTAAATGCATATGTCTACCTATTGACCAATTAAACTACATTTTTTATTATGGATCATATTTCCATATAGGACAGCAGGTCTTGACCTCCAGGGCAGACTATACAGTATCTGCTGCAGCACCATGGCATGATACTGGTAATATGCCCCACTCTAGTAGGTGCTCACTCACATTGGGTACAGAGGGACTGAAGTCTCCTGTGCCTCCCTGAAAAGTACTGAGGGTAAGATATGCACTGTTTTCTTATAAATTTAATAAATTTTCTAAGCTCAAAAAGCAAGTTGAAAACTTAAAATCAATTTTGTCATTCTTGCTTTTCTTTCTTACTTTTAGGAAAAAATGAATCACTTTCTCCCATGTTCTGATAAGACCAGTCTTTTGCACTCTATTAACCCCAGGGGCTAAAAGATAGTCTGTTTTCTAACAGGTGAATTAGTGTTAGATAGCATTGCCACAAATGCCAAGTCATTAAACATGTAATTGGATTTTTTTAAAATTATTTTTTTTTCTGCTATCTTAACTTTTCTATAAAGGATCTTTACAAATTAATGACAGAATATGAAGCTGCCCTGAGAGCTATTTGCCCATTAAAAATAGTCATGAAAAACTCCCATCCCCATCACATGAAGAACTATCCCACCAATTTCCAATTACTTCTGCCACTGATAGTTCACTGGACTGTTAAGTTATATTCTACATCATGCTGCTTAATGTGGTTAAGTCACACAGGTATTTGCTACTCTTCTTTTTTTCTTTCTTCTTCTTCTTATTTCTTTTTTTTTTTTTTTTTTTTTTTTTTTTTTTGCACTGATTATGAAGCAATTAAGCTATTTCATTAATGAAAAACCCAGAATTTCAGTACTATAAAGGCACAGTTAATTTAAAGATGAATCCCTGGCTATAACTAAATAAATCCTCATAGTGCTCTAGTCCAAAAATGTTTCTGGAAGTTTACTCAGAACCACCACTAAAAGTCTTGCCTGTAGCACTCAGATATTCTGAGGCAAGAAGCCTTAGTAAAAAGAGATAAATTACTTATGTCTGTGCTGGGTAATGACAATGATAATATTAATTAAAATAGTAATAATAATCAGAAAGATTTACCATGGATTTTTTTCCCATTTGATGAAAACTTTCAACTGAAAATGCAAGAAAAGACTGACAAATATGACCACTTAGGTTGTTACAGTTTTAGAACTGGGGTCCTAAATTATAAATAAGTTTTCCAGAGAATTCAAGAGAGTACAGGGAAATGGACTCTACTCCCTCAATGGGCTTAACAAAATATAAGAGATATGCTTTTCCCATTCCATTGGACTGTGAAAATTCTATATAATTAGGAGTTACAGTTTGTTATTTCTCACTCTCTTCTCTTTTTCTCCTTTGCTCTCCCTGAACTTTGCTTTACTCCTCTGTGCTGGCCATTGTTTGAGTTATTGCTAAGAACGCTGACTGGGAGCAGGGAGAGATAGTACTGTGTTAGTTGGCAACAGCCTCTGGGCTTTTTCCAAGGAGGCTGTACATGGGGTTCTGAGCTATTGTGTACAGGTGGGTCTGTACAGGGCGTAGCTGGGCTATTGCATAGTTGTATACGTACATATGTATTTGTATATGTTTATTACCTTCTATATTTAGCCTACTTTTGTAAATAATAGTTTCATTTTTACTTCCAAATTCCTAGTAAGTGTGGTGATTTAATTTTGGTGGTAAATCCCAAATTCTGTGTAGTGCAAAACCACCAAATATATTAAAAATTGAAAGTAAAAAATTCTAAGGTATTAGAAAAGTACCACTGATTCATAGTGCTTTCAACCTCTGTGATGGGGAAATCTAAGTGTCAGTGGGTAATAGCTTTATTATTAAATGATGGAGCCACTGAACAGAGATGTTAATCACGGATTCACAGAATGTTAGGGGTTGGAAAGGACCTGCAGAGATCATCAGGTCCAGCCACCCTGCCAAAGCAGGATCACCTAGGACAGGCCACACAGGAGCATGTCTAGGCTGGCTTCGAAAGTCACCAGAAGAGGAAACTATACTCTGTCTGGGCAGCCTGTTCCAGTGCTCCATCATCCTCACAGTTTGTCTTCATGGTGAGGTGGAACTTCCTGTGTTCTAGCTTATACCCATTATTCCCTGTCCTATTACCATGTGCCTCTGAAAAGATCTTGAGGAACCCCACTCTTCAGATATTTACAGATACTAGTAAGATCCCCTCTCAGCCTTCTCTAGACTAAACAGTCCAGTTCTTTCAGATTTGCTTCACAAGAGATGTGTTCAAGTCCCTCGATCATCCTCATAGCTCTTTGTTGGACACTCTCCAGTAGATCTCTGTCTTTCTTGAATTGGGGAGCCCAAAACTGGACACAGTATTGTAGGTGTGGTCTCACCAGGGCAGACTACAGGAGAATATCCCTAGACCCGCACTATTACTAATGCATTCCAGGATACCACAATATCTCTGGGAACTGAATAAAGCAATAAGGAATCTAAAGTTCATGGATGCCTCCGTCGGGGTTAAAACTACTGGGGCAGTTATTTTCTGTGAGTCTTCTGTAGGTTTGCTTCTTACATGCAATTTCCTTGAGGTGCTTGCTGTATATCAAATAAAGCACCTGCTGTCTGTAGATCGGTGGTTAAATAGCACACTATTCAGTGAATTGTTATATTCAATCTATGATTTAAGTGGGAACATTTATTAAATAAAAAGTCATCCATCTCATCATGGACAAGGGTTATACATCCAAAATATAAGTGGACTTTAGCAAAACATTTTGTTGGATGTGGGCCCTTCCTTCAGGTTGCTGATAGGATCCCTTTTGAACCAGGTCTGTGATACCATTCACAAGCATCGAAGGAGTTTTAAAGTGATAATTTCTGGTTTAAGTAGAGACAGTTATTACTGAGAAAGAGGAAAGGCTTGGGCTTTCTAGAACTTGGCTGATGTCTATGAATAATTAAACTAAAACAGCTAAAAGAAAGGTAAGTATAAAAAAATTCTAACAGCAAGTTGGAGGTACTAATGGCCATGAAAGTATAAATCTAAAATGGAGTGGATACAGAGAAGGAATATTAAAATTAAAATGGTAATATAGAACCTATTTTATGTGGAAATATTGAAAGAAACTGGGCTTTTAAACCAAGAGGGGCAAGGCAAGGAAAGGAAGGAAAAGAATGTTACTACTGTGTAATTATTTTTCTACATAGAGATAAATCACTGGAAGGAGGAAAAAGATAGTCAAGTTAAAGAAAAACAATGACAAATGCAGATAGATGCAGATAAATTGCATAGCTGGGTTCAGCTGTCCTCTGGGCAAAGATTGTTGGAGACACTTAGAAGCATTCTCTTTAAAAATCACTGTATATTTTGGAGTATCTTTTTATCACATACATACCTCAGTGCATGCTAGTGTCTTCTTTATGAGTCTGAATAACTTAAATTAAGTCCAGACTCCAATGGAGTCTCTCAAACAGATTAATGTGGGGATGGTTGTACTGGAAGCAGTAACTAGTTCCACACTGGCCAGAGAGCATATTTCCAGGCCTGATGCTTCTCACTCAATCTGCTGCTTCTGCAAGCTGTTTCCTTTGCCACACTTTCACTTTTGCCATCTTCAGCTCTCTCAATGAATGCTAATTTGTTATTTTCAAAATCTACCTCAGCTCTCTGATTATGAATAATTAGTTTGGCTTATCCAACTAAACAGAAAATAATAACCAACACATTGATATGGCAAAATGCATTTTCTCCCCTTGTTGCTTTTCCTTTCATTATATGTTATTCCGATTCCTTTGACTTCCAAGGTCCAAGGATTGTGTTCAGGTATTTCTTCTTTTTTTCTTTCGTGCTTATATACACTGGTATAGTACACAAGGTGGAATATATTGCTAAACAAGGGGCCATGATTTAACACTCCTTTTTATAGTTCAGAATGATTTACCAAGGCTAATTATTTCAGGGATGAAATTAAGAATTTCTGCTTTACATGCCCATGTCTGGTTCAAGTACCCCATTGGTGCTTTGCAGAGCTGTATACAAATGGTATCATTTAATAATGAGTGGGAAATCTGCTTCAATCTGTGAATTAATAGCTGAAATTTACTCTTTTGCAGACAGACAGTGTTTAGGCTAGTTCACACCTGATATCACATCAGGGCTTTTGTGAAACTCATACAGGCCACAGGCTTTGTGCTGGGTTTTTGAACAGAGCTATTTTCACTCTGTGACAAACAAGTGTAGTCATATGTTTCAATAAGGGATTTATCCATTATTGAAAATGTTACTGCTAATTTTACACCTTGAAAACAAATCAGGGTTTCACACTTCAAAAGCAGAAAGCAACCAGCTATAAACCATCAGATTGACTGTGATCTCAGAATTGAATAGGTCTATTTGCTCTAACAAACAGTTAGGCCATTAAATTGCAGAGCCTTCCAGTGTTTGTCCAGGTAAATAAGGACACATCCAAATTGATTATCTGTTGCTTGGCGGTAATGATATGTAATAAACTATTTGCTCTGGGTAACATAACAGAATTGTGCTTTAGTGTGTAGATGTGCAATATCCTCTAGTGTAACAGCAACACCTTCCCACTGGTTTAGTGTCAGTCTGGGACCCCATCACATCCTCCCACCCCTCGTCCTTTCAGGCAAAACGCATTTGCTTGATAAAACAAACACATACATTTTTCTTGTTCAATAATCTTATGTGATGCTGCTACTTCTACTGACAAGGATTCCTCAGAAATCTGCACGTGGGCACATCTGCAACTCATAGAAAAAAAAAAACTTCAGGGATGTTAAGGTTGATCATGTTCTTTTTTTGGTGTTATCATGCTCATTTGAAAGAAGAGTATCTGTCATCACAGACATCAGATCCACTAGCTGCCCACCAAGAAATCTTGTGCTTAAGTCAAAGTTTCTCCAACAGAATTTCTAGGATGAAACTTAACAACTCAACATTAGACAGCAATTTATGATATATAAGTAGTAGTCTAAAAAGAAAAGAGTTGGTCTCTAAGTTTTATCAAATGGGAATTAAATTATTCTGGCTTTTCTCAGTTAGGTACCTAACTGACTTGTTTAAACTATCCTTTAATAGTTCCTTCCATTCTGTGCAGAGTTCCACACTTTCTGTGTGAGTATGGGAGTGGAACATCTCTCTTATGAGAATAGGCTGAGAGAGCTGGACCTCTTTAGCCTGAAGAAAAGGACACTAATGGATGACCTCATTAATATTTATAAAGATGTGAAGGGTGAATGTCAGGAGGAAAGAGCCCAGCTTTTCTCATTGATATCCAGTGATAGGACAAGGGGCAACAGACACAAGCTGGAGCATAGGAAGTTTCTTGTAATCATAAGGAAAAAGCTTTTTCACTGTGAGGATGACAGAACACTGCCCAGAGAGGTACTTTAGTCTCCTCCTTTGGAGATATTCAAAACCTGCCTGGATGTGCTCCTGTGTGACCTACTCTGGGTGATCCTGCTCTGGCAGTGGGGGCTGGACTTTCAAAGTCCCTTCCAAGCTCTGAGATTCTGAGATTCTTGGTATCATGAGGCATAGATTATGACTACATGAATAGCTTACTGGAAATCTCTTGTGTTGTGGAGAGGGATTAAACAGCTGCAACTAGGAACCAGGGACAGAAATATTCTCTATCAGCAGCAGGATCTTTATGGAATCTTGCTCCATTTCTTGTCACAAACACCGAATTGAATGTTTGTGGGGGCAAATTCTAGGAGAGTAGTAACCTGTGCTGAGGCAGTTTGAGAATGATAAATGCTTTATTGTCTTTTCTTTTTCTCACATCACTTACCAGTTAGACTTGCAAGGTGAAATTAGCAACCTTCTAAGGTGGAATTTATCTTGTCAAGTTTTAGATGACTAAAATATTGAGTGGGAGAATGTACATAAGTAGAACATCTGCGTTAAGACACCTAGAGATAGTTGTGCTCAGGCTGCTGTTTCAGTTGTCTTTACAGCTTAAGGAGCTCATCAGTTCTGCCTAAGGAGCTATTTGGAATAGCTGTGGTCCTGTTGTATGGCATTGTCACTTGCCTTTATTGGCTGCACCTACAGGTCTTTCCTACCTGTAAGGAGAGCCTAGATATGAAATGACTCAAATGAGACTATTAGATTTCAGGCCCTCTAAGCTGCTATTAGTAACTTCCAGCTCTCAACTACTGGTCAGGGAGAGGGCAGGTCTCCTGACATCTCTTTCATGACTGGGAGAGCTTGACTGATGCTGAGGTTACTGGTGGAATGAATCATGATCGAGGAGCCTCATGTGACCTGCGTAAATGAGCTCCCTCTGTAATCAGGTGAAAAGACAGGGGATTTAAGAAACATTTTAGTTTAATTTATCATAAATGTCTATTTTAGGATGATATAGAATCTAATTTCTTACAGATTACTATTTAAAGGTGACTGGATACAACATACACAGATAACATCTGGAGCCTTATGATAGAAAAGAATCACATAGATTTGCTGGAAAGGAGGAGGTTGTCACTTCTACCTGTTTGTAATATAACTTCGCTACTATCAGGAGCATGTCTACTGAAGCAGAAAAGCATATAAGTAACTGAACAAATTAACTAAACGTTATGTCTCAGTGATTGTATAACAGATGGCAGACAATGTGGAAAGAGAACACACAAAAAATGATATTCATTTAAGATGGACAGAGAGATAGAACACCAATTTCAAAATGAAGGCCAATTCTCAAATGTGTATTCAGAAACACATGAGTTAGCTCTTAATGAAAGAAAATGCTGGTTGTTTTAAATATAAGGAAACTAAAGATCATGAATTGACATTTATATTCTATCTGTAAAAGAAAAAAACGGTATAGAATAATAGAATCATAGAATGGTTTATGTTGGAAGAGACATTAAAGATCATCCAGTTCCAACCCACCTGCCATAGGCAGGGACACCTCCCACTAGATCATGTTGCTCAAGACCTCATCCAGCCTGGCCTTGAACGCATCAAGGCAGGGAGCAGCCACAACCTCCCTGGGCAACCTGTTCCAGTGCCTCGCCACCCTCAATATGAAGAACTTCCTCCTAACATCCTGTTCAAATCTCCCCTCTGCCAATTTGAACCCATTCCCCCTCATCCTGTCATTACAAGACCTTGTGAATAGTCCCTCCCCAGCTCTCCTGTAGGCCCCCCTCAAGTACTGGTAGGCTGCTATAATGTCTTCTCAAAGCCTTCTCTTCTCCAGGCTGAAAAGCCCCAACTCCCTCAGCCTGTCCTCATAGTAGAGGTGCTCCAGCCCTCTGATCATCTTCGTGGCCCTCCTCTGGACCCTCTCCAGCAGTTCCATGTCCTTCCTGTGCTGGGGGCTCCAGAACTGCACACAGTACTCCAGGTGGGGTCTGACGAGAGCAGAGTAAAGGGGGAGAATCACCTGCCTTGCCCTGCTGGTAATGCTTCTCTTAATGCAGCCCAGGACACGGTTGGCTGTCTGAGCCGCATGTGCACACTGTTGGCTCATGTTGAGCTTTTCGACATGAGGTATAGGTACAATCTTCTTGAAACCTTTTTTCTGTGAAGTTGCAAAATATTACAGTGCTTCTGGTGGAAGTGAGACAAGATGAGTTAAAACACGTGAAGATTTTTAGTTTCTTTTTAAAAAGACAAACAATGAACAAGTGCTTTTGGGTTATTTGTTGTTTTTAATTTCATTTTGGAAAATGGTGAGACAAGTTTATCTATAAAAAGACAGAAATTTAAATCTGAGGATTCTTCAACAGGCATGCAAATATATTTGTAACCACTAGATGCCACTTAAAGCACAGTGTTGAAATTAACTGGTCCATTGTGTGTAGTCAGGGTAACTGTGTCAAAGGCGATGAGGAGGTTGGTTTTATTTTTCCCACACCCAGGAGAAAAACAAACAAACAAACAAAATATAAAATAAAAATAAGAACATAAGAGGAAAAAGAAGGGAAAAAACCCAAACAAATGAAACTCCCCCTCCCTCCCCAACTCCCCTGCTCATTTTTTGACTTAAAAAGAAAAATGGACATGGGAAAAGTGCTCTTGATTAGATTGGTACAAAAAGATGATGTGTTCGTTCTGGATAAATCAGAAGATATGAGGTTCTGTCACTCTTTAGATATAGACCTAAAACACTAAGCTTAAATTTATGGCCTCCTGAATGAGCCACAGGACTGTTTACTCGCAGAGTAGTAGAATTGGGTGCAGTTCCAGCAGTTCTTCTATGTGATCAGTTACTTTATCACCTTGATCAGTTTGGAAGATGCAATAACTCTCTTTTTTAATACATCGTACTATAGTAGATCCTTCATCAACCTACTTTGGATTTAATCACACTTCAGGGAATCTTCTCCCCATCGCTGTCTTTCACTTGCAAGCAAAAACATGCCACACATCTGTAAGTGCCTGTGTATTACTTTTTGAATTTTCACAAATTTTAGATTTTCTGGCAAAAAGCCTGGAAGAGGTTGGGAGCAGGATCTATAGAAAATATGGCTCTATTACTGCTGCTTTTTTTTTCTTTTTTTTTGTTTCTTCCAGGTCTGGTTTCTAGAAAGGACAATCTATTTCCAGAATTGACTAGAGGAAACAAATGTTGCAATATATTGCAGTGGATAACTGCAAATTTGAAAATGTATGTTGACTGCAGATTTTGGACTTTTGATCCAACTTTATATCATTAGAACACAGAACTTTTATGCACTCTGTGTTAGGTAACCTCTCCCATTCCATCCCATGATCGTTAGTTTCTTTTTGGTGCTTTAGTTTGCATTCATTCTCTACATAAGTTTTCATGGTAAGGTAAGTGAGATTTTCCAGGAAATTGTGAATAATGAATAGCTCCTTGTAGTTCCTCCAGTTGAACACCATATTGTGCATCTGGGAGCAGTTCTTCCTGATCTTTTCTGTCTATAAACTGTTCTCAGAGGTAAGTGGATCAATACTATTGCTTAATATACATGAAAAGGTCAAGGTGATTCATATTCTTAAAAAAAATACTAAAAATCCATGACATCTTTTCTAAAAGTATCTGAGATTACTTGTCTCTGAGGTACTCTGTGCCATTGAGCTCTAAAACCTTCAAATGTTTGTTTGGCCCTGATTATCCAGCAGTATAAAAGCAGCTGTGATTGACATTAAGATTGGAAAAGTGCATCTAAAAGTTATGAAGAGTTAGATCATCCAGAATGTTAGTAGAGAATGACTGTTACCAAAGCCTAACTTTTCTACAGGAAGAAGTGAGTCTCTCTCTGCTTCTTCAAATTTCTTTGCTTGTCCATGGCAGTCTTCACAGCAGAAAACCAGCAGCTTTAGGTATGATGTAAAGCTCCTTGAGCACATTACAATTTCTCCCTGAGGACAAATTCCATTCATTAGTTTCATAGCAGCATCTGTGAGCAGGAAATTTTTTCACTAAAACCAAGTTTCAGAAGTAGCTGTAGCACTGATCACATAACTGAGATTTGCTCTTCCATAATGGCTTTGCACCAAAGGACTTGGCTTTTGTAATGAGTCCATGTGCGGAATCTTTGAATAGAAATTTTACTCTGCAATTTATGAGCTTGACCAGCTGCTGACAGGGAGTTACTTCTTTTCTAGAAGCAAGGTTGATAAGTAAACTTCTGGGCAGTTTTTATTTTGCTCTGTGATATTTTATAAAGATACGCTGCAGCATCTTCAGAAGTCACACACTGGTCAAGTTTATGGATGTCACAGGGTTCAGGCAAGCATGTTTTCTGAACACTTTGCTTTTACTTCCAGCTGGTAACGTCTATCTCATTACTTGCCTCCAAGTCCCTGAAATTCCTTTCCAGTTTTAATTTTTTTTGTTACCCGGAACTATACAATTCCTGGCTCAGCTATGAAAGTACTCTCCATTTCTTTTTCTTGGAACAAATCCTATCTATTCCTGTTTGTCTGTTGCTCTATTTGTCTGATCTGCTGCTTCACAGTCTGAGAAGGAATATCTTTTGGGTTGTTTCATATGTAACTTGTAACCACTGCAGAGCCTTGGTTGAAAGGACCGAACTCATCTATGGTGGTAAAACTTCACTGTCTTCAGGACAGTTACACAAGGGATGAATTTGATCTTCCCTTGGGACCACACTGGCTACCAAAATGTGTATCCATGCATATAAACACTCAAAAGTGAAGAGGGGAATCAAAAGTAAGATTTTGCAGAGGTTGTTTCAAGACAATAGTAAATCATACCTTCATTGCTGCATTGCACAGAGTACATCAAAGGAGAGCAAGAAAAGTGAAATAACATGCAATTCTGCCCACTTCAGCATTAGGTTTTGTTAGAATACTCTTATACAATTATAAATCTGTCAGGATTTTATTTAGTATTTATATAAATACTGGTACAAATAACACAAGCAAGACATATATCATGTCTACAAGGTATTATTTTTCTGTTTGTTTTTCACAGGTGGACATTTTGCTAGAGAGAAACTTGCCAAGTGATACGAAAGAGAGAAGGAAAGAGAAGAAAGGGGTGGAAGAATGTATTGAAAGGAAATCTTGGTGCTACAGGGAAAACAGCAGTATTTATATTTCAGAGGGGCAAACATGCTGCACTCCACATATATTAGAGCTTGGGTTCTCTACTTAAGGCTTTACTGAAATTCCTCAGTACTTATATGAACATATATGACAGAATAATTAGAAATGGTTCATATAATTTATCATGCATAGTCTTGAGCTTTCTGTAGCTAATTTGATTGACCAGATGATTTTGACTAGTAAACTCAATATTTGGGTGAAACAGAGCTGAGTACATTAAAAACAAACAAACAAACAAACAAAACCCCAAAAACACAAAACAAAAAACCCAAACCAACCTCTTATTTGGCTAGAACTGTCGATTTTTAACCCTCAAAAGATAAATACATGCCTGCATATATTCAGGTGAGGGAACACACAGTCAGCCAGCACCTATGGTTTTACTGTTCTTTCAGATACAAGTTTTGCACACCAAGAAACATTTAACTGCACAGGCATACCCAAGAGAGTATTGAACTGCTTTTGCTTTGAAGGGAAGAGGAATCCAACATGTCTATCATTTAATGAGCACATTAAGGCTTTGCCTACAATCCAGGCACATTCCTGAAGGCCTGTGTTCTCATGAAGTCTTACAGGCTACTGAATCTTGCCTGGTGGAAAAACTGGCACGAGTTTTGATCTTGAGCTTTTTCACCCTAACGAGACTAGTTAAAAACTTGCATATAGTAAATAATATAAACTACAGTTAGCATGGGACAGGATAACTCAGATGTGAGGTGATGCAGTATATAGTCTATATCCTATTGGTTATATTATCTTAGAATGATGAATGCGTTCACATTGAATGACTATTTTTTTTTTTTTTAATGTGCTACATGGCAGTTACTGAGATATATTTCCTTCTAAAGTACCAGTAATGCAAAGTTACATAATTGTCCACTTTGCAAAACTACTTTTAAGGGTACTCAAGTCCACCGAACACTGGATGACATAACCTGTCTCAACATTCTCTCAACTGTGACCCTGCTGTGGTGGTTTTCTTCTGTTCTAGGAGGACCATATATGTTGCTGCAGCTCACGGTTCACGTCCTTGGAAGATGCATCTGTAGGTACCACAAGTCTGTGATGACTCTCAGCCACAAGCTTAATCCTCACCTTCAGCAAGAGAGGTGTTTTGGTCTAAATAATGGAGTCCTGGCCCGCATGCTGTTTCAAAGGAAGATAATAAAAACTAATACAGCCTTTGTATGAGGCTTTCACATCATTTTACATCTGCTTCATATTCCCTCATGACCTACAAGAGTGTGAACCTGTAAAAGAAGGGTTTTTTTCAGAACAGAAGAAAAAGTTCACATTGTTACATGGAATATGCCTATCTCAGTTTCCAGAAGAGCATGAAGAACAGTTCAGATGAGATAAGAGCTGGGGTTTTCTTTCACTTTTTAAAAGCTGTGGCTATAGTTTTCATAAAAACTAAAGGAATTAATCTTCCATTTATTTCTCAAGTGAAAATTCCATGTCTCTGCTGTAAACCTATGAAGTAAACATTTTTCTTGCTGTGTTTTAGACTCAGAACTGATAATATGTTAGATTTATCCCTGCTCCTGTATTACCTGAGCCATGCCATAGTATTCATTATCATAGTAACAGACTCTTATGATTAATTTATGAAGAGAAAAACTCAGGGACATGCATAGCCTACCACATAGAAGGATTAATGATGAAGCAGCTTGGCTTTACATACACTGTCTATAATTTCTTCTGACTGTTTCAGGTGGTGAATGTAAAATAATAGTGTTCCACTGATGTGAGTGGTAAGTGGAAGGAGCTCTCATTTCAGGTGCAAATCTGATGGGTTCCCTTGTAGTTTGAGAGAGAGGATTAGGTCCCATCACTACACTCTTCTCCTGCCTCCATCCACCTTCCACAATATATATCTCTTAACTCTTTATCTGAACCAAAAAGCTGTATCTCTCCCTTAGTGAAACATCTTTTATTTGCCAGCTTGTTTTTAACACAGACTCCCATTCTCTTTTGTGTTTGTGCTAATGTTCTGAATGTCTACACCACGTAGCTCATGATTATTTGTGAGACAGAGTGAGTTAATGCAGATTTGCAAGCTGTTCCCATTTGTTAAATGTCAGGAAAACACATGCAAGTCACTGGCTTTAGCACTTAGCTGCCAGCTGGCTCTTCTGAAAGGAGGGGACAAATGACAGTCTATCAAACAGCATGCTTTCAAAGAAAGAAGAGACCTGTTCCAGAACTGCAGCTTCAGAGGCTCTTTTAACAACATAAGCAAAACTGGGAGCCAACCTCATTTTTACCCCCTGGCTGTAATGAACACATAGCTTAGCTCCATCATTCCCTAACCCCAGTAAAAAGCAAACTGAAATGACAAAGCTTATAAGGAAAACAAGTGTTCATTTTTATATCTTTCTCTCTTATTTTCCTTCTTTATTTATTTATTTGTTTATTGTTTGTTTATTTAGAAGATATTTTAGCTCAAAAATAAGTCAAGAAGGAAAGGAGTGGGTTTCTGAGATCATCTCAAATCTCAGAAGAAGATTGTTGGAAATTGTGCCAAATGGAAGTGTTTATCCATGGGTAAGTGCCCAATGTAGATTAACATATTTTAATTATGGTCTCTGGGTTTGCTGTTCTCCCTGATGAATACATGGTTTAGGCCTCACTGGTGAGCCAAAGTTGGAGAGGGTTTACTTTTGGTTATGCATGGTAATGGCATGCTCTGTCCTCACTGTGCCCAGAGAGCTGAGACCTGTCTTTCTCCTCAAGCAGATGCCCTAAGAGTTGTGATACTGCCAGTTTCTTTATGCCACCTGACATGTTCCAACCCTGACCTGGACACCACCACTCTTCTGCTGCATCTGCCAGTGCAGAGGCCTGGGTGCAGCACTGCTTTCCCGGGTGATGTCCACCAAGACCTCCAACAACATCAGCTCATTAGGATGTCTCTGAACAGCTGTCATGTGGTGCTGACTTTTTGTCACAGTTGACAGCAATGAGATCAAAGCAAGTAGCCAGAGGCTGAAAAACTCAGTGTTTTACTATGAAGTCCTGACTCATCTGGCCCTCTGTTATAAATATTAAGTGTCAGATTTGGATTCATACTGAGTCACTCATAGCCTTGGGTAGACCCATTGCACAAATGGTCCAATTTATTGCATCAGGACTATTTGTATACAAGTTTGCCATCATTGTCAAGATGTCAGAATATGGCATCATATGTTTAGTGCTTTTGTAATTAATAAGCTGTACTGTGCTAGTGAACATCTTCCAATTATACTGTAAGATTTTGAAATGAGTGATCAGTTTTCTCTAGTTTAAATTCATTGCCAGTTAGAACAGGGCTTTGGAACAAGAGTGTTGTATTGAGCAAGATTCATCTTTTCTGCCTTCCCTTTTGTTATTCTAAGATGAGAATCAAGCTTATAGAGGATTTTCCTATATGAACATCCTTGTTGTAGGAGAAAGAAACACAAAAGTGTGAAGATAATCCATGCTGCATAGATTTACAGAAGAAGGAATCCTTTCTGCATGTCTCTCTCACTTAGAGAGCTCAGATGAGTTTAGGTAAATCCCAGTCCAATGGTACCGAAGGAAATGTGGAAAAACCAGGTGAGATGAAACCTTTCCTTGTTGCAAATACTGCTTGCAAAGCTCTGTTTCTCACAAATGCATCTCAAGAGCACTTCCAGAAAGGACTTTGGTGACAAATGTAATCTCAAATGTCATCCAAGCCACACCTTCTTTCAACTTCTTAATCCATGGGAATCAGAAACTCTCTGGGTGTTGATGCCTTTACCCTGAAAACATACTTTGAGCATCTCTAAATCTGAAGAGCTGACTAATTCCTACTTAAATCCCTGTGACATCCAGGAATTAGGCAAATTGAAGTCTCTGGACCTAATAGATAAAACTTAGAATCATAGAATGGTTTAGATTAGAAGGGACCTCAAAGATCATCCAGTTCCAACCCCCCACCATAGGTAGGGATGCATTACACTA
>VWZI01018037.1:5494-29640 GCA_013396835.1 Psilopogon haemacephalus
CGGGGGCGGCGAGGAGAGGCTCCGCGATGCAAATGGGGGCGGGGGGAAGGCTCCCCGTGGGGAAGCTCCGCTCCTGGGGGCCTCTTGGGTGGTGCTGTTCGGGGCCTACAGAGAGCTTCCTGCCCTGGCTTCTTCGGGCGGCAGCCTGAGACGCGAGGCTCTTCCCTAGGCCCCTGGGGGTTAGGTGGCAGAGCAGAGGGTTTCCGAGGGCAGGTGAGGGGCAGGCACAGCACTCAGTGCGGGCACCTTTCAAGGGCGGCAGCCACTGGACGCTCCCTGTTCCGCAGCTGGGCTGTGGCAGGAGCCGAGACAGCAGAATGCAAACACCAGCGGCTGAAGCGGGGTCGGCTCCCAGCGTTAATGAGGCTGTGAAAGGGCTGCCACGGGGAGAGGAGCATCAGCAGCAGAATCACAGAGTGCCAGGGGCTGGAGGAGACCTCCAAAGATAGCTGGTCCAGCCCCCCTGCCAGAGAAGGATCACCTATGCCAGATCACACAGAAACAGTGAGTGTGCAGATACACCAAGGTGGGAGCAGCTGTGGGTCTGTTGGAGGGCAGGAGAGCCCTGCAGAGGGACCTGGGCAGGCTGCATGGGTGGGCACAGGCCAATGGGATGAGACTGAACAAGGCTAAGTGCAGAGTTCTGCACTTTGGCCACAGCAACCCCAGGCAGTGCCACAAGCTGGGGACAGAGTGGCTGAGAGCAGGCAGGCAGAGAGGGGCCTGGGGGTGCTGGGTGGCAGCTGAGCAGGAGCCAGCAGTGTGCCCAGGGGCCCAAGAGGGCCAAGGGCATCCTGGGCTGGCTGAGGAGCAGTGTGGGCAGCAGGAGCAGGGCAGTGCTTGTGCCCCTGTGCTGGCTCTGCTCAGCACACACCTTGAGTGCTGTGTCCAGCTCTGGGCCCCTCAATCCCAGAGAGATGTTGAGGTGCTGAAGGTGCTGAGAGAAGGGCAGCAAGGCTGGGGAGGGGCCTGGAGCACAGCCCCAAGAGGAGAGGCTGAGGGAGCTGGGGGTGTGCAGCCTGCAGAAGAGGAGGCTCAGGGCACAGCTCATTGCTCTCTGCAGCTCCCTGCAGGGAGGTTGTGGCCAGCTGGGCTTGGGCTCTGCTGCCAGGCAGCCAGGGCCAGAAGGAGGGGACAGAGGCTGAAGCTGTGGCAGGGCAGGCTCAGGCTGGATGTGAGGAGGAAGTTGTTGGCAGAGAGAGAGATTGGCATTGGGATGGGCTGCAGGGGAGGTGGTGGAGTCCCCAGCCCTGGAGGGGTTCAGGAACAGCCTGGATGGGCACTGAGTTCCATTGGCTAGGGCTGGGTGCTAGGTTGGACTGGATGAGCTTGGAGGTCTCTTCCAACCTGGCTGATTCTGGTCTGGTCTATTCTATTCTATTCTATTCCATTCCATTCTATCCTATACTATACTATGCTATGCTATCCTATCCTGCCCTGTCCTGTCGTGTCCTGTCCTATCCTATCCTATCCTATCCTATCCTATCCTATCCTATCCTATCCTATCCTATCCTATCCTATCCTATCCTATCCTATCCTATCCTATCCTATCCTATCCTATCCTATCCTATCCTATCCTATCCTATCCTATCTTATCCTGTTCTATCACATCCAGGCATTTCCTTCAGTCCTGGCCTCTCCTGTGTGTGAGCTCTAAGCCCAAAGTCGGGTGTGCAGCTGTGGAGCCTCCTTGGAAAGGACCAAGCCAGTCTACCCTGCTCCAGCAAGTGCTAGGGGGTTAAGGAAATGATCTGTTCAATACATTTAAGAAGAGCTAATTGCATTATTTAATAATGCCAAATCACAGAGCAATTCCAACAGGAGCATATGTGACTGTCTCAGGGCAGAGTCTAACAGGATTCTGTGCTGGTTCAGCAGTTCCCTGCCCCCTCCAATTTGAAATCCCCCAGGCTGGAACTCAGCCTGCTGGAATTTAATGAATGAAGCTTTTTATTTACAGCTTTGCACAACACACATGCAGAGATTGACAATAAATCACAGATATTTACAGCTACAGACAGTGAAAAGGTAATACAGAACCACCACAGCCCTCCCAGAGATCAGAGTCCCCAAGAGGGGTTCCCAACCACCCTTCCACCTTCTCCCTTCCCAATCTTATCTCACCATCTGTCTTATGCAGCAGATAGGCTAAGGTAGATTGGCCAGGGGGGATTAGCAGCAGGGAAGAAGTTAGTGAATTATTCAGATCCAGCTAGGAAGAGAGAGACATGTGGCAGCCAAAGCAGCTCAAGCAGCTCTCTCTTATCTATCTTTGTGTTACAACTCTTGGACGGTTTTTTCCTTTCTCAGTAAAGCTGTAAGTGCAGCAGCACCATCAGTGTTTGCCTCTCTCACCCTATAGTCTAACTTCTCATTCAAATCCTACAACTGGTTCAGACCAGCAGGGAGTCCTTCGAAATGGCTTGATGGGCTGAGGGCTTAGAAGAGCTCCGAGCTGGAGCACCTGCTGCTGTGCTTGATTTGTGTGTGCTGACAGCAGGGAAGCTGCTCTGTCTCCAGAGGAGGCCATGGCCTGTCTGCAGCTTGGGATGTGTAACCTCTCCCTGCTGGGCAGAGCCACCCACACACACAGCCCTGCCAAGAAGGGGCTGAAGCCTCCGGGGCACACGAGCAGGTGACCAGGTCCAGAAGTGTGGGCTCTACAGACCTAAGTCTCTCCTTACCCTAAAGGTCCTGCAATGGCAGGCAAAACAAAACAAACACTTCTGGCAGTGTTCCCTTGTAACCTTCTGTGCCTAATGATGCAATTTAAAGCAGCACAGGGAGTGGATCCTGCCCCTCTGCTGAGACCCCACCTGCAGCACTGCCTCCAGCTCTGGGGAACACAGCACAAGGAGCACCTGCAGCTGCTGGAGAGGCTCCAGAGGAGGTCATGAAGGTGATCAGAGGCTGGAAAAGCTCTGCTGTGGGGCCAGGCTGGCAGAGTTGGGGCTGCGCAGCCTGGAGAGGAGAAGGCTGCAGGCAGAGCTCAGAGCTGCCTGCCAGTGCCTGAAGGGGCTGCAGGAGAGCTGGGGAGGGACTCTGGAGAAGGGCTGAGAGTGGCAGGATGAGGGACAATAGCTTTGAGCTGAGAGAGGGGAGAGGGAGAGGAGGAAGAGATTGTTGAGAGTGAGGGTGGGGAGAGACTGGCACAGGCTGCCCAGGGAGGCTGTGGCTGCCTCCTGCCTGGAGGTGTTCCAGGCCAGGCTGGATGAGGCCTTGAGCAAACTGTGCTGGTGGGAGGTGTCCCTGGATGGTACTGGATGACCTTTAAGGTCCTTTCCAACCCAACCCATTCAATGAATCAATCCCAGTGGGTTCTGTCTTGCCATCTTAGTCTCTCTTCCTCCCTCACTTGTGTTGCCTTTGTGTTTGGGTAATGCAAGACTGCTCAGCACCTGCAGCTGTCTGCATTCACAGGGGCACAGCAATCTGCAGGGAATGCTCCACATTTGCTGCAAGAAGCAGGAGAGTTTCTGCTGCTCTCCACCTAAGCCTTCAGCAGAGGAAAAAATTGGCTCAGTTGACTAAAGAGCAACATAACAGCTTTCTACTTTGGGCAGAAATTGAAGTGTTTAATCACAGAATCAAAGATGTGAGGGATTGGAAGGGAGCTCTGGAGATCATCCAGTCCAGCCCTCCCTGCCAGAGCAGGGGCAGCCAGGGCAGGGCACACAGGAACACATCCACGTGGCTTTGGATAGGCTCCAGAGCAGGAGGCTCCACAACCTCTCTGGGCAGCCTGCTCCAGGCTCCAGCACCCTCACACCAAACAACTTTCTCCTCATATCCCAAGCACAGCTCCAGGATGGGTGGGGAAGGGTTGAGAGCAGCCCTGAGGAACAGGACCTGGGGGTCTGGGCTGGTGCAAAGCTCCAGAGGAGGCTGCAGTGTAAGTGCCATAAAGGCAGAAGTGCAATAAAGGCAGAAGTGCAACTTGCAAGGGAGGGGATTCTGCCCCTTGGCTCTGCTCTCCTCACACCCCACCTGCAGCACTGTCTGCAGCTCTGCAGCCCCCAGCACAAGGACATGGAACTCCTGGAGAGAGTCCAGAGGAGGCCACCAAGATGCTAAGAGGGCTGCAGCAGCTCTGCTCTGAGCACAGGCACAGAGAGTTGGGGCTCTGCAGCCTGCAGAGGAGAAGGCTGCCAGGAGACCTTGGAGTGGCCTTGCAGGGGCTGCAGGGGGCTGCAGAAGGGCTGAGGAGGGACTATTGACAAGGGCTGGGGATGAGAGGAGGAGGAGGAAGAATGGGTTTGAAATGGCAGAGGGGAGATTGAAATTGGATGTTAGGAAGAGGGTGGTGAGACACTGGCAAAGGTTGCCCAGGGAGGCTGTGGCTGCTCCCTCCCTGGAGGTGTTCAAGGCCAGGCTGGATGAGGCCCTGAGTGACCTGTTCCAGTGGGAGGTGTCCCTGCCTGTGGCACAGCGGGGTTGGAACTGGCTGAGCTTTGAGCTCTCTTCCAACCTAACCCATTCTATGATTCTATGGCTGAGGTGGAACCTCCTGAGGTCCAGTTTGTGTCCATTGCCTCTTGTCCTGTCACAGGACAGCAGAGCCTGGCCCCTTCCTGACCCCCACTCCTCAGATACTGTGGCTTTTGGAGCTGGATTCCAGCTCAGAGACAGGAAAAATGGGAGCAGAGAAAACTTAGAAGTGGAAGCTCTGAGTGGAGAGGTGAACATTCCAGGGACAGGCCACAGAATAGCCACAATGGCTGAGTTAATACAATTTGATTGGAGCATCAAAGCCTTCTGCCTGGGAGCACAGCTTGTGCCTTCCCCTCGCTGCTGCTGCTGCTGCTGTGCTCACTGCTTTCTCCCCCCCACTGCTCTTTTGGCTGCTGCTGCTCCTTTGCCTGACCCCTTCCCCATCCTCCTTAGGCTTATTATTTGCCTGTAGTAGTTCACTCTCCTTATATTGTTATATTTAGTTTAAACTGTAAGAAACATAATTTCATTTTTTTCCTGGCTTTCCAAACATCCCTGCTGTGGTGAGTTCACTCTGCTGGAGGAAGGATCACAGATATTCAGACACTGCTCAGCTCCCTTCTCCTCTGCAGGCTCTCAGCCTCTCCTCCTCACACAGCTGCTCCAGGCCCTTCGGCATCCTTACAGCCTCCCCTGAGCTCTCCCCAGCAGAGCCCTGTCCCTCTGGACCTGAGGAGCCCAGAGCTGGGCACAGCACTGCAGGTGTGGTCTGAGCAGGGCAGAGCAGAGTGACCTGCTGGGCACACTTTTCTGGATGCCCCCTGGGCTGAATGAGATTGTCTTTAGCAAACTGTCCTGAGGAGTAGTAAAAACTGTTAGAGAGAGCACAGTATTTGCCTAACCTATTCACCAAAATTAATTTCAGCTCCTATCAAGATGGGCAGCGGAAAGGTACTGGAGCAGCACAGAAGGACCTCGGTGCTGACTCCTGGAGGTGACACAAGCAGCCAGGTGGACTTTGTCCATATTTGTGCCTGAGCAGCTCAACGCAGTGGACTTCTGCTCAGCTTGGTGGGCACACACTGAGCACAAGTTCTGCCAACATGTGTGTACGACACATGTTGAAAGCAGATGAAGAGCTGAGAAGAGCTAAAGCGAGGTGGCTGGAGGCACAGATCAGCAGCCTGTGTCACAAGAGAGGTTCCCAAGGCCCAAGGAGCACCTCTGGCTCAGCTGAGCCCTACCTGCTGGGCGGCTTTGCAAAACAAGGGCAGCCAGGAAACGGCTGTTGCAAAGTCCTGTGCTCTGCCTGCGGGACCTCTGCACCCTGATGCTGGGAATAACTTTAGCTGCCATTGATGGATCTCAGAGCTGCACAGGTGAGCTGGCTGGGTGCCTGCAGCAGCACCAGGTAGAGAGATGCTCCTGCACTTGAAGGAAGGAACAGGAGGAGCAAGGGGGAAATGCCTAAGAAGAGGAAGCCATCACTGTGTGAAATTGCTAGCAGCATGCAGGGCCCAGAAGGCTCAGTGTTCTTCAGCATGAGCTTGAGCTGCTCAGAGAAAGGACTGAAACTGCTCCTCTGCTTCAAGGGTTCGACTCCTCTGAGTGGTTTCAAATGCAGGCTGGTGAAGAAAAGCAGTGCAAGAAAGCTCCTCTAAGGCCTCCCCTGTGCAAACAGCAGAGCAGTGCTTGTTAGCAGGGCTTAACACAGGTCGAGTCATAGAACCATGAAAACACAGAATGGCTCAGGCTGGAAGGGACGTCAGAGACCATCTACACCAACCCCAACACCATGAGAGCAGCCATGGCAGGGACTGCTCTCAGATAGACTTAGCTACCAAAGGCCTCAACCAGCATGGCCTTGAACACCCCCAGAAACTGACCAGAAAGAAGAGGAAAAAACCAAACATTTAAAGCAAGAGAAGAAATCCAGGAAACAACTGAACTGGGGGAGTTAGAGAAGGACAGAATCATAGAGCCACAGAATGGCTCAGGTTTGAAGGGATCTCACAGATCATCTGCTCCAGCCCTGCCATCACAGGATCACAGGCACACAGGTGTCAGGGTTTGGAAGGGACCCACAGAGCTCATCCAGTCCAAGCCCCTGCCAGAGCAGGAGCATCCAAGCTAGCTCAGGGCACACAGCAACACATCCAGACAGAGTCTGCAAAGGCTCCACACAAGGAGACTCCACAGCCTCTCTGGGCAGCCTGTGCCACTGCTCTGGGACCCACACAGGCAAGAAGTTGCCTCTTGTGGTGAGCTGCAACCTCCTGTGCTGCAGCTTCCATCCATTGCTCCTTGGCCTATGGCAGGGAGCAGTGAGCAGAGCCTGTCCCCCCCCTCCTCACCCCCAGCCCTCACACACTTCCAAACATTGATCCAATCCCCTCTCAGCCTTCTCCTCTGCACACTCTCAGCCCCAGCTCCCTCAGCTTCTCCCCAGGCAGTGCTGCAGTCCCCTCATCCTCATAGCAGGGACAGCTCTCACTTAGACTTGGCTGCCCAAGGCCTCATCCAGCTTGGCCTTGAATGCCTCCAGGAAGGTTGTGGATCACAGCATCACAGAATGTGATTGAAGATCACAGCCTCTGTGGGCACCACCCTCACACTGCACAACTTCTCCCTCAGCTCCACTCTCACCCTGCTCTGCCTCAGCTCCAAACCATTCCCTCTTGGCCAGTCCTCAGATCCCCTCAGCAAAAGTCTCTCTGCAGCTTTCCAGCAGCATCCCTGCAGGCACTGGCAGGAGTGCAGAGTCACCAGGGCTTGTTCCAGGGAGTGCTGCAATTTGAATCAAGAACTTCATGCAAGCACTTTGGGGTTTTAGGAACAAATACATGAAAACTACTTTGTAAAAATAATAAGCTTTGGAAAAAACAATCTCTGCTCTGGAACAAAGCTCCTTTGAAAAGGACATAACCACAGATTTTGGGAAATGTTCTTATTCTCATGGATCTGCACTTTGATTCAGGATTTCAAAGTGACGTTCACTTGTTGAGGTGCTGCACTGCCTCACAATAGACCCTTGGCATGCAAGGATCATTTGCACATATTCCTGTACAAGCATTTCGTGGTCCTGCAGCTGGGTGGAGGCAATGCCAAGCACCAATGCAGGCTGGGCAGGGACTGCCTGGAGAGCAGCCCTGAGGAGAGGGATTTGGGGGTGCTGAGGGAGGAGAAGGTGAAGATGAGGCAGCAGTGTGCACTTGCAGCCCAGAGAGCCAAGCAGAGGCTGGGCTGCAGCAGGAGCAGTGTGGGCAGCAGGGCCAGGGAGGGGATTCTGCCCCTCTGCTGTGCTCTGCTGAGAGCCCACCTGGAGTAGTGCATCCAGTGCTGGAGCCCCTGGGCCAAGAGGGATGTGGAGATGCTGGAGGGGTGCAGAGAAGGGCCCCGAGGATGCTCAGAGGGCTGCAGCAGCTCTGCTGTGAGCACAGCCTGAAAGAGTTGGGGCTGTGCAGGCTGCAGAAGAGGAGGCTCCCAGGGGACCTTCTGGTGGCCTTCCAGGATCTGAAGGGGGCTACAAAAAAGCTGGGGAGGGACTTTTGAGGGTGTGAGGGAGTGAGAGGAGTGGGGGGAATGGAGCAAAGCTGGAGGTGGGGAGATTGAGGCTGGAGGTGAGGAGGAAGTTGTTGAGCATGAGAGTGGTGAGAGGCTGGAATGGGTTGCCCCTGCAGGGAGGTGTTTGGGGCCAGATCCCTGGAGGTGTTTTTGGCGAGGCTGGCAGAGGCTGTGGGCAGCCTGCTCTAGGGTAGGGTGTCCCTGGGCATGGCAGGGGGTTGGGGCTGGATGGTCCTTGTGGCCCCTTCCAACCCTGACTGATTCTGTGATTGTGGAGCTTGTCTTGAGCCCATATGCAGGAAACATCTTAAGATTTGATGTCCAGGCCAGCAAAAGCTGGTACCTTCCTGATGGCACCCTATGGTCTTTTGGGTTCTATGGGGTGGGGGCAGTGGGGGCAAAGGGGGCAAGCAATGTTTGCATTAATGCTTTGCATGTTGCTCCAGCTCTTCTCAAATCTAGCCTGGCCTGTGTGAACCAGTATCCCTTGCCAGCCACAGCCAGACAAGGCATCTCCGAGGTGATTGCAGATCTGGAGCAGAGGCAGATCATCAGCAGGACGCACTCACCATACAAGTCTCCAGTGTGGCCAGTGCGGAAATCAGATGGTCAGTGGCAATTAACCATTGATTAGAGGAGGTTAAATAGCAACACAGGCCCTCTCTGGGCATGGCAGGGGGGTTGGGGCTGAATGGTCCTTGTGATGCCTTTCAGCCCTGACTGGTTCTAGGATTCTGTGTTCAGAACCCGGGGGAGGAAACAAACTCCTCCGGCAGAGAGCAGAGTTCAGCGCCCTCCTGTGGCTGCTGCCGGCTCTACCGGAACGGCCTGCGGAAATCCACACTGCGGGGTTCAACCACAGTCACAGAATCCATCCAGGCGGCACAGCCCTCCAAGCTGCTCCAGCCCAGCTCTGCACCCAGCCCTGCAGGCTCAGCACCAAACCATGGTCCTCAGCACCAGCTCCACAGGCTGCTGCAGCACCCCTAGGGATGGGCACTGAAGCACTGCCCTGGGCAGCCTGGGCCAAGCTGTAAGAAGCCTTCCAGGGCAGGAAGAT
Organism: Psilopogon haemacephalus; assembly: GCA_013396835.1. Taxonomy (NCBI): domain Eukaryota; kingdom Metazoa; phylum Chordata; class Aves; order Piciformes; family Megalaimidae; genus Psilopogon; species Psilopogon haemacephalus. The sequence goes on from VWZI01018037.1 coordinate 14,550, forward strand.
TTGCTCCTGTCCAGCCTGAGCCTCCCCTGCTGCAGCTTGCAACCATTGCCTCTGCTGCTGGCCCTTGTCCCCAAGGAGCAGAGGCTGCCCCCTCCTCGCCCCAACCTGCCTGCAGGCAGCTGCAGAGAGCAATGAGCTCTGCCCTCAGGCTCCTCTGCTGCAGCCTGCACACCCCCAGCTCCCTCAGCCCCTCCTGCTCACCCCCAGCTGCTCCAGGCCCTTCAGAAAGCACAGGCTACCTGTTTTTCTCATGGTTTTTCTCATCTCACCTTTGAAGCAGACTTCTCTCAGCCCAGTGCTTACCTAGATGGTCTTAGGTTCTCTGACTGTTTCTGGGCTCTTCTATATCTATTTTAGCTCTTCTGTTTGGACATAGGAAAGGAATTTCAGTCTTGGGGTTTTTTTTCACCCTCTCCTTTTTGTTTGCTTGTTTGTTTTGTTCTTTTGTTTTTTCATCATTTTCTCTAGGATTACGTTCATGGAGGTCAATGCTCTTTTGAGGAACCCTGCATGAACTGTGTGGTGTTTGCTGCACTGGAGAAGTTAGCTGAATGCTGAACTCCTCTCTCCTTTTTCAGAAGGTACTTCTGCTGCTCTTGACTTTGGGGTAGGGGAGCCATGGAGTGGGCTGCATGGAGAGGTCCCCATCTCTAGGAAACTTTCAAGACCAGCCTGGGTGTGTTCCTGTGCGACCCTGCTCTGTCAGGGAGGTTGGACTCGATGACCTTCAGAGGTTCCTTCCAGTCCTTCTTATGGGATTCTGCCCATTTTGAAGTCTGAGGCTTTTTATGCTTTGCCTATTTCTATCTTTTTCAGAAGTCCCACACGGTGCAGATATTTGCAGTTCCCCATGTGGGGTTTGAGCTGGCCATGACTTCCAAAGAGAACAAGTGGATAGTTTTGGTGGGCTGCCCCTGAAAGTGTGCCAAATGCATCAGTATTAGAATGATGCATCAGTATTAGAATGATAGAATCACAGAATCAGTCAGGGTTGGAAGGCACCACAAGGATCAGCCAGCCCCAAGCCAAAGATCACATTCTGTGATTCTGTGCTCCACAACCTCCCTGGGCAACCTCTCCCAGAACCTCAGCACCTCACACGGCACAACTTAGAATCACAGAATCAGTCAGGGCTGGAAGGCCCCACAAGGATCATCCAGCCCCTGCCATGCCCAGGGACCCCCTACCCTAGAGCAGGCTGCCCACAGCCTCTGCCAGCCTGGCCCCAAACACCTCCCTGCAGGGGCAACCCATTCCAGCCTCTCACCACTCTCATGCTCAGCAACTTCCTCCTCACCTCCAGGCTGAGTACTGCAAACATCATTGGGCTGTCTGGGGCTCAGGTCACAGCACTCAGCCTGTCTCCTCACTGGCTCCTGGTTGTCCCCACCATTACTTTCCAGCAGCTGTGATAATAATGCAACACAGATGGGCTTGCACAATCTGTTTTGCTCACAGGGTGTAGATCTCCATAAGCCTCCTCTAATACCTGGTGATTACACTGGGAGCTCAGGATCGACCTTCCCACATCGTGCCTGTATGCTTCAAGTGGAAATATTAGCCTCTGAAGGATGGCAACGATGGCAGCATTTGGTGGAGGTCCTTGTCTGGAGTTTCCTGTGTAGGACAGTGTCAGTCCAGGGTAGGGAATGCCTGTGGCACCTCTAGCTGCAGGGGTGTGTGTAGGGTGAACAGCAGCTGCAGGACCTGACTGCACCAGGAGAAGTTAGCTCCCAGACCTTCTTGCTGCAGTCAGGAGACAGTGGATGTGGACCTGATGCAGTGAGTCTAGAGAAGGGACACAAAAATGATCAGGACATCATCCTGCTACAGGACAGGCTGAGGGAGTTGAAGGTGTGCAGCTTGCAGAAGAGAAGGCTCCAGGGAGACCTAACAGCATCCTGCCAGTGCCCGAAGGGGCTACAAGAGGGCTGCAGAGGAAATGTGCCCAAAGGTCTCTAGTTAAGTAGTTTGCTCTTCAAACTAGAGCAGAGCAGATTGAGATTGGCTGTGAGGAACAAGTTCTGCAGCAGGAGGCTGCTGGAACCCAGGGAGGTGGTTGAGGCTCCATGCCTGGAGATATTGCAGGCGAGACTGGAGAGGGCTGTGGGCAACCTGCTCTAGGGGAGGATGTCCCTGCTGAGGGCAGGGGGCTGGGCTGGGCGAGCTCTGGAGATCCCTTCCAGCCCAACCCATGCTGTGATTCTGTGATCTCTGAGTCTGCTGATGGTGACAAATGGAGAGAGTCTTTCTTGAACAGTCTGTCCCTTCAGAAGAAGGCCAGAGGCACCAAAGCTCCTGGCACCCTTGTCCAGGACGAGCTCTCAAACTGGACAAGAAGCATGGTTTGAGGTTTAGCAACCTCTTTTTCTCTCTCTGTAAACACTACTGCTAGGACACTATCACCTGCTCCAACCTGCTGACAGATAAGGTGGACAAGTGTGGCTCAATCACATCTTGTTCAGCAAAAATTCCACCAAATCCTGTCTAGAAATGATGGAAGTGAGGCAAGAACTGCTCGAGCCTGCACACCAGGCAGAAGAAAACCAAGCAACATTCTGGGCAAACCATCAGAGAAAGTGTCCTTGCTGGTGGCCCAGCAGCCAGGCCTCCCTGGGCTGACACAGGCTTTCTGCACTGCTGGACTTGTGCACATGAGGACTGTGTGGCTTCTGCCGTGGAGGAGGGGAACACAGCCAGGAGGCCACTGTAGGAAGCAAAAAGGAGATGCAGATCCAAGTTGGTGCTCCTTAGGCCTACTGAAAATCTTCCATCAGCCAGGCAATTGCCCCAACTACAGCTACCATCCAGACAGGTTCATCTTACCTCATGGCAGCTCTCTGATACTTAGCTCACTTAAGTATGACCCCAGGTCCCTTTGTGACAACATAGCCTCTTCCAGGCAGCTGGAGCATGACCCACTGGTATTGCCATCACTCTGCAGGGCTCAGAAAGGAGTCCTCAGCACCAGCTCACACTCAGGTCATTCATCTTTGCAGTCCTCCTACAAAATAAGGTGGACTCATCCAGTGATGATTGGTTATGGCCAGATGCTACCCACCTGGACAGTTTGTGCAGGGTGAATGCAGAGCTAGGCTGTGGCAGCAGCCCCACCACCGGTCTGGTTTTAGCATTCTAATTCTGCCTCCAGGGCTTCAGAGCTGCAGTGCAGGGATCTGTGCCCTGCTAAACTCTTAAGCCCTGGAGAATTCAATAGAGGCAGCTTCTTTGCAAGCAAAGCTTTTGCAAGCAGAGTGGCTCCAAGCTTGAGCCTAGAGCAGGTCTGGTGCAGCCAGCAGTGTCACCACAGTGCCCGCAGTGGCAAGGCTAGGAGCAGTGCTGAAGCTGGGCTGGGGGCTGGGGCTGAGCCTGCCTGGGGGAAGTGACCCCATCCACAGGCTGCTCTCTGTAAGGAAAACTGTCATGGAATCACAGAGTAGTTTAGGCTGGAAGAGACCTCAAAGCTCATCCAGTTCCAACCCCCCTGTGCCACAGGCAGGGACACCTCCCACTAGATCAGGACGCTCAAGACCTCATCCAGCCTGGCCTTGAACATCTTGAACACCAGGGAGGGAGCAGCCACAACCTGCAAAACCAGCAGCCTGGGCAACCTGTTCCAGTGTCTCACCACCCTCACTGTAAAGAACTTCCTCCTAACACCCCATTTAAATCTCCCCTCTGCCAGTTTGAACCCATTCCCCCTCATCCTGTCACTACAAGACACTGGAGGTTGCCACTGGCAGTGGAGACAGAGCGGCCCAGAGCAACCCTGTTATAGAATCCTAGAATCAGCCAGGGTTGGAAGGGACCACAAGGACCATCCAGCCCCAACCCCCCTGCCATGCCCAGGGACACCCTACCCTAGAGCAGGCTGCCCACAGCCTCTGCCAGCCTGGCCCCAAACACCTCCAGGGATCTGGCCCCAAACACCTCCCTGCAGGGGCAACCCATTCCAGCCTCTCACCACTGAGAGGGGGTGAGAGGGCAGAGGGCCTCTGACCTGGTCCTGGTTTCTGTATGCCCCCCCGGGCTGCTGGTGTAGTAGCCAGCTGCATGTGGCACCATTCGCCACCACTCTCTGTGCCCATCCAGCCAGTTCCTAACCCCACACAGAGTGTCCCTGTGCCAGCCACGGGCTGCCAGCTTGGCCAGGAGTCTGCTGTGGCAGACAGTGCCAAAGGCCTTGCTTCAGTCCAGGCAGACTCCATCCACAATCTGCCTTCAATGCCTGCAATGTAAACAAAAGAGCTGCTCAGCCCCTTTCTGGGCAGCCAACGTTAGAAAACAGAGGTGACAGAAACCCACTGTGGTGAAGCCTTCTGTATCAGGTTTGAGCCAGCCCCCCTGAGCTCAAAAGCTCAATAAATACTTAATTTGATTTGGAAATAAAAAAAGGTAAACTTTAACAATAAATAGAAGGTAAGGGGAGTTGCAGAGGATGGGGAAAAAGGGAACTAAAACACAGGCATGGGGAATTACAGAGGCCAGGGGGGAAAGGGAACAAAATACACAACATGAAAATACAGCCCCTGGCTGGAAGCTGAATCCAAGCAGTGAAATTGATGATTGGTAGTGGATGCAGGATGATGGTGCAATGCAGTGAGTTAGAGAGTTCCTAAAAATGGTTGCTTTCCCCACGTGTTTGCTGGAGAGCAGGTGGTGAGCAGCAGCAGGGCAGCAAGGTGCTGGGCAGGCAGGGAGAGGCCAAGAGAGAGAGACAGGACCAGGACCTCCATCCCTCTTTATAGCGGTCTCAGCAGGAAGTGGGAAGGGATAAACATGACACCTGGAGGCAGGTCAGAGCACCCCCAGGGAGGAGTCAGGATCCAGTTCCAGGTAAGCTCAACCCTTTACAGCTGGTCCTGGCAGGTGCAGGCAGGAGGTCTCACCACATGTGGTCCCAGTACGGTGAGTCACACTGGCTGCTGGCAGTGCAGGTGATTAAAGCTGTTTCCTGGCAAACTCAACGCAGGAAGTTTCCAGGCTGAATTATAGCTTAGCAGAAAATGTTGCTAGAATGCAATAAGGCATTATCACTGCCAGTGGTAGTGGCAAACGCAGCAGGCAGCAGAGGCACAGATATAGCAGCAGAGGCACAGAATAACAGCAGAGGCACTTTGGGTTACCTACTCATCTGTTTTATATCATAGAATCTCAGAATCAGTCAGGGCTGGAAGGCACCAAAACGATCATCCAGCTCCAACCTCCCTGCCATGCCCAGGGACACCCTACCCTAGAGCAGACTGCCCACAGCCTCACCCAGCCTGGCTGCAAACACCTCCAGGGATCTGGCTCCAACCACCTGTTGTGATTATAAATAAGTGATTGTGGATTATTAATAATATTTTATGAAAATTATTTTTTATTATTAATAATAATCAAAATTCCAGGGAAAATTCCTTTAGATTCTTTGGATGTTCAGTCGATAAGAGGCTATTACACACAGATTATTTATCAACACAGAACCAAAGAGTTTAAACAGTCAGAACTTGGAAAAGAGGGAACCTGATAACAGGGGAAATCCTAACCTCGCCTATACTCACCAATGCGATAGGTACAGAGTGTCCTGGGGAGAGGAGGAGAAAAGAGTTTGCGTTGCCGCTGCTGTAGGCCACAATGCAGGCTGCAAACATGTGGCTGCTGTGAAAGAGGTGCAAATAGATGTCCGGTCCCGACAGAGGCAACAGGAAAAGAGAGAACAGTCCTGAATCACCCTTCCTTAAATAGGCTATTTTGAAGGGTGAAACTGGCCAATAGGCATTAGCGTCTGTTGTTTTGGCCAGTGAATTCAAAGTCCTGCACTTAGGTGTCCACCCTAACATTTGAGGGAACAGCACAAGACACCTGACTTGGTCATGTGCCACAGGACTTTCTTGAGACCAAACCCTCATTGTTTGCTCAATCCTGCCACTCCCGGAACCTTGCTACAGGAGGAAGAGACCCAGGGGTCTGAACAAATTTGGGCAGGATTTATGCCCTACCAGGACATACCACCCTGTTGCCTGTTGGGCAGTTTCATGCATCAAAGCTGGGGATGATCTATACCTTGATACAGAAACTTTGGTATAGAACCATAACTAACTACAGCAATGTCTAGCAGAGCAGTATTGCTCTGAGTCCAATCAGGTCTTGTCCCACACTGTTAGGTCTCCGGTAGGCAGGCATCCTCTCTGGCTGTCCTTGACACTAGGTCTCTGTAGGTGTCGAGTGTCCTCCTCAATGATGATCCAGTATCCCTCTGGGTAACTGGTCTGGTCTGTGACTGGTCCTGGTCTGACTCCAATATTGGCCTCTTGGTCTGGTTGGCATCAAGGTTCTGATCCAGGCTCCACCTGTATAAAGGCAAAACTGGCCTCGGTGTGTAGTGACTGGGCAGATCAGCTAATGACAAGGAACAATCCACCCCACACTGATGCAGTGAGTCTTTCCATGGGCATCCAGGGCTTCCCAGGCATACAGCCCTCTGGGTTTTGCCAGTGTCATTGGAACTATTCCAATTGATGGCAACTTTACTAATACAGGTTGGCCCACCTGCATTTTTAGCAGCGAGTGCTGTGATTTGCTCTCTGATCTGCCTGGCATGCAAACTGCATCTACCATTGGTTCAGTGGGACAAAAGGCTTTGACTTTGGGGCTGCCGTAACTTCCCCTTCAGTTGTTCACAATGAAAACTGCCTGGGCTAGGTGCTTGTCCCAATTGACTTTAGAGACTTTGGCATGTCTTTTGATAAGGCATTTGTCCTTTCTACTATGCCATCTGCCTGCAGGTAATATGGGGCATGGAACATCCATTTGACCCCTTCACCCTTGGCCCAGTCCTGTACTAAGGCTGCAGTGAAATGTGAGCTATTATCACTCTGAATGCACTCAGGCATTGGCAAAACACTGAACCAATGTTTTAGAGCCTCAACAGTTTGAGCTCCAGTGGCAGTACTGGTGGCTGTGGCCATGGTTAAGCCTGAAACCACTTCCACTCCAACCAGTATGTACCTTTTCCCATGTGTGAAGGTTTAAGCCCCCTGGGACCCCCTGTCTTTTCCCAAGGAATGGTTTCACCCTTTTCCCAGGTGCATGGTTAGACACTCCCACTTCCTGCTAGGATTTTGGACTATAAGAAGGGGAACCCAGTCCCCCCCCTTCTCTTCTTCCTTCTTCTCCTCTCCTCGTGCCGGCTGGTCGAGAACCTGCTGGCGCTCTGTGCTGCTGCAGCACGTGTCTCCCTGCCGCTGTGTGTTCGAGCACCATTATTGTCTGCTGAGACTGGCACTGAGACTTTTCGCAATAGGATTCCTGCATCCTGCTTTCCAAAGCCAATCAAACTTCAGCTGCCTGCAGCGGTTGTATTTTTTTTTCTTTTCCCCCCTTCTCCCTGGTCTCTGTACCCTTTTCCCTTATTCCCCATATCCCAAAGCTTGTTTCCCTTTCTCCCACTTTTTGTAAAAAATCCCTTTCCCTCTTACTTCTTGTTAAAGTTTATCCTTTTTACTTCCAAATCGTTTTGAGTCTTTATTGGGCTTTTGGGCTCGGGGGTGGGGGGGGCAGCTAGCCTCAACCCAATATACCATGTGATGATTTGAGGGGGCCAACATAATCCACCTGCCAGGTATTCCATAGAGTTTTGCCCTGGTGGATATGTTGAGCTGGTGCCAGGTTTGGGTGATCACCCTTGAGCCGGACCCTACACTGTGGACAGGCTGAAATAATAGTTTCACCTGTTGCCGTGGAAACTGCCATCCACAGGACCTGCACTCATAGAAGACATCAGCCTTGCCCGAGTGACCCCTTTTGGTGTGGATCCACTCTGCCAGCTTCTCCCAGTCTCTCCCTTCATTGTTCACCACATGGATGCGTGCCAAGTCATCCACCTGCTGGTTCCATTTTGCAGCAGGGGTGTCTAACTTAGAATGCCCTTTGACCCATCCCACCTTGATGGGTCTTGCCCTGCTTATCTCTAATAACCTTTGCCAATCCATAGCTCACCAAACTGTAGTGTTGCCTGCCTCCCACTGAGTAACCCACTCAGTGGCTCCTTTAAAAGTGGCATATGAATCAGTGTAGATAGCTGTAGCACCATTCGCTACAGCTAGCATTAGTGCACACAGTTCCCCTACTTGGGCACTACCTTCACCCTCCTCAGTAACAGTCCTGCCAGTACCAATCTCCACTGCTGCAGCCTTGTAGTGCCACTGCGATCCTACCTGACTGAAGGATGCATCAGTGAACCATACACCCTCAGTGTTGGAGTCTGTGGTGACCTCAGGTGCTACCTGTATTGGAGCCAACCCTACCTGTAGGGTTGGCTCAGCAGAGCTATGTCCAGATTCACGGGCTGTTGCAGTTTGGACACTTTGGTTGGGCCTTCCCTTAATGGCATGAGTTGTTCTATACCTGCCAAATAGGCATACCACTTTCTCACAGTGGTCTTCTGGGCTATCCCCTCCGGTGGAGGAGTTCCCTTTAGGATGGCCTTCAGCAGATGAAAAGGGCCCTGTACCACAATGTCTTGTGTGGTGCAAATTTTCTCTGCCTCCTTAACAGCTCGGGTAAGGGAAAGAAGTCCTTTCTCCCATTCCGAGTACCTCTGCTCAGCTTCCTTAAAAGCCATTGAGGAGAACAGGAGGGCTCTGTTTGGGCCTTCGGGTCCCCTCTGGAATATCCCACAATAAGAGGCATGTTCAGAAAAGACCCATTCAGCCCTAAGGGCATCTTGTGGGTGCAGAGGGCCTAGCTTCTGGAAAGCTTGGAGCTCATCCTTTAGGATGGTCAGGCTTTCAGTGTGCTTTCAGTGTCCAGTCCCAGGCTTTGTGCTTTTTTAGCAAGTCATACAAGGGATGTGCTATGGCAGAGAAGCCTGGAATGTGCTTTCTCTAATAGCTCAGGGTACCAAGTAGCTTTTGCAATTCCTTCTTGTTATTAGGAATTTGCCCCTTTGCAATGGACTCCAGAGTATCCTCTGGCACTGCTACTGCAGCTGCCACCCACCAGGAACCTAGAAATTTGACTTCCTGGCTTGGGCCTTGGGGCCTTGACACTTAGTGGAATCTGCACCCCCTCTTTGGTTAGCAATTCCCAGATGTTTGCGGCTACTGATCCCACCTGTTCTTTGTCACTTCCCCCAACCAAAATGTCATTGATATACTGGTAAACAACAACACCCTGGGGGACTGTGACAGTGTCAAGTAAAGCTGCTAGGCCATTGTGTGCAATTGTACCCAAATGTTTGTAACCCTGTGGGAGGACATTTAATGTGAATTGAACACCTTGACAGGCGAAGGTAGATTGGGCCTTGTCCTCCTCTTACAGTGGGACCATGAAGAACATGTCTTTTACGTCCATCACAGCCATCCATGCGTGGGATGCAGCTTGTATGGCTGTCATCACAGATGTGAGGCTTGGGACTGCTGCTGCAAGAGGGCCTGTGTTGCTATTTAACCTCCTCTAATCAATGGTTAATTGCCACTGACCATCTGATTTCCGCACTGGCCACACTGGAGACTTGTATGGTGAGTGCATCCTGCTGATGATCTGCCTCTGCTCCAGATCTGCAATCACCTCGGAGATGCCTTGTCTGGCTGTGGCTGGCAAGGGATACTGGTTCACACAGGCCAGGCTAGATGCTGGAGCAACATGCAAAGCATTAATACAAACATTGCTTGCCCCCTTTGCCCCCACTGCCCCCACCCCATAGAACCCAAAAGACCATAGGGTGCCATCAGGAAGGTACCATCTTTTGCTGGCCTGTGACATGCGAAATGAACTCCAAAACTCAGAGAGAGTTCTGCAGTAGGTATGTTTTATTACAGCGCTGGGTGCAGGCAGGATCACTCCATCAATCCTGCACACCACAAACAAAGTTACAGCCATTTTTATACTGGTTCTTAGGTCTTCTATCTTCCCCCCCCGGTGGTTTTTCAATTAAAATGTCTTATCAGTGAATCCGGTGTCAGTCTTCACCTTTTTGCTGTCATCTTGGTGTCAATCTTTACTTTTTGCTGTCATCTCAGGAAGGGACTTGTAGACTCCTTAATTTTGTGTATTGGCAGAATGCTCTGCCTATTGTCTCTTTGGATTGTTTCGGTCAGAGCACATTCTAGTGGCGCACTACAAATACCCTTTCATTAACATAGGTATTTTCCCATTCTTCATTCCAGTTCCGGCCCCTCTCAAGTTGGCATATCACCGTCTCTCACCATCTCCCCGCCTTAAGCCACCCGCAGGCCTGTGGACTTGTCTTATCACAAGTCTGGCTCCTACTGACATTCCCAGAAATGTGTAACTCTAATTTTCTTGTATCACCTGGACATCAAATCTTAAGATGTTTCCTGCATATGGGCTCACGACAAGCTCCACAATCACAGAATCAGTCAGGGTTGGAAGGGGCCACNACTTCCTCCTCCCCTCCAGCCTCAATCTCCTCACCTCCAGCTTTGCTCCATTCCCCCCACTCCTGCCACTCCCTCACAGCCTCAAAAGTCCCTCCCCAGCGTTTTTGGAGCTCCCTTCAGATGCAGGAAGGCCACCAGAAGGTCCCCTGGGAGCCTCCTCTTCTGCAGCCTGCACAGCCCCAACTCTTTCAGGCTGTGCTCACAGCAGAGCTGCTGCAGCCCTCTGAGCATCCTCGGGGCCCTTCTCTGCACACCTCCAGCATCTCCACATCCCTTTTGGCCCAGGGGCTCCAGCACTGGATGCACTACTCCAGGTGGGCTCTCAGCAGAGCAAAGGGGAGGAAAAGCAGAGCAGAGCTCCAAATTCCAGAAAAGAGCACAGAAGAGATTGGGGATTGCCGGGATTGAGAGATGGGAGGCAACTCGATGCAAGCTAATTGTCACTGATACAAGTTAACACAAACACTGCCCTTGGCTAACCTAAGTGTCCACGACCACACTCTCAGCAATGGGATTGGTCAAACCATACGGCCAAGCGAACCCCACATGGACCCACACCCTAACCAGAGCCCAAGACAAGGCCCTAATGCCGCAATCATCGCCCAGTTTCTCTCCAGCACCGTCTGCAAGGTCATGATGACCCTTTAAGAGTTCCCGAGGCTTGTGTCCCTCCAGGGCTAAGACATCGCCCTCCACTAACTGCATGGTGCTTGGTGAGTCACCTCTAAGCTTTGTTCCCACTGGCGATGGCCTCAGCATTCCCCTCACAGCTCCGAGACAAGGCAGAACATTTCAGAGAGTTGCTGCCAGATTTCTGACCTTTGCTGAGCAAGTGAACATCCTTCATGCTTGCACCTGGTGTAAGCCTGAGCATGCTCACAGGAGCAACTGGGGTTTGATTTGATTTATACAGTGAAGGAGCCTCTGCAGGGAGTCCTCATGCCTGTGCGTGCTGCAGGAGAGGAGAGCAGCAGCAGTTTGCTGTTTTCGCTTCCCGAGATCTTGTCTTTCTGATTGCTGTGTAGTGCTGTGTAGGTCCGACAGGGAGGAACAGCCAAATTCTCTCTGGTTTTGCAGCAGCCCCTGCAGCTGAGATGCCTCCTTTGGAACCCTGCTTTGAGACAGAGAGCTTCCACCTGATAGCAGAAGGTAAGTCAGAGGCGGTGGAAACAGAAGCAGTGGGTTTGGGTGATGGCCTCTGACAAGTAAGTGACCAGACAAGCAATCTGCAGCTTTTTGCTCTTCAGGGGTAATGCTATTTTGGCTGCTTTTATTTCTGTTGACTTTGCATTGCTGATGCACCACTGCTGCCAGACTTTTTCTCACCTGTTGTTGGTTAGTCTGGAGGTGACCAGGCTCATGCTGCCCTGGTCTGTAGCTTTACATGCCGTCCAGACTTGGTGCCTGTCTTGTTTCTTTCTGGTCCGGAGATCTGAGTGGCAGATCCTGAGAGGTCAGTGCAGCAGCAGCCTCCTCCCTAACAGCAGTGCTGATCCCTTGTGGCTGCTGACCTGTAGATGGAGTTCAGTGTCTTCGTTCTGCGACTGCCAGTGCTGTGTGGCACTCACCCTGCTGCAGACAGTGGTGTGGTAATTGTGATAAACTGTGAATTGTTAAACCATGAATTGTTTGTTCATCAAACCTTGTTAGACAGTATGGCAGGGTTAGCTGTGAGCCCCAGTTGTGTGGCTGCGGCATGTAGGGGGGTGGAGGAGACTTGGGGGGAAGGGGGAGCTCGCGGAGACAAGGAGCAGGTGACACGACCATTGGGGGGAACCCCAGGCGAAGAATGCATGTGCCAAAGTGAGACTGTCCCCTGCCAAGCATTGATGAATGTGTATTAGCATAGCAAACAAAAGGTACCTGTTGTTGTTCCGGGGCGCAGCCTGTTGGTACAGCAGGAAGCTCCCCGGCTGTCCAGCGCTGTTTGCTTGTTGCCGCTTGCTAATAAAACCTTAAATTCTGATTGGCTCGGACTCACATAAATTTGTGGAGCAAATTTACAACAATTTTGGTGCCGTGACTCGGATGGGAACCTGGTGCACAGCCCACACGGGGAGGCGCCCCGCTGAGATTTCAGCGGCCCTGAGTGAGTGTTGTTGCAACGCCTCCCTCTACCGACGAACCTAAATTTCAGCAGCAAGCAAAGAAAAAACGGTAAATTGTAGTGCGCAAAGCCGGAACGAAGACGCAGGATCGCATGAGTATAGGCCGGTTAGCGGCTCGGTTTGGGTTGATTCCCGCAGTGCGCTAGCGTGAGACGTCCGCCGGGCTTAGAGACCCACTGGACGAAGTGAGCGTGGACCCCTTAGCAGTGCATTGCCACATCCCGCGAGGGACAGGGCCATGAATAGGGGTTTCGTGTGTGTGTGTGTGTAAGAGGGGACTCCGGAGGATGGGACAGAGAAAAAGCAAGCCCTCTGATCCCATGGGTGGCTTGGGATACCACCAGACAGTCCGTTAGGTTTANACGGTCCCGCGGCGGTGGGTCCCCAGGGGGTTCTCGGGCCGGCACCTCGCCTTGGCTGGCACCTAGCAGCCAGTTTACAGGGTCAGTCGGTTCTAAGCGATAGGCGAGAGCGGCCGCCCCGTAAGCAGGGTGTGGGTCGTAAGTGCCCGGCGGGCGCAGGCGGCGACTCCGGACGTGCGCCGGGCCCTTCCCGTGGGAAGACTTAGGGGTGTCAGGGGCTTGATCTGCTGGGGACCCGTGTGAGAACTGAGCCCGTGATAAAACTGAGAGTGGGTCCCCAGCGACAAGAAATAGAGTTCCTAGTGGACTCAGGAGCAGAAAGATCCACTGTTCAAAAATTGGCCCGAGGGTGTAAAATATCCTCGGAGAAAACAGAAGTTACTGGAGCAAAGGGGGAACCTTTCGGGGTCTCCATAATAAAAAATGTACTTTTGGAAACAAGCTCTAAGTTAGGGGTGGGGTCTCTGCTGATGGTACCTGAAGCAGAATATAATCTACTGGGTAGAGACTTGAATATTGAACTAGGAATTATTTTAGAAGTAGTAAAGGATGAACTAAGAATTAAGTTGTGTCCTTTACGGGCAGTTGATGAGGAGAAGATAAATCCTGAGGTATGGTACACCCCAGAAACTATTGGGAAGTTGAATATTGAACCTTTTTAAGAAACCCAGGAATACCAGTAAGAATAAAACAATACTCCCTGCCGAGGGAAAACCTGAGAGTCAAAGATTAATTGAAAGGGGGATATTGGAACCCTGTATGTCTCCGTTTAATATTCCCATTTTGCCTGTAAAGAGATCTCATAGGATGTACAGATTAGTGCAAATGGACGGTGGCTAGATTTCCTGTAGTGGCAAACCCCCATACACTTTTAAGTCATCTGGGCCCTGATGATCAGTGGTATAGTGTAATAGAAGATCGTAGAGATTATTTTGCCTTCGAATGGGAAGATCCAGACACGCACAGGAAACAACAGTTACGGTGGACAGTCTTACCTCAGGGGTTCATTGAGTCTCCGAATTTGTTTGGGCAGGCATTAGAACAAATACTGCGGGGGGTACGAAATAGGGAAAGGAGTGACTCTTGTCCAGTATGTGGATGATTTCTTGCTAGCCGGTATGACTTGGAGATCCCACAGGACCACCCCCAGCTCGAGAGCCAACAAATTAAACCTTATTTGATCCAGCTAATGGCCAAAAGGGAACAATTATGTAATAAAGGTTTGGTGGTCCAAAGGCCCCCTTTAGATATGGCTATCCATAAGATCAAACCAGGGATTAAGGTTTTGATTAAATCCCAGAAATAATCCTCATTAACCCCTCATTGGGAGGGACCCTATCTTATTTTACTTACCACAGAAACAGCCATCCGGACAGCTGAGAAGGGTTGGACTCATACAAGCCGTGTGAAAGGACCCCTCCAAGACTTGGACCAGTACTGGGAAGTTACGAACCCTCCGGGAAACCTGAGGATCACCCTCAGGAAGGTTTAAATGGACATAAAGGGGGCCAAGACAAGGAGGACGCAATAAAAATTTCAATTGGTGGGAAAATTGGTTTTATAGGAGTGCTGAGAACTGTGGTAAGCTCATTGAAATTGAAATCTATTGGGATATCAGAGTACTACTTCCAAGTGGGCTGTGTGAATATACAAACGGAGGGAGGCACTCCAATAATTACTCTCTCTCTCCTGAAGACTACCCTTGTGACTGAGAAGATGCTATCCCTCGTGGCTCGAAGCAACTGAGTTGACGAGCGAGGTAGAGGGGTAAGACACTGTGGAGAACTGACTCCTGTTATTGGAGCCACAGAGTACTGGAAGAGCCACCTCCATGATAAAAATGCTTCAGAGGAAATACCCAAGGCTCCAAATGGAAGGATAGTACTGGTAAAATTGGATCAAACTATGAATAGTGGGAAATGGGGGAGCTTCCACCCTTTTTGGCATTTCCTAAGCATACTGTTTACCACAAACATGGGCTGAGGTAATTCATGAACCCTTGGGAGGAATACCAGAGACAGAAGAGACTTCTATCCTGAGTCAGCAAGAACTTAAACGGTTTGAGGAACAAAATAGCAAAAAGAAAAAGGGGGGATTGTGATAAACTGTGAATTGTTAAACCATGAATTGTTTGTTCATCAAACCTTGTTAGACAGTATGGCAGGGGTAGCTGTGAGCCCCAGTTGTGTGGCCGCGGCATGTAGGGGGGTGGAGGAGACTTGGGGGGAAGGGGGAG
>VWZI01018041.1:4427-16736 GCA_013396835.1 Psilopogon haemacephalus
TATATATATATATATATACATATACTGATAGTATATATCTATATATATCTATATATATATATACACTGATATGTATCACATCTATACAGATCTATACTGGTTGTATGGATGCTCTGGAAGCAGCTTTGCTGCAGCCATGTCCCTCCAGCCCAGTGTTGCTGCTCCCTCTGCCAGCACCAGGCAGCTGCCAGCCTCAGCTCCATCCCTGTAAGGGCAAGGGATTGGTTTGTCCTTACTGCTGTGCTTAGTCAGATCAAGGAAAAGAAGGTCACAGGGAGCGGCCAGGACGGTTTCAGCAAGGGGCACTCATGTTTGACCAACCTGATGAGGAGATTGAACAAGGCTAAGTGCAGGGTTCTGCACTTTGGCCACAGTAAGCCCAGGCAGTGCTGCAGGCTGGGGCCAGAGTGGCTGAGAGCAGGCAGGCAGAGAGGGAGCTGTGGGTGCTGGGAGAGAGGAGCTAAAGAGGAGGCAGCAGTGTGCCCAGGTGGGCAGCAGAGCCAATGGCATCCTGGGCTGGAGCAGGAGCAGTGTGGGCAGCAGGAGCAGGGCAGTCCTTGTGCCCCTGTGCTCAGCACTGCTCAGCACACACCTTGAGTGCTGTGTCCAGCTCTGGTTGCCTCCATTGCAGAGAGATGTTGAGGTGCTGGAAGGTGCTGAGAGAAGGGCAGCAAGGCTGGGGAGGGGCCTGGAGCACAGCCCCAAGAGGAGAGGCTGAGGGAGCTGGGGGTGTGCAGCCTGCAGAAGAGGAGGCTCAGGGCAGAGCTCATTGCTCTCTGCAGCTCCCTGCAGGGAGGTTGTGGCCAGCTGGGGTTGGGCTCTGCTGCCAGGCAGCCAGGGACAGAGTCCCCATCCCTGGAGGTGTTCAAGCACAGCCTGGATGGGCACTGAGTGCCATGGGCTAGGGCTGGGGGATAGGTTGGGCTGGGTGAGCTTGGAGCTCTCTTCCAGCCTGGCTGCTCCTATGAGTCTATGGGGATGTATCCAGGTTGGTAGCTCTGGCAGAGCAGTGGATCTCAGCAAAGCATTTGGCACTGTGCCGTAGCATCCTCCTGGCTAAAGTGAGGAGTTGTGGTCTGGGTGATGGAGCAGTGAGGTGGATTGGCACTGGAGAAGAGCAACCCCTGGGCAATCACAAAAATTAGGAGAAAATATGAGCCCCTTTCAAGTCTCATTAAGCTTTGATGATTCATTTGCTTAATTGCCTCACATTTAAACAACAAAATAAAATCCATATTCATTTTCACTTAACCCTTTTAATTCCCTCCCAGCTTCCTTGCAACTGGCACCAGACTGAGCTCTGTGCCTGAGCACGTTGTGGATTTTTTTTTTCCTTCTTCTTCTTCTTCTTCTTCTTCTTCTTCTTCTTCTTCCTCTTCTTCTTCTTCTTCTTCTTCTTCTTCTTCTTCTTCTTCTTCTTCTTCTTCTTCTTCTTCTTCTTCTTCTTCTTCTTCTTCTTCTTCTTCTTCTTCTTCTTCTTCTTCTTCTTCTTCTTCTTCTTCCATTTAAAAACTTCTAAATTTTATTTTTCTGGAGAGAGAAAATAATGATTATGTAACTTAACTTTCCTTAAACCCCTCCTTAGGTGTTTGAAAAGTCACTGCTGAATCCACAAGCTGCCATAAATGCTGTGTGGGCAGTTGTGCTCTTTTATTTCCCTCCCCTTTGGCATCTTCTGATCATTTATTTTTGCAGATACATGGTGCAGGTTTGATTGCCCCAAAGCAGTGCCAGCAATGGCTGCACTCTGCCTGCCAGCAGCTCTGGCTCTGGAATCATTTCCAGCTGCCTCCTCTGGAATCTGCACAGGACCTGCTTTGCTTTTCTGGATTTTGTGTTTCAGAGCCTATCCTGACCAACCCAGATTTGCTGCTCCTGAAGAAACTGCCTGGGCAGCAGATCTTGAACTCCACTTTCCCATTTCTGTTGAGTTCAAACAGTTACTCAAAGCTGTATTGAAATATGGCAGAAGGCAGTTGTGAAATAGGTATCTTAGCCCTCAGACCACTCATCCTCCAGATATTGAATCCTAGAATCACAGAATCAGTCAGAGTTGGAAGAGACCACAAGGATCAGGCAGTCCCAACCCCCCTGCCATGCCCAGGGACACCCTACCCTAGAGCAGGCTGCCCACAGCCTCTGCCAGCCTGGCCAAAAACACCTCCAGGGATCTGGCCCCAAACACCTCCCTGCAGGGGCAACCCATTCCAGCCTCTCACCACTCTCATGCTCAGCAACTTCCTCCTCACCTCCAGCCTCAATCTCCCCACCTCCAGCTTTGCTCCACTCCCCCCACTCCTGGCGCTACCTGAATGGTTTAGGTTGGAAGGGATCTCAAAGCTCAGCCAGTTCCAACCCCCCTGTGCCATAGGCAGGGACACCTCCCACTGGAACAGGTCACTCTAGGACTCATCCAGCCTGGTCCTCAACACCTCCAGGGAGGGAGCAGCCACAACCCCCCTAGGCAACCTGTGCCAGTGTCTCACCACCCTCACCCCAAACAACTTCCCCCTCACATCCAAAGGGAAAGGATCTGCCTGGCAGAGCCAGAGAGGGCAAAACTAATCCTTAGGCTTAACTTTTGGCCAAGCTTTGCAGGAAGTACATTTCCTATTCCCCCTCAGGAATAGCTGCATTTAGAAAGCAGAGCCCAGATTTATTTAGCTACCACTGGAGTTCAGGTCCATAGCCACAGGCTCCTCTCCCCCTCCCTCACAAGCACATTCTGAGCAGGCACTGCGAGCTCACTTTGTCTCCCTGCCAAATTTGTTGTTTGCTCAGCAGGAGCCCCACATGCAGCACATTGGTTTGCTCCAGCACCACCACTGCAGCTTCTCAGCCTGCCTGAGCTCTGCTGTCAGCCTGCAGGCTGCATTCTTGCACAGGCTTACTTCTGCTCAGTTGCAGCCAGCAGTGCTGCTTCAGTTCTGTCAGAGGAAAAAAAATCAATATAAACTGGGCTGAGACCCATCTCAAAACATCCCTGAAAAGAAAAAAATAGAAAGGGAAAAAAAAAGGGGGAAAAAAAGTCCCTCTAATTGCCTTGAAGAATTGCACTTTCAGTTCAAGTCACTGAGTAAATAAAACAATCTGCAACACATCAGGCACCCAAGTTCTCAAACCCTTATGGCTAAACTGCAAGGAGCAGAATTTGACAAGCTGGAATCAGTGCAGCCTCAGCAAGTGTGCAGCTGGCACCAAGCTGTGTGGCACAGGAGACTGCCAGAGGGCAGGATCCATCCAGAGGGAGCTGCACAGGCTGCAGAGCTGTGCCCAGCCCAACCTCAGGGCATTCAACAAGGCCAAGGGTAAGGTCCTGCCCCTGGGTGGGTGCAATGCCAAGCACAGCTCCAGGCTGGGTGGGGAATGGCTGAGAGCAGCCCTGAGGAACAGGAGCTGATTCCCACCCCATTTGCTTTGTAGTAGTGAGAGTATTAGCCTCAGGGTACCAAGCAGAGAGCAGCTCCTGCAGGGACAGAGACTCCCTGTGGCAGGGGTGGTTGTGCAAGGTGGGAGTTTGGCTGGGAGTGGGTCTAGAAGGTGGCAGCAATTTTGCTTTAACGTTGCAGAGGAGAGAGAGTGTCCCTGCTGCTCTAGCACTGGCTGAAATCACAACAGTGCTTAGGAGGTATTTGGTGTCTGACTTGGTGCATGTGATGGCACAGCAGCTCCATCCATCTATGGGCAAAGCTATTAAAATATAATCACACAAGTCTAGACAGAGGGGGAAGGGGGAAATAAAGCAAAGCTGCATTGATTAATCTGGTGACAGAGCTTTAAAACTGATAAGAAACTCCCAGCACATTAAAAATACTTTTGGGGTGATTTATGGCATTTACTTTCTAGATTGGAGGATAAATAACTGCAGAAGCTAAGCAAAGGTTATCAGTGACAGTAAGAGTGCTCCTAGGGTGCCAGGAGAGGAATGCTGTGCTCCTTCTGCAAAGGAATCCATCCTTCTTTGGGAGAAAAAAACCCAAAAGAGGATCACACAGGGCACAGAGTCCCAGGACAGAGACAGCTTTGGTGCCCAGGAGTGCCAAGCTGCCACCTGCCCCTGCTGTGCATTGAGCTCTCCTCTCTGGCATAGCAACTTGGCACAGTCTAATCTGTGTGTGTGTGTTTCCTGGGGGTGCTGTGAAGGGATGGGGTCTGACTTGCAGGGTTTGCTTCTGGGGAGGAAATGGACCGAGCAAGACCTGGCCTCACACTTTGGCTGAGGTTGGCTCTCAAGGGTACTGACCCTGAGCGAAGCCAGATAGGAAGGAAGCAGGATTGGAAGAAATGAACGTGGACAGGAGCTGCTGGCCTGAGAGGTGGCATGAGAAGAGGACTTGTTTGAAAGCCTGGTAGCAAGGAGTCTGGCAGAGAGCACAGAGGCAGGACTGGGAGCAGGGCTTGGTGACACCAAAGCACATGGGTTGGGAGCATTACAGAGAACAGAAGGAAAAGATGTGGGGACAAGAGAGCCTCTGTAAAGGCTGAGGCCTCTCTGTTTGGAGCATAGGAAGTAGCAAATAAATTGTTGGAGAAGATAGAGACTCAGAAGCAGGTCCTTATCTCCTGCAAACAGCCTCTATCGCTCTGGCCTTGCCCCTTCCACCAGGTGAGGTTATCTTGGTGGCCCTGGATTAGATATGAGCAGCTGTGCAAACATGAGGGCTGCTCCTGGAGAACTTTGCTTTTCTGCTTTGCAGACCAGCACTGCCCAAGCCACTGTGCCCTAGCTGGACACTTTCACCTTTCTTCTCCATGCAGAACAAGTATGAGACCTTGATCCAGTGATGAGCAGTGCAGAAAGGGCAGGATGAATTCAACAAACACCAGGGGCAGCACCACCACCATCAGCAGCCAGGCTGGAGGGCAGGGATGGCATCCAGAGGGAGCTGGGCAGGCTGCAGAGGTGGGCACAAGCCAAGCTCAGGAGGTGCAACAAGGCCAAGGGCAAGGTCCTGCAGCTGGGTGGAGGCAATGGCAAGCAGCAATGCAGGCTGGGCAGGGAGTGGCTGGAGAGCAGCCCTGAGGAGAGGCACTTGGGGGTGCTGGTGGAGGAGAAGCTGAAGATGAGGCAGCAGTGTGCACTTGCAGGGCAGAAAGACATGCAGAGGCTGGAATGGGTTGCCCCTGCAGGGAGGTGTTTGGGGCCAGCTCCCTGGAGGTGTTTTTGTCCAGGCTGGCAGAGGCTGTGGGCAGCCTGCTCTAGGGTAGGGTGTCCCTGGGCATGGCAGGGGGGTTGGGACTGCCTGATCTTTGTGCTCCCTTCTAACCCTGACTGATTCTAGGGTTCTATGATTCTAAGACCAGAGCCTGGTGTGGAAGCTTATTCACAGGCAGGGCAGATGGGAAGAGAGCTGTTGGCAGCTGGTGTCAAATCTGAACTGCACCTGAGGTAGGCATTGAGAGTGCAAAGAGCAGAGGCAAAGCCTGGGTGCTTTGGGGTGCTGGGTGCAGGACAGGGCAGCGTTCCCCATGGGCAGGTGAGGTGTGAAATGAACCCCAAAACTGACACAGAGCTCTGCAGCAGGTGTGTTTATTGCAGCGCTGGGTGCAGGCAGGGTGACTCCATCAGCCCTGCACACCCCATGCCGGCACAAGCCTAAGGGCAGCTGTGGTCCTCCTCCGGCCAGCAGGGCAGAGCGCACGGCTCAAGCCTTTGCTCCCCGCCAGGCTGCCTGCTTCTTGCTGCTGTTTGCTCACCTGCTGCTGCTGCCCTGCCCTGCAGGCTGTCCCCAGCAGTGTCTCTGCCTCTCGCTGATGCTAACGGGTCGGAAATTGGCGGCTCTAGGGTGATAAGGAGGCAATTTGTCTTGCTGCTGCTCTCCACACCGTCTCTGCTCCTTCCTCCCGAGGTTTTCTCGGTAGTTTGCGGCAATTAATCTCATTTCATTTTTCGCTTGGCTCAAGTTAAACAGGATCCTCTAATTTGAGGTTGTGGACTTAATGCTGTGATTGTTTTCACAACTGCACAATTGTTCTGCTCAGTGCTTTCATGTGGAGGGAAAGAAATAAAAGGGGGGGAAAAATTGCTTATCTAAGTTCAGGCAAAAGCCAATTCGTTTTGGAGTGTTTCAGTTGTGGTTCCTAAGAGGCAGGAACATAAAACAAAGCAGAACTCGTTCCTGTCTCATCAGATTAAAAAATACACATATGTAAATCCTTTGTTTTTTACAGTACCTACAGCGGTGGAGGAAAGAGAGCAGTTCTGATGTGCATTCCCAGCAGGCTTTTTCTTACTGATTATCTCACCTCCCTGGCCAACAAATCCTGTCAGTGCTGCAATTTGCAGGCAAATGTGCAACACAAACTGTCCCTCAGTTTTCTTCAGACAGGAGTTCTTCCCCAAGCCTGTATCGTGATGGTGATGATGATGATCACAGAATCCTAGAATCAGTCAGGGCTGGAAGGGAGCACAAGGAGCAGCCAGTCCCAAGCCCTCTGCCATGCCCAGGGACACCCTACCCTAGAGCAGGCTGCCCACAGCCTCTGCCAGCCTGGCCAAAAACACCTCCAGGGATCTGGCCCCAAACCCCTCCCTGCAGGGGCAACCCATTCCAGCCTCTCACCACTCTCATGCTCAACAACTTCCTCCTCACCTCCAGCCTCAATCTCCTCACCTCCACCTTTGCTCCATTTCCCCCACTCCTCTCACTCCCTCACACCCTCAAAAGTCCCTCCCCAGCTTTTTCTTCAGATCCTGGAAGGCCACCAGAAGGTCCCCTGGGAGCCTCCTCTTCTGCAGCCTGCACAGCCCCAACTCTTTCAGGCTGTGCTCACAGCAGAGCTGCTGCAGCCCTCTCAGCATCCTCGGGGCCCTTCTCTGCACACCTCCAGCATCTCCACATCCCTCTTGTCCCAGGGGCTCCAGCACTGGATGCACTACTCCAGGTGGGCTCTCAGCAGAGCACAGCAGAGGGGCACAATCCCCTCCCTGGCCCTGCTGCCCACACTGCTCCTGCTGCAGGAGAGGTGCTGCAGTCTTCCTCTGCCTCTGCTCTGCCTATTCAACCTGGTACTTTTTCCTCTCTGTATCCCAACTGATTTGTTTTTGGTTTTGGTTTTGGTTTTGGTTTTTTTTTCATCTAGGATGCAATCCAGTCTTGCACTGCGCACCCAGCCCAGCTCCACCAAGTTCCTAATTTGATGCAAAGCCAAGGAAAGGTTTAAAAGCACCATCAATCAGCTCTCCCCCAGAGGAAAGTATCCCTTTGAACCTCCTCTGTAATTCACATTTCTGGATTACATGGAGGCATTACCAGTGACTGATCAGCTGGCACTTATTGCCCTGGAGCTTTATGCCACCAGGGAGGGGATTTTAGCATTTTAATGTTTATTACCTATGCTCTTTGAAGGACTCATAGAATCACAGAGTGGTTTGGGTTGGGAGGGAGCTCAGAGCTCAGCCAGTCCCAAACCCCCTGTGCCATAGGCAGGGACACCTCCCACTGGAACAGGTCACTCAAGGACTCATGCAGCCTGGTCCTGAACACCTCCAGGGAGGCTGCAGAGCACAGAAGCACCCAATGTGATCAAAGATCACATTGGGTGCTTCTGTTCTCCACAGCCTACCTGGGCAATCTGTGCCAGTGTCTCACCACCCTCATCTCTGTAGTTAATAATCTTTATGCAGTCTCTGTTTGAGTATCCCAAAAAAAAAAGAGGCCTAAACACAATGATGTGACACAGTAACATGAGGTAAAACACAAAGATGAACACCACAAAAAAAAAAAAAAAAAAAAAAAAAAAAAAAAAAAAAACAAACAACCCACACAACTACTATCTTTTCNTGTATTTATATCTGATTTAAAGAACTGAGCAACTGTACAGCAAAGATGCAGACAGGCTGGGAAGCAGCCAGAGAAGGGCCAGGAGGGATGGAAGCTGCCACGTGAGGAAAGGCTGAGAGCACAGCTGATAAAGCCAGGCATCAAAGTTTGGATGCAAATGTGAAATAGTGAAATGAAAATAAGAAGCAAGCTCAGGGCCCACTGCTTTAGAAGGCTCTGGACCAGCTCTAGCACAGCTGGAGTGGAGGTTGTTCACCCAGGGGGACTACGAGCAGGGTACAGGAAGCCTTCAGCCCTCCTGCTGCTGCCCTCAGCAGTCAGGGAGCTTTTCTTTTTCATTTTTCTTTCTCTTTTTCATTTTTCACTTTTTTCATTTTTCCTTTTCCTTTTCTTTTTCTTTTTCTCTTTCTCTTTCTTTTTCTTTTTATTTTTTTGTTTTCCCTTTCCCTTCTCCTTTTCCTTTTCATTGTCCTTCTCCTCCTTTTCCTTCTAGTTTCCTTTTCCTTTCCCTTTTCCTCTCCCTTTTCCTTTTCCTTCTCCTTTTCCTTCTATTTTCCATTTCCTTTCCCTTTTCCTCTCGCTTTTCCTTTTCCTTTCTCTTCCTTTTCCTTTTCCTTCTCCTTTTCCTTCTATTTTCCATTTCCTTTCCCTTTTCCTCTCGCTTTTCCTTTTCCTTTTCCTTTCTCTTTTCCTTTCCCTTTTCCTTCTCCTTCTCCTTTTCCTTTTCCTTTTTCCTTTTTTAAATTTTTTTTCCCTTTCATTTTTTCCTTTTCCCTTTTGCTTTATTTTTATCTTTTTCCTTTTTATATTTTTTTTCTTTATATTTTTTTCATACCTTTGGGGCTTTAATTTTTTTTTCTTTGTTTTGTTTTTTTTTTTTTCATGTCAGCCGACCTTTGACTTTTGGCTGCTAGCAGAAGAAGAGAAATGTGCTCCTAGAGGCACAAGTGCCTGGGTGTGCAGTTTGTGAGGGCTCTGTTACATCAGCAAGCTTGTCTCCACATTAAAAAAGTGACACTAATCATTTATAAAAAGCCATTTTCAGAGAGCCCTGCTAAGCCCATCCAGCCTGGGCGAGCTGTGCATGAGGCCATTGATGTTGGCGCTGTCCTGCAGCCGAAGCTGTTGGCGGACGGTGCTGGGCAAGGTGGCTGGGGACGGCAGCAGGAGGCTGCCAGGGCTGCTGGGGAGGCTGCGGCTCAGACTTTGCCTGCTGCCTGCCTCCTAAGGGTGGTTTTGGGCTTCTTTTTGCATCTTGTCCTGACAGTATCATTCCTGCAGAGCCAGGTAAAGGGTTTTGACTGCTCTCAGAAAAGGGAGGTTCTCTGAGCCAGCCTACAGCTTCCTCACGTCGGTGATTGGCACTGGGGTGGGCTGCCCGGGAAGGTGGTGGAATCCCCATCCCTGGAGGTGTTTGAGAGGAGGCTGCGTGAGGCACTTGGTGCCATGGGTTAATGAATTAGAAGAGTTAGGTGGACAGGATGGACTCGATGATCCTGGAGGTCTTTTCCAACCTGGTTCATTCTGCGATGGTTCACTCTTTGTGGTCAATGAGAGGCTTAGGGTGACCTACAAAGCAGGGACACAGGCATCTCCACTGGAGGTCCTGCAAAGCATCAAGCCAGTCTCCTGTCTCTGCAGAAGTCAAACAGAGATACTGTGCCATTTGCCCACCCTCTTACATACTCAGTGGGAGTCATTTCCCCCAAAGATGATGTACAGGATGTAGCAGCCAGCACAGAAAGGCACTAAGAAATGCAGGCATTGTGAATTGTTCTGAGCTCTTTGCTTGCCCTGCAGAGGCAATCCTGAGAGATGTGCTCCCTGGGCAACCAGAATCACTTTTCAGCAACACCTCTCCTTTCTGAGTCCCCACGTGTATGGCTGTGCTGTGCTGTCTCACTGGACCAGGATGAGCCTCTCTTGGGGCTGGCTGCAGGTGTCAGGGCACAGGCAGGCACTTTGGACTGGAGCTGTAGCACACTTCTGCCCAAGCAGGACAAGTTTGCAAAGCCTAACTGGAAAGGCAAAGCAGTTAGAGTGGACTTGCTTTGCATTTCTTTCAGACGTGCACTGTGAGCCAACAGGATGCTCAGCCACAGGAGGTGAAAGAGCTCAACCAAGCCCTGAGCAAAGGGAACAGAAAGACCTGCAGGTGACTGCCAGCAGGGGCTGTTGTTGCCGGTGTTTAGTTGCACAACAGATGAGTGCCTAATCCCACCTAGGCTGTTCTGTTTATATTCATATTCGAAACCTGAGCCCTCCTGTCAAACTGTGACCAGGCAGCTGATAAACCAGACCCTGCTGCATCTGCTGGGAGGGTATCTACAGACTGCATCTTTGCCACTCAAGCCCATGGC
This sequence comes from Psilopogon haemacephalus, assembly GCA_013396835.1. NCBI lineage: Eukaryota > Metazoa > Chordata > Aves > Piciformes > Megalaimidae > Psilopogon > Psilopogon haemacephalus. The sequence continues at coordinate 14,572 of VWZI01018041.1, forward strand.
AATGCTTAAAGACAGGCACTGAGAGCCCCAGAGAGTTCCTCAGTTCTTAACAAATGCTCTGGCAATAAAAATGCAGGGCAGAACCGAGCTGATTTGCCAACATTCAATGTTTAGGCTTTTCTTATTCAACAGTTCAGGTTTGGGCATTTAATATGTAGCCATTCCCAGCCCCCAGATGGTGCCAGCCTTTCTCATGTGTCTGAGAAGCAGAAAGATTGCACAGCTGACCTTTGGCTAAGCCAGCACCCTGCCCTGTCCCAGCAGATGATAGCCTGTGTCACAGCAGTGCTGCTGGCACAGGAGCTCTACTGCAGGAGAGGAGCTGGGCTTGAGCTGAAGGTGGTAGAAGAATCTATTTGTATTTTTCATTCATCAGTCCCTGGCTTGCAGGTGCAATGGTGTGTGCTAAGAGGAGGTGAAAGATGAAAGCAGAATAGGTGGGGCTGTGAGCAGCGCTGTCTGCCAGCCACACTCACCAACCCCTGCACTTGTGCTGCTCTCTGCAGCTCTCTCCACTGATCCAAACAGGATGGCTGGAAGCATGAGGGACTGCAAGGCACCCAGGCCAGCTAGTCTAGTGCTGACCTGACTGGCTCTTGGCCCAGCACTGGGGGTAAAGAGGCCCATGGGAGCCCACAGCTCAGATGCTCTGCAGTTGTACAGGTGGAGCAGATGTCCCAGGCTTGCAGCCCAGACATGGTCAGGATTTGCTGCTGCATTTGGTGGTTTCCAGCTAGTCTAGTGCTAACCTGACTGGCTCTTGGCCCAGCACTAGGGGTAAAGAGGCTCATGGGAGCCCACAGCTCAGATGCTCTGCAGTTGTACAGGTGGTTCAGATGCCCCAAGCTTGCAGTCCAGACATGGTCAGGATTTGCTGCTGCATTTGGTGGTTTCCCTAGAGATTGCATCATCAGAACTGCAGGGTGTTAGGTCTAAAGTCTTGTGACTCTGTGAGTTTGTGTTTGATCCCATGGTGTGGATGAACCAGGGCTGGTGCAGCTCTTCCCCTCTTGGCACTGTCCCTCACTGGCTCGCAGCTGTGCAGCTCACAACCTCCCATCCTGGTCTGCATTTATGGCTGTGCACACAGAGGCACAGTTTTGCCATGCTGCTTCTTGGGTAGCTGCTACTGAGATACTTTGGAGGGGTTAAAAATAGCACCCAGTATTAAACTGACCAACTTGTGAGCACAAAAAAACCCAAACCCATCCCACCAACCATAGAAAGCAGTGCCAAAGATAAGGAAGAAGGAGTTGTGTAAACAAACAGCTGGGGACAACACAGACCCCAGCAATCTGAGCTGCCCTAAAGAACAGACAAAGGCAGACAGCAAGCAGAGGGTTAACTGAGAATGTATGCAGGGAGCAGGTGGTGATGTCTGCACTGCCTCCCTGGAGCTAGTAAGAGGTGAAGTTCCAACAGCAATATCTCCCAGCTAAGGATTTCAAGGACTCGACCCTCAGTTCTGCATTATGCAGAGAGAAAATTCCTCACTACAAAGCACTTTGCTGAAAACTTGGCTTTGGCAACACTCAACAGGAACATCACTCCCCTGGAAACTCCTGGAGCCATCCTGCTGTAAGCAGGAGCCAAGACCTCACATGACTGCCACGTATCTGTTGCAGACTCCAAAGCAGGGTAAGACCCAGCCTGGATCCATCCCTGGACCCTGAACAGAGGCACTGCTACCACAGCACAGATGCCTGTGGTCTCTCTTGGAAGAAAATGAGGAGAAACAAAAAGAAATGGAGGTGCTGCAGATGCTGCTCCAACGCTGCTCTTGGGGTTTCTCCTGCAGCCTTGGGGTCCTGGCTGCCCTGCACTGCTGCACAGGCATGGATTAGCTCTGGACTTGATCCTACTTAGCCTGACACCTGCCATGTCCCCTGCTACTGTGACCACCTTCCACTAGTCACAGTATCATGGGCTGCACCCGTATGAAGTAGAACAACCAACTCCAGCCCATTGCAGACACCCAGGGACCTGTGCCTGGCACCATCCTCGCCTGCTCCCAGTGCAGCAACCAACTCTGCTCAGGCACGTCCTGGAGAACACACTGCCCCCTGCCCACTTTGCATGGCTTTGCTGTGTCTGCCAAGAGACCCTCACCCTCTTTACAAGGCTTTGCTGTGTCTGCCTAGAGACCCTCACCCTCTTTACATGGC
>VWZI01018043.1:6978-19601 GCA_013396835.1 Psilopogon haemacephalus
CCTTCTTAGCTGGATCAGAATAACTTCACTATTTACCTGCTGCTAACCCCCCTGGCTGATCTACCTTCACTTATCTGGCACATAAGACAGACAGTGAGATAAGATTGGGAAGTGGGGAAGGTGGCAGGGTGGTTGGGAACCCCTCTTAGGGATTTTTTATCTCTGGGAGGGCTGTGGTGTTCCTGTATTACCTTTTCACTGTATGTGTCTGTAAATATCTGTTACATATTGTAAATAACTGCCTGTATATTGTGCAAAGCTGTAAATATAAAGCTCATTTATTAACTTCCAGCTGACTGAGTCTAGCCTGGGCAATGTTACAGTGTCGGGGATGGGGGGCAGGGGGCTGGGTAGGGAACTCTCATACCACCACATTGTGACTGAGTTTATGCCCATTGCCCCTCTTCCTATCACTGGGTACCACTGCCTTCATCCTCCTGACAGCCACCCTTCAGCTATTTGTAGACTCTGCTAGGGTTCCCTCTCCGCCACCTCCAGACTGAACAGCCCAAAGTCTTTCAGGCTTTCCTGTCCCTTAATCATTATCATGTCCCTCCATGGAACTTTCTCCAGTAGTTTCCTGCCCCTCTTGGAATGGGGAGGCCAGAACTGGACACAATATTCCAGATACAATCTGACTAGGACTGAGTAGAGGGTGAGGAGAACCTCCCTCCACTTGCTGGACACACTCTTTTTAATGCACCCAAGTATACTATTGGCCTTCTTGGCTACCAGTGCACAGCACTGTCCCAAGGATGATTTATTATCAACCAGGACTCTAAGGACACTAAGCTCTCTGCAGCAGGTCAACTCCTAAACTTTACTGGTGCATGCTGTTATTCTTCCCCAGGTGCAGGACTCTGCACTTGTCCTTGCTGAACTTCATGGTGTCCTGCAGGCGCGGGGGAAGCACTGCAGCCAAACTCAGTGTGAGTGATAAGCAAGTTCCAGATTTTATTAGCAATTTACAGTTCCTTTTATACCCTCCCAGCCAGGGGGCGTTTGCCAATATTACCAGGTGATTGGTAGAGGGAATTGTATGTGTAATCCATTGATTGGTTATTGTTACAATAACAAATGACTTTGCAATTCTCCGAGGAAGTTCTGGTCAGCAGGAGCCTTCCTTCCTCTGCATCTCTGCCTTCCCTCCGTCTAGTTCTGGCTGCACCCTCACTTCACAAACGTTCTGCTGTGCCACTCCCCCAGGCACACTCCTGACAGTGGTTTGTTCACTGCTCTAAAGCTGCTTTTCAGCAATATTCTGCAACAGTGTCCATCTTTGCCCAGCTGTCCAGGTCTTGCTGAATGGCAGCACAGCCTTCCAGTGTGTCAGTCACTCCTCTCAGTTTTGCATCACCAGCAAATTTGCTGAGGACACACTTCATCTCTTCACCTAGGTTGTTGATGAACATGTTGAACAAAACTGAACCCAGCACTGACCCCCTGGGGAACCCCACTAGCTACAGGTCTTCAAGTGGACTCTGTGCCTTTGATCAAGACCCTCTGGGCTCTGTTGTTTAGCCAGTTCTTGAGCCATGTCATCATGAGCTCTTTCAAGCCACAATTCCTGAGCTTTCCCACAAGGATCTTATGGAAGACAGTGAAGAAAGGTCATACCAGAATGAAGAGGACAACATACTGACTAGAGTGAGACTCAAGAAATCTCCAGAAAGTTAGAACTTAATTGGAGAAAAATCACATAAAGTCACAGAAATGAGTCTCTGACAAATCATGCTGCTTTTGAAAGACATAGCTGAGTAACTGTGCTGCTAATTTACATGGCCTTTTAGAGCATTTTTTCCTTATAACCTCCTTATAAAGCTTGTCAAAGACCTCTTTACAAAGTAGATAATTACATATCGTTAGGGTCCATCAATTGCACAGATAAAGGACTTAGGAATAACAAGGGCAGAGAGCAGTAGAAATATGAAGAGCTGTGTGCCACAGAGACAAGTGATGACTGGGAGGGACTTCATTCCTTGCATTCACTTCTCTGGCTCTAGGGGAGTGGAGTCTGCTCATGACATAACTGAGCAGAGATTCAGTCAAAGGGAAAAAGGGTCATAAACATCAGAAGGTCTCAGGCAGAGCCATAACAACAGGATGTTGCTTGTGTGCTCTGACTGGGAGAAATGGGGGCATTAAAGAAATGGTAAATAAAATTATTGTAGCACTGAGCCAACTTTTTACTGACCAAGGGAGGTAGTGGAACTCCTGGTGCTGAGGTAGGAAGTTCTCAAGTGAATAATATTTAATGTTTCCAGTATCATTGCTCTACACAAGTGAGGCCACACCCAAAATTAGCAACCTTAATATGAAGGATGCTACCTTGAGGTTGAAAAGTCTATAGCTTTGGCTGTTCAAAACCACTTCTATTTAGCAATTTAACTTTACTATTTAACACCTGTGTGTGGAACACATGCTTGTAGACCTTTTAAGGTTCATTGTTGTACAAAGAGGCCTCTCCTCGTATTTTTAGATCTTCCAAATATTTGTTTACACATTTCCTTTGGCGAACATACCTAACACTGGTTCTGCATCAGCCCACTCCCAATTTATTTTAGTATCCCCCAGCTGATGGTGGACAGATGGGTGAGGGCTGGAAGCAGAGGAATGCTTCCCTGCCTCTGATGGCCATGGAAGATATGCAGCTTGCCTCCCCTCTAGAGTTCTCAAATGCTTTTAGGGAAAGGAGCCAAGATGACTGTTTTGAACACTAAAAGCATTGGAGATATACAAAAGTCTTTAGGAGAAAGGGTTTTCAGTCTGGAGCACACAGGTTGCTGAGAAGCTGTTGCTGGAGATTCCTATCCCAGAAAGGATGTTTAATCAAGGGCAAAGGCAGACTGCAGAGAGATTACACAACACTAATTTGAAAATAGGTGTGTAGTTTCTCTGGTCATAAACTTTTCCTACAGTGTTCATCATCTCCTTGTCTGGATATGGGATGAAAAACTCAATTCTTTCCTCAGCAGACTGGAAATTATAGTGTGGGCAGCAGGACAAGGGAGGTTATCCTGCCCCTGGACTTGGCACTGCTCAGGACACATCTTGAGTGCTGTGTCCAGTTCTGGGCCCCTCAATTCCAGAGAGATGTTGAGGTGCTGGAAGGTGTCCAGAGAAGGGCAGCAAGGCTGGGGAGGGGCCTGGAGCACAGCCCCAGGAGGAGAGGCTGAGGGAGCTGGGGGTGTGCAGCCTGCAGAAGAGGAGGCTCAGGACAGAGCTCATTGCTGTCTACAACTAGCTAAAGGGAGGTTGTAGCCAGCTGGGGTTGGGCTCTGCTGCCAGGCAACCAGCAACAGAATGAGGATACACAGCCTCAAGCTGTGCTGGGTGAGGTTCAGGCTGGATGTTAGGAAGAAGTTGTTGGCAGAGGGAGTGATTGGCATTGGAATGGGCTGCCCAGGGAGGTGGTGGAGTCCTCATCCCTGGAGGTGTTCAAGCAAAGCCTGAATGGGCACTGAGTGCCATTGGCTAGGGCTGGGTGCTAGGTTGGACTGGATGATCTTGGAGATCTCTTCCAACCTGGCTGATTCTATTCTATTCTATTCTATTCTATTCTATTCTATTCTATTCTATTCTATTCTATTCTATTCTATTCTATTCTATTCTGTATTCTATTCTTGGAGGTCTCTTCCAACCTGGCTTGTTCTATCCTATTCTATTCTGTTCTGTTCTATTCTATTCTATTCTGGATTCTATTCTTGGAGGTCTCTTCCAACCTGGCTGATTCTATTCTATTCTATTCTATTCTATTCTATTCTATTCTATTCTATTCTATTCTATTCTATTCTGGATTCTATTCTTGGAGGTCTCTTCCAACCTGGCTGATTCTATTCTATTCTATTCTGTTCTATTCTATATTAACACCTTGCACAATGAGCAGAGTCCAATCTGCACCAGTGTCTATGATGTTTCATGTGTGTAATGCAGAGCAGTTTGTGCTGTGATCCCTTCTCTTTTCTGACCATAATGGTACAAAATCTGTTTGTGCTTAGACAGGCACATGTGCATCTCCTGACCCAAAAGCCACATCCTCTCTAGTCTCACAGGAGGTCAGAACAGCCATTGGAAGGTGCCTGCTATGGAGCTGCCCTGATTATGTTGTGGAAATGCCATAGGCAAGGCAGTGGGGAAAGGAAAGACCTCTGGAGGCTTTATTCAAGTGCAGACCATTAAGACTGGGGCACTGAATTCCCTCAGTGTAACAGAGTGAACACAAAAGTTAAGACCTCTAACTCCACAGCTGTCTTGGACAAAAGTAGATAATATAAAAAATCATTTTTGTGGAAAGTTGTGGGTTTAGTGTAAAGGATTAAGCCCTTCTGGAGGGGCTTCCCTGGAACTGGATCCTGACTCCTCCCTGGGGTGGTCTGACCTGCCCCCAGGCGTTGTGTTTAGCCCCCTCCCACTTCCTGCTGAGACCCTATAAAGGGGAGGATGAAGTCTCTGAACTTTCAGATCTGCTTAGGACTTGGACAAACTCCTGGTTGGCTCCTCCCTTGTTTCTCCTGTATCCACTGGAAAGCTGGCCAAAGGCAGCTCTTTGATTTGATTATTAATAATTGGGTATGAATTATTAATATTCATTTTGTTATGAATGTTGATTTTTATTATTATTGGAAAATTCCCTGAGACTCTTTGGCTGTTTGGTCGACAGAAAGCAATTACACAAAGGGTATTTATAAACATGGAATCAAACAGTTTAAACAGACAGAACTTGGAAAATAGGAACCTGGTAACAGGGAAAATTCTAACTATGCCTACGGAGTTTTACAATGCACTGGTGCAAAGGTAGAGTTTCCTGGTAGAGAAGGAGGAAGGAGCTGCCTGGCTGCTGGTGCAAGCTGCATAACAAGCTGCAGCGGGTGGATGCCGTGAAAGAGCTGCAAATAGACCTCCAGTGGAAGCAGCAGAAAAAGGAGACAACAGCTCTAAATCACCCACCTTAAATACACTGTTCTGAAAGTGAAACTGGCCAATAGGCACCAGCACCCATTGTTCTGGCCAGTGAATCCAGAGTGTCCACCCAGGCATGTTGAGGGACAACACAAGACACCTGACTTGGTGGTGCTAAGTACCCAGCCCTCGGGGTTTTGTTGGGGCTAAACCCTTCGTTGTTTTGCTCAGTCCCTCAATTTCTGGACCTGCAAATGGAGGAGGAGATCAGGGGATTGAACTGATCTGGCAGGATTTGTGCCCTACCAGGACACTGTTTCCCCTGCTGTAGTGGCTTTGTCCTTTGACACATGACTCAAGCTTCCTGCTGTCTTCTCCCCTTGTGTACAAGATTTCCAGTGCTCAAACAGAAACACCTGTTGGCTGGATCTGCAGTCCCACACATCTTTCTGGCTTCTCCAGGACTGTGTGGAGATGGCAGCAGAAGAACCTAGAGAAGAGGAGATTGTGAGGTCAAGCTGACAAGCTGGTAACATTGGATCCCCTGCCACGTACCAAGTGCAAAAGGATATGTTATAGAAAATGTTTTGTGGGAAGCAGGAGGAATTTGTTTGGGGAGGGAATAAAAGACACAGTCCAGAAAAAAACATGAGGAAGGGAAGATTTCTTTCTTCAGATCTTTTATTATTCCTGTTGAGAAGAAAATATCTTAGGTGCTCCACATTACCAAACTGTAAGCAGGTTGGAAATCAAACATTTGTTGATATGTAGTTCACACATTCAAAAGATCTTTTCCTGTATCAAGAACATCTAAACACTGCCTCAAAAGGTTAAATTGTATATAAACCTCTTCACAGTTGGAGCTTTGAGGATTTTTTATTTTACTTTTTTTTTTTTTTTCAAGGAATCTGAGTAAATCTGAAACTCTGCTGTTCATGTGCACATTTTGCTGGTCTCCAGGACTCAGCATTGCTGATACAAACCTGCTAATACATAACCACAACAAAACAGAGCTTGCATGAATAATAATAATAGCCATTTCCCGCCCCCCCCTGCTATTTCTGTTAACTTGTTCCTTTGGTTATTGCTATTATTAGATCCATTTTCCTACTTTGAATTATTTGTCATTCTCTAGACTAAGGCCACTTTGAAAATAAAAATTGACTCTTCTTTTTCATTAACCGACTAAGATCTTTATCCATCTGGAGTACAAATGCATATCAGTAATGCCAGTAAGTGGAAATCATAGAGGCATTAGGTTGTAAGGGACCTTTAGAAGTCATGTAGTCCACACACGCTGTGGTCAGAAAGGACATCCCCAACTAGACTGGGTTGCTCAGAGCCCCATCAAGCCTGACCTTGAATATCTCCACATATGGGCAATATGTTCCAGTGTTCCACCACCCTCATAGTAAAGAACATCTTCCAAATGCCCAAGCTGAATCTATCCTGCTCTAGTTTAAAACCATTGGCCCTTGTCATAGTGCTGCATGACCTTGTAAACAGTCCCTCCCCAGGCTTTCTTGTAGGACCCCTTCAGGTACTGGAATGCTGCTATAAGATGTCCTTGGAGCCCTCAATTATTTACAAAGAATCATAGAATCAGTCAGGGTTGGAAGGGAGCACAAGGATCAGCCAGTCTCAACCCCCCTGCCATGCCCAGGGACACCCTACCCTAGAGCAGGCTGCCCACAGCCTCTGCCAGCCTGGCCCCAAACACCTCCAGGGATCTGGCCCCAAACACCTCCCTGCAGGGGCAACCCATTCCAGCCTCTCACCACTCTCATGCTCAACAACTTCCTCCTCACCTCCAGCCTCAATCTCTCCACCTCCACCTTTGCTCCATTCCCCCCAGTCCTGGCACTCCCTCACAGCCTCAAAAGTCTCTCCCCAGCTTTTTTGTAGCCCTCTTCAGATCCTGGAAGGCCACCAGAAGGTCCCCTGGGAGCCTCCTCTTCTGCAGCCTGCACAGCCCCAACTCTTTCAGGCTGTGCTCACAGCAGAGCTGCTGCAGCCCTCTGAGCATCCTCGGGGCCCTTCTCTGCACACCTCCAGCATCTCCACATCCCTCTTGTCCCAGGGGCTCCAGCACTGGATGCACTACTCCAGGTGGGCTCTCAGCAGAGCACAGCAGAGGGGCAGAATCCCCTCCCTGGCCCTGCTGCCCACACTGCTCCTGCTGCAGCCCAGCCTCTGCTTGCCTTTCTGCCCTGCAAGTGCACACTGCTGCCTCATCTTCAGCTTCTCCTCCACCAGCACCCCCAAGTGCCTCTCCTCAGGGCTGCTCTCTAGCTGAGGGTTAATATAAATTGTATGCTATTATATTAGGTTATTTCCCTTTGACAACAACAGCAGCATAAAGCAGTCAAAATTTGTTAGGTTTCTACTGAGATTTCCTTATTGTTCTTTAGCTGGGACAGGAAACCAAAACTGGTAAAGCTATAGACCCAAATTGCGCAAGCAATTGCATTCTTTGAAAATCATTATCTGCATGAAATCTTTCATGGCAGGAAATCACAAGGAGAAAGAAACTTCTTCACAATGAAAGAAAAGCCCAGACTACTCCCAACACTTATTTTAAAGTACAAAAGGCGCTGGAAAAAAAATTGATTCCGTGGTTGCTGTGATTTGAGATGCGTGTCCTGAGAATAGGCTGATTCCTTTAGAGGCTCAGAGTATCAAGTAAAGAAAAAAATAAAAGTAATTGTCTGTGCTTTTTTGAGCTAATTGGAGGATTTGAATGAGAAATTAGGGCTATAGGCTGAGAAAGGAAAACAGTGATGATGGTACTGCACTCATGGGTTTACTGAAAAAGAAAAACAATGTTTAAGAGTTGTAACCCAAACGCAGATAAGACAGAGCTGCTTGAGCTACTCTGGCTGCTGCATGTCTCTCTCCCTACCTTCCTAGCTGGATCTGAATAAATTCACTAACCTCTTTCCTGCTGCTAATCCCCCTGGCCAATCTACTTTCACTTATCTGCTGCTGCTGTATAAGACAGTGAGATAAGACTGGGAAGTGGAGTAAGGTGGGAGGGTGGTTGGAAACCCCTCTTAGGGATTTTTTTATCTCTGGGAGGGATGTGGTGTTTCTGTATTAGATTTTCAGTGTATATATCTGTAAATATCTGTTATACATTTTAAATATCTGTTTGTATATTGTGCAGAGCTGTAAATATAAAGCTTCATTTCCTTAACTTCCAGCTGACTGAGTCTAGCCTGGGTTATTTCAAAGGAGGGGGCAGGGGGAGGAAGAGAACTGCTGAACCAATCCTAACAGTTAAATTTTTTATCAGAAAATCTGTAATTCCTCATGTGGATCACCGAAGAGAAATGCAGAGAAAAAAAGAAGAGGTTATCATACCTGCATGTCTAGTTCAGGCTTTAAAAGAGTGATGTGAAACAATGAGGGGGAAACTGCTCCAGCATCCACACCAGCCCTTACCACTGGTTTGGAAGCAGTTTGAGTTAGACACTTTGGTTCATGCTGGCATAGAATACAAATCAAGCTACCAATTGGTACTATGCAAATGATGGCAAGTGGCAAAACGAAATTTAGAAAGCATAATGGCCTAGATTCTTAGAGCCATATGCCATGATTCATCTGCAGGCCAATGACTCATTTTGAGAGGCTGATTTTTGTGGGGAAAAAAAAGAGAAATACAGTAACTGCCATTGGACTGTCTTGATTAGAGACACAAATACCTGAGAGGAGTAAGGAAGGAAATCACTGACTGCTTAAATACTGTTTGTTGTGAATTGATCATATTTCTTTATGGTCTGGTTCAGCTGACAGGATGGCACACAGTCACGATTTCTGGGGACAGGTGACAAAGTGGTGTCCCTCAAGGGTCTGTGTTGAGACTAGTGCTGCTCAGTAGCTTCATCAGTGATGCAGCAGAGCTCCTGTGCAGCCTCAGCAAGTTTGCAGATGGTACCAAGGCAAGTGGTGAGGTTGATAAGATTGAGCAATGGGATCTGGACAGGGTGGAGAGGTGGGCTGAGGAGAATCTCGTGAGGTTCAACAAGGCACAGGACAAGGTCCTGCACCTATGTTGGGACAACCCTCCATAATGCAGGCTGAGGGATGATGAAATTGGGAGCAACCCTGCAGAAGAGGACTTGGGACACTGGTGGATGAGAAGCTGGAAATGCACTTGCAGCCTAGAAGGCAAATGGCATCCTGGGCTGCATCAAAAAAAAGCATGGCCAGCAGGTCAAGAGAGGTGACTATGCCTCTACTCTGGTGAGACCTCTCCTGGAGTACTGTGTCCAGAGGTGGGCCACAAAGATGGTCAGAGGGCTGGAGCACCTCTGCTGTGAGGACAGGCTGAGAGAGTTGAGGTTGTTCAGCCTGGAGAAGACTCTTGGGACATGTTATAGCTGTATTTCAGTATCTGGAGAGAACCTATGAGAAGTTTGAGGAAAGAAGGCTGGTAGCAAGAGAATGAGAGGAATGGCTTTAGACTGGAGCAGGGTAGATTTGGGTTGGACATGAGGAGGAAGTTCCCTACAATGAGAGCATTAAAATACTGGAACAGGCTGCCAAGTGATGTGGTTGAGGCCTCATCTCTGGAAACATTCAAGATGAGACTTGATGGGCATCTTGATCTAGTTTAAGGTGTCCCTGATCATTGCAGGAGGATTGGACAAGGTGGCCTTTGATGGTCCCTTCCAATCCAATGAAGTCTGTGAATCTGTGAATTTGTGAGTTGTAGGCTGCCCAGAATATTCCTAGAGCTTCTTAAAGATAACTTATCAAGACATGAAATAGACTCTTACCCAAGGGAAGGGAATCCTGGATGGGCACCAATGTAGGGAGCTCATGAGGCAGCCTGGGTTGCACTGACCACACACTGATAGAGTTCTCAGTCCTAAATATGAGTCAGACAAGGAGCATATTCAGGGTCCTTAATTTTAGAAAGCAAATGTCCATCCCTTCAAAGATTCAGTCAACAGGAGCCCCTGGGAAATGGCCCACAGGGACAAGGGAGCAAGACAGAGCTGGCAGATATTTAAGGATGCTTTCCACAGAGCACAAGAGGTTTCAATCCCCACGTGCAAGAAATCAACAAGAAACAAAGGAAGTAAAGAGACCAGCATGGATGTGTTGAGACCTGATGGTCAAACACAAGGACAAAAGAAACTGCACAGGCAGTTCAAGCAGGAAAAGGCAGCGTGGGATGCTGCCTGGAAGGGTGCACTCAGGAAGGCCATGGTGTGGCTGGAGCTGCACCAGGCAAGGGATGTGAAGAATAAGAAGAAAGGCTTCTACAGGTATGTCAACTGCCCTGCCTCCTCAAATATGTAGTCAATAGCTCAGTTGAAAATGTATAGACAAGACTGAAGCACAATGGGTGACGAGTTCAAGCTGCAAGCAGACAGGTAGAGGTTGTCTGACCATCTTGAGGTTTTCCCAGGAAACTCTGTTTCTGAAGAAATGAAACTTTGCCCTCTTCAGAACTGGGTCACATCCTCATCTGCCATGCCACAAAAGCAATTCCATCTACTCAGCTGAGACTATTTATACAGTAACAACAAACAATGTCACCTATATAAAACATCTCATAGATCAGATTCATGACATTGCTCTTTTTTCTACACAGTTGAAATAGTCTTTGCTGTATCCAAAAAGCCTACAGGATCACAGCTCACAGGATGTCAGGGGTTGGAAGGGACCCAAGGAGATCATGGAGTCCAGCCTCCCTGCCAGGGGAGGACCAGAATCTAGCACAGATCACACAGGAACACATCCAGACAGGCCTGGAAAGGCTCCAGAGAAGGAGACTCCACAACCTCTCTGGGCAGCCTGTGCCAGTGCTCTGGGACCCACCCAGGCAAGAAGTTGCCTCTTGTGTTGAGCTGCAACCTCCTGTGCTGCAGCTTCCATCCATTGCTCCTTGGCCTATCCCAGGGAGCAGTGAGCAGAGCCTGTGCCCCACGCCTGATCAGACCTCCCAGTTTGGTGCCAGCAGCAAACTTGCTGAGCAGACTCTGTCTGTCTGTGCCCTCATCAATGTCATTGATGAAGATGTTGAACAGGACTGGACCCAGCACTGATCCCTGGGGGACTCCATTGGTCACAGCTCTGCAGCTGGGCCTGGCACCACTGATCACCACTCTCTGAACTGTATCTTGTACCCAGTTCCTAATCCACCTCACTGCCTGCTCTTCCATCCCACACTGCCTGAGCTTGCTCACGAGCATGTCATGGGAGACAAAGGTGTCAAAGGCCTTGCTGAGGTCAAGGCAGACTCCATCCACTGCTCTCCTGAATCTACACATTCAGTTATGTCATCACAGAATGCTCTCAGGTTAGTCAAGCATGACTCTCTCTTGGGAAATCCATGCTGACTACTCCTGATAACCTTCTTCTCTTCCAAGTGCCTTCAGATGCCCTCCAGAAGGACCTTACATATTTTAGCTCTATAGCTGTAAATGATAAAATAAGTAAGTCATCTCAGTTTGCATTTTTTCCTTAGTGTGCTGCTTTTACACAACTTCACCTCCCTTCCTGGCTGTAATCATCTTTCTCTGCTTTTTCTGACTGCTTGCCAGTACCTGCTATAACTGTTTTTAGCAGCACTGCCTATTTCCAGTGGTCATAAATTGCAGTCTTTACACTTAATTGTGACTTCTTTGATTCATTTATATCAATGGCATAATATAACTATATTGCAATGGTCACTGGCTTTTGCAACTGCTGTCCACACCCTGTGCCTCTGCCCTTCTCTTTCCTTAGTCCTGAGGACCACAGCAGTGTGGACAGGGCAATGTGAGACACGAAGAAGCTCATTCATTCATTCATTCATTCGTCCAGTGCAGTGTGCAGCTCCACAGACAGCTGGCACAGCCCAGGGGCTGTGAGAGGAGAGAAATCAGTGGGAACAGGGCGTGAACTGGCACCATTAGTGAGAGGGGAAAAAGCTCTTGGGACAAATGGCCTCAATGCACAGACTTAAACAAAATGTCACATTCAGCCCAGCAGTGAGGCAGCAAACACATGCTGTCCAGTGGAGGGCTACGAGGATGATTAGGGGACTGAAGGGCATGCCTTGTGAGGAGGGGCTGAGGGACCTGGGGCTGCTGGGTCTGGAGTCCACAGACTGTGAAGAGTGTCTGCTCAGACACTATGGGAAAACCTGAAGAAATCAGTTCTGTAAAAAAAACAGTGTGAGTGCAGTAATTAAAGCCTTGTACCAGGCTGAAGAGGAGCCAGCAGTGTGCCCAGGTGGGCAGCAGAGCCAATGGCATCCTGGGCTGGAGCAGGAGCAGTGTGGGCAGCAGGAGCAGGGAGGTTATCCTGCCCCTGGACTCGGCACTGCTCAGCACACATCTTGAGTGCTGTGTCCAGTTCTGGGCCCCTCAATTCCAGAGAGATGTTGAGGTGCTGGAAGGTGTCCAGAGAAGGGCAGCAAGGCTGGGGAGGGGCCTGGAGCACAGCCCCAAGAGGAGAGGCTGAGGGAGCTGGGGGTGTGCAGCCTGCAGAAGAGGAGGCTCAGGGCAGAGCTCATTGCTGTCTACAACTACCTGCAGGGAGGTTGTAGCCAGCTGGGGTTGGGCTCTGCTGCCAGGCAACCAGCAACAGAATGAGGGGACAGAGGCTCAAGCTGTGGCAGGGCAGGTTCAGGCTGGATGTCAGGAGGAAGGTGTTGGCAGAGAGAGGGATTGGCATTGGGATGGGCTGCCCAGGGAGGTGGTGGAGTCCCCATCCCTGGAGGTGTT
>VWZI01018043.1:19675-40712 GCA_013396835.1 Psilopogon haemacephalus
TTCTATTCTATTCTATTCTATTCTATTCTATTCTATTCTATTCTATTCTATTCTATTCTATTCTATTCTATTCTATTCTATTCTATTCTATTCTAATACAGGACATGTTTCTGATAAAGGTGATCATGAGTACATTTCAGAATTACATCTATAATTCACCTTTCCAGCTCTGCTGTCTTGGAGGCTGCAGAGAAATGCAGCACTTTTTATTTATTTTTTTTTAGTAGCAGTAACTTTGTACCAAGATGCTGGCAAATCCCTGTGGACACACAGGTACAAAGGGACTTTTTGTTCCATCTTCTCTCTACATAAGCAAGGCCAAAATGTGGTTGCTGGTTTGGGGGTTTTGTTTGTTTGTTGGTTTTGTGGTTTTTTTTTAATTCATGTATTTAGGAAATGATTGTGTCTTTATGCAACTACAGATATTTCATTTATGTACAAGAAGGCCTTTATTTTAACATCCAGAGGAAAATTCCTGTGGGACAGTAATTCTGCAGACTGTGGAATAGTGTTAACAGGGTTAGGCTTCCTTATTTCCTTAAGCTGTTAAATTAGAAATAGACATATCTCATTATAGATGTCATGCAATATAATTTGAAGGAAAAAAAAAAGTGAAAACTGGACTAGGGACTATACCTTTGATAAACATTTTTATTTCAGAAAAGGCAGCAGTACTCACGGACATAAACAAGTATCTTGTTTTGTAATCATACTTCAGGTCACAGTTGCTGCTTTCAGCTGGTAAGTGTCAGATACTGTAACCACATACTGCAAGTGAGACAGCAAATAGCACTAAAACTCTGTCTGTAAGAATCCTAGAATCCTAGAATCAGTCAGGGTTGGAAGGGAGCACAAGAATCAGCCAGTCCCAACCCCCTGCCATGCCCAGGGACACCCTACCCTAGAGCAGGCTGCCCACAGCCTCTGCCAGCCTGGCCAAAAACACCTCCAGGGAGCTGGCCCCAAACACCTCCCTGCAGGGGCAACCCATTCCAGCCTCTCACCACTCTCATGCTCAACAACTTCCTCCTCACCTCCACCCTCAATCTCCCCACCTCCAGCTTTGCTCCATTCCCCCCAGTCCTGTCACTCCCTGACAGCCCCAAAAGTCCCTCCCCAGCTTTTTTGTAGCCCCCTTCAGATCCTGGAAGGCCACCAGAAGGTCCCCTGGGAGCCTCCTCTTCTGCAGCCTGCACAGCCCCAATTCTTTCAGGCTGTGCTCACAGCAGAGCTGCTGCAGCCCTCTGAGCATCCTCGGGGCCCTTCTCTGCACACCTCCAGCATCTCCACATCCCTCTTGTCCCAGGGGCTCCAGCACTGGATGCACTACTCCAGGTGGGCTCTCAGCAGAGCACAGCAGAGGGGCACAATCCCCTCCCTGGCCCTGCTGCCCACACTGCTCCTGCTGCAGCCCAGCCTCTGCTTGCCTTTCTGCCCTGCAAGTGCACACTGCTGCCTCATCTTCAGCTTCTCCTCCACCAGCACCCCCAAGTCCCTCTCCTCAGGGATGCTCTCCAGCCAGTCCCTGCCCAGCCTGGATTGGTGCTTGGCATTGCCTCCACCCAGCTGCACTTGCTGAGGCTGCACTCAATGCCTCTGCCCATGGCACCCACAGAGATGCTGAACAAGACTGGGCCCAAGACTGATCCCTGAGGGACTCCCCTGGGCCATGGAGCCATTGGCAGCCACTCTTTGGCTGTGGCCATCAAGCCAGTTCTGTATCCATCTGGTGCTCCACCCATCCAGCCCATGAGTCACCAGCTTGGAGACCAGGATGTGGTGTGGGACAGTGCCAAAGGCTTTGCTCAGGTCCAAAACAAAACTGTATCTGTGAGACAGACAGGCAGAGATACAGACATACACGGGGCTGAGATCTCCCTCACAAATTATGCTTTCTAAAAAAGACACACACTTAACTTAGTTAAAATGCTGCTATTTTGCAGATAATATAGCTGGAGGTGGATGGGAGGTGAGATGTTTCATCCATGGACTTACACAAATAAATGAGGAGCTGGGACAATGCACAATCTGTTGTTTCTGGGGATGGAAGGTCCCAGCTGATCACCACCAAGAAGGAGTTTGGTTATTATCACCTGCTTTGGGTGTAGAGCAGATCTCTGGAGTGCCTCATGTGGTCAGTGGGGCACAGTGAGGGTGTGCAGGCATCACATGGCCTGAGGATGAGCAATTTTGCCTCAGAGCTGTAGTGAGTGGAACTTGAAGCAGCAAAACCAATGATCAGGACCAGGATGCAGTTGAGAAATTTCCTAGGGCAGGGGAAGCATCTTAAGCCTTGAAAAAAAAATAATTTGTGCTCTAGATCATGTGAGGATCTTTGACTGGAGACTGTAAGTGGTAATGCGGAGGTATAAGATGGACTTGAGTTTACCTGGGGTTTGGCTATGTTTTGAGTTTGCAGAATCACAGAATCACAGAATTTCTTAGATGGGAAAAGACCTTCAAGATCATGGAGTTCAATCATTAGTTTCACACTGACAAGTCCTTGACTAAACCAAATCCTTCAGCACAACATCTAAGCACTGTGAATGGTTATGGTTGGAAAGGAGCACCAGGAGCATCCAGGCCAATCTTCATCCCAGCATCCTTCATCACCAGACCATAGCCTCAAGCACCACATCCACTCTTTTTTTTAAAACACCTCCAGGGATGGTTACTCCACCACCTCCCTGGGCAGCCCCTCCCAGTGCCTGACCACCTGCTCAGTAAAGAACTTCCTCCCAACATCCAATCTAAACCTCCCCTGACACAACTTGAGGCCATTTCCTCTTGTGCTGTCATTAGTAACTGTGGAGAAGAGACCAGCAGCAGCCTCACCACAGCCTCCTTTTAGGTAGTTGTAGAGGGCAATAAGGTCCCCTCTCAACCTCCTCTTCTCCAGACTAACCCACCCCAGCTCCCTCAGCTGCTCCTCATAGGTGATGTTTTCCAGCCCTCTCCCCAGCCTCATTGCCCTTCTCTGCACCAGCTCCAGCAGCTACTCAGAGCCGTTCCACAGAAGCATTGTTGTCACTCCTCTGGCTGCAGGCAGAGCTGGTGTCACTCTGTGTAGTGACTACTGAGATTTTACACTGAATGTTTGTTCTTCCCCACTTTCTTACTGTTCTGTGTCTGTTTCTTTGTGCTGCCAGCCCTCTCTTGACATGAATCAGCAGAACGTTTAAGCACCAACCCTGACTGAAGTCACTGAGACTTAGCATTTGCTTAATGTGAGCCCCCCCCAGAACAGTTACACCTGACAAGCAAGCTCTGAGCAAAGCCCCAGTGCCTGTGCCAGTGCCTCCGCCAGAGTGAATTACAGGATTTGGTTTTTTTAAAACTTCCACCTTCTGCCACACTGAGGCCCACAAAGGACTTAATTCTGTGGCGCTTTTATGATAGAATTCATTGCTTGTCTTTTACTGGAAGCAGAATCCATGGCTCCCAGTTACAGAACTAAATGTGCATTTCCAAATGTACATAGTTCAAGGAGTACGTTCATGAATTTAAAAAAAAAACAACAACAACAAAAAAAAAAAACCCTTCTGGATGTTTGCTACTGCATTCCAATGCAGAGGGTGAGCAAACAGACAAACTGAAGTGAATTGGAGCTTTCAGTCCCTTCTCCTGCATAGCTGCCCTTGGTGAATCTAATCGAATACATGAATAAACCTCTTATTTTAAATGAACGTAGGAAAAGAAATAGTTTTGAAATAGTACCAGTGACTGACCATAGTTCTCTATTCAGAAGCAGTCCCTAATGAGCTCTGAGGATATAATGAACCTCTGTGTGTGCTCTGTGTGTCCACTTCCAACATCCAGTGGTGCCTGGGGACCTTCATGTGTCTATTGTGTGTGGCAGTGTACAGACTCTCTTACTTAGATTGTTACAAAGGGAATTTGGTCTACTAAGGGGTAAAAATTAAATGAAATCCTTGGCAGAACCACATGGTGTTTTGAGGTTTTAGGTGGAGTAGATCTTCAGTTATGACACCCAGATAGTTGCTGATGGCCAACTGTGCATTCTGAAGCTGCTGCACTCCCACAAAGGGACCTTTGTTTGGCCCTGTGGATGTAAGCAAGACCCTCTACTGCTCTGCTGCCAGCACATTGCTGTCTCCAGGCCCACATGTGCAGCAAGTGCTAACCTACCCTGACACTGTGAGGAGTCAAAATACCTCACACCAAGGCTGCACAGGGAGCAGCTGTACACAAAAGTCCAAAGAGAAAGTTTGCTGGAGTCCCACAGTTAACTATTTGAAATAAAGATGCTGTGAATCTGCTTGTGCACCTGTGAAGTGATACTCCAGAGCCAATTCCTCAGCAAGCAAATGCAGTACTCTCCATACATGCTGGTGCATTACCTGACTGCACTTAGCAGACAGCCTGCTCCTTGACAGCCTTGCTGCCAGATGGCATTGCCTTATCTGGAGCACTACCAGAAATAGCCAACACTTACAAACCAGGAGGCTAAGGGAGAATTTCTTGCTAACAACTGCCACCCTGGGTGTCTCTCAAGTGTGCATGTTCAAGCATAGACATCCAGGAAGGTTTGAGTGTATCACAGAACCACAGAATTTCTTAGATTGGAAAAGACCTTCAAGATCATGGAGTCCAATCATTAGTTTCACACTAAGTCCTTGACTAACCCAAATCCCTCAGCACAACATCTAAGTACTATGAATGGATATGGTTGGAAAGGTCCACCAGGATCACCCAGTCCAACCTTCATCCCAGCATCCTTCATCACTAGGCCATAGTCTCAAGCACCACATCCACTCTTTTTTTAAACATCCCCAGGGATGGTGACTCCACCACCTCCCTGGGCAGCCCCTCCCAGTGCCTGACCACCTGCTCAGTAAAGAACTTCCTCCCAACATCCAATCTAAACCTCCCCTGACACAACTTGAGGCCATTTCCTCTTGTGCTGTCATTAGTAACTGTGGAGAAGAGACCAGCAGCAGCCCCACCACAACCTCCTTTTAGGTAGTTGTAGAGGGCAATAAGGTCTCCTCTCAGCCTCCTCTTCTCCAGACTAACCAACCCCAGCTCCCTCAGCTGCTCCTCATAGGTCCATGTTTTCCAGCCCTCTCTCCAGCCTCATCTCCCTTCTCTGCACCTGCTCCAGCACCTCAATGTCCCTCCTGAACTGCAGTGACCAAAACTGGTCACAGTACTTGAGGTGTGGCCTCACAAGTGCTGAGTACAGGAGCATGATCACCTCCCTGCTCCTGCTGGTCACACCATTTCTGATGCAGACCAGGATGCTGTTGGCCTTCTTGCCCCCCTGGGCACACTGCTGGTTCCTGTTCAGCTGCTGTCCACCAACACCCCCAGGTCCTGTTCCCCCAGGCAGCTCTCCAGACACTCCTCCCCCAGCCTGTAGGGCTGCTGGGGGTTGTTGTGGCCAAGGTGCATGACCCAGCACTTGGCCTTGTTAAACTCATGCAATTGGCCTCAGCCCTCTGCAGAGCCTTCCTACCCTCCAGCAGATTGACACTGCTGCTTCATTTCCTGACATCTGCAAACTTGCTGAGGCTGCATTCGATCCCCTCAGCCAGGTCATCGATGAAGAGATTAAACAAGGCTGGCCCCAAAACTGAGCCCTGAGGGACTTCACTTGTGCCCGGTCACCAACTGGATGTAAGGCCACAACTCTGGGCTGCGCCACCCAGACAGTTTTGAACCCAGTGAAGAGTCCACCTGCCTAAGCCAGCTGCCAGCTTCTCCAGCAGAATGCTGTGGGAAATGGTGTCAGGTGCCTTACCGAAGTCCAGGTAGACAACGTCCACTGCTTCTGCCTCATCCCCCTGATCATAGAAGGAGATCAGGTTGGTTAAATGTCAGTTTCTACACAGGGAACTGCAGTGTTGGGAAAACAGGACACACACACACCTGTGTCTGTGTATATGTATCTACACAGCCCTGCACACTTGCTGCCAGGTGCAAATATTTTGACTGCCATCTTCTGTATGCACACATCCCAGGGCATGTACCTACATAAGCCATGCACACCAAGTAAAGATGTGGTGCTGCAGACAGCCCAGGGATGTTATTTCCCAGATAACAGACACTGTTTGCCACCAGGTAGAGAACAAACCCCACGGTTACTTCGTGTCTGTGTAGCAGCAAATCTGTCTCAGGAGAGTGAGCGTGGGCACCTTGCCATCCTAACAGGGGGGTCTGACAGCCAGGAGAGCCTCTATGTGCATCCACTGTGGGTGAGACCAAGGGGAGATCTAAACAGCTGTCTGCTTTGGCTGTACCTATTCCAAGGAGAAGGATGTAGGCCAACATCACCTGAGATCATAGAATCATAGAATGGTCTAGGTTGGAAAAGACCTCAAAGATCAGCCAGTTCCAACCCCCCTGTGCCACAGGCAGGGACACCTCCCACTAGAACAGGTAGCCCAAGACCTCATCCAGCCTGGCCTTGAACACATCCAGGCAGGGAGCAGCCACAACCTCCCTGGGCAACCTGTGCCTGTGTCTCACCACCCTTACTGTGAAGAACTTCCTCCTAACATCCCGTTCAAATCTCCCTTCTGCCAGTTTGAACCCATTCCCCCTCATCCTGTCATTACAAGACCTTGTGAACAGTCCCTCCCCAGCCTTCCTGTAGCCCCCCTCAGATACTGGAAGGTTGCTCTAAGGTCTCCTGGCAGCCTTCTCTTCTCCAGGCTGAAAAGTCCCAACTCCCTCAGCCTGTGCTCATAGCAGAGCTGCTGCAGCCCTCTGATCATTTTCGTGGCCTCCTCTGGACACTCTCCAGCAGTTCCATGTCCTTCTTGTGCTGGGGGCTGCAGAGCTGCAGACAGTGCTGCAGGTGGGGTGTGAGGAGAGCAGAGCCAAGGGGCACAATCCCCTCCCTTGCCCTGCTGCCCACAGCTGCTCTTGCTGCAGCCCAGCACACAGTTGCTGTCTGGGCTGCACTCACACTGCAGCCTCATCTTCAGCTTTGCACCAGCCCAGACCCCCAGGTCCTGTTCCTCAGGGCTGCTCTCAGCCATTCCCCACCCAGGCTGGAGTTGTGCTTGGGATTGCTCCCACCCAGGTGCAGGACCTTACACTTGGCCTTGTTGAATGTCATGAGGTTGGCCTGGGCAAATCCAGTGATTGTAGGGGTAGTGTCAAGTACATAAAGAAAAATCCATCCAAATAGCTACGAATCCAAGAAATCCACTGAGGAGAGAAACAAGACAGCATTATGGCACTCCATAGCTCTCTGCCTCACCTCAGGAACACCAAGCAGAACTTGTCATGAGGAGTTAATTTGTCTGGACATGTCAGCAAAGGTGCAGAAACCTGTTGCACAGGCTTTCTTCCTATCCCAGAGGCACATCATATTTTGTGAAACAGAGACCTAACTTTCAAATACAGTGCAGACACTGCTCTTGTAGGTGGTACAAAACCCTCCTGAACAAAGGAGCAAGTCCTGTCAGTACAAAGAACAGCAATTTAGCTTGTGTCTTTTAAAACAGAATTTCCTATTCCCTATTGACAAAGAGGTATGTGCATGAGTGAAGGTAAAACACTGTTTTCAAAATCATCCCTTACAGCATTTACATCCTCAGGTCAGTCCTGTGTGCCAGTACGGAGCTGAAGAGGAATAGTGCAAAAGCCATTTTTATTCAGTGCCCTAAATGGCTGGAGTGCAATCAGTGCTGTTTCCTTCATTGCCATGTGTTTCGTTCATAGTCACAGGCAGAAAAATCTACATAAAGAAGATAAAGTCTGGCATCTAACAATTAATTAAATGGTACTTCAACTACTTTAGTAATTAAAGCCAAGACAGTGATCAGAGATTAAGCAGAGTGTATGAATGGGCTAGGTTATGGAAAAGCATATTTCAGTGTAACATACACATTCCAAAAAACACTTAGCTGTTCAGCAAGCCAACTGAACAGTACAAGGTAAAAAAGGGGGAAACACAGCCACAAGAGATGAGTGAGATACATAGGGAAAGTGATGAAAGTGTTTCCCTCACACAAACTCAAGTGTCAGGTCACAGGATCACAGGTGTTAGGAGTTGGAAGGGACCTCTGGAGGTCATCGAGTCCAGCACCCCTGCCAGAGCAGGACCATTCAATCCAGTGCAGGTTGCATAGGGATGCATTCAGACAGGTCTTGAAAGTCTCCAGAGAGATCTTCTAATGTTACCTTCTAATATTGGGTTTTCCTCAGTAGGGAGATAGTGGGCAACATGTTAATTTTCCAGAGTGGTTCACACTGCTCTCCTCTCTGGATCTTCCTACCTCCAGTGGGCTGAGAGTCATGTAGAGTAAAGGAGTTGGGAAGCATGGGAAAAAAAACCCAGAACCTTAGTATAAGTTGATAGCAGTTTTTAAAGCATCCATCAGGTTTTATTGTAAATTTAAAAGCCAGATCCTTGTCTGTACAGACATTAGAGGAAACTATTACCAAGTTCCTTAAGACAGAGGTGTTTTACTCCACCTCTCAGTGAGCACACAAGATGGACAGTACTTTCAAAATAGGATCTTCCCATCATGAATTCATCAGCAATTTAGCTCTTCAGCCTTCTCCTCCCACAACAAGGGAAGAAAAGGGAGAAGAGAAGAGAAGAGAAGAGAAGAGAAGAGAAGAGAAGAGAAGAGAAGAGAAGAGAAGAGAAGAGAAGAGACGAAAAAAGAAAAGAAAAAAGGAAAAGAAAAGAAAAGAAAAGAAAAGAAAAGAAAAGAAAAGAAAAGAAAAGAAAAGAAAAGAAAAGAAAAGAAAAGAAAAGAAAAGAAGCTGGAGGTGGGGAGATTGAGGCTGGAGGTGAGGAGGAAGTTGTTGAGCATGAGAGTGGTGAGAGGCTGGAATGGGTTGCCCCTGCAGGGAGGTGTTTGGGGCCAGATCCCTGGAGGTGTTTGGGGCCAGGCTGGCAGAGGCTCTGGGCAGCCTGCTCTAGGGGAGGGTGTCCCTGGGCATGGCAGGGGGGTTGGGACTCGCTGATCCTTGTGGTCCCTTCTATAATTCACTCTGCAGCTTCATGGCGGCAATGCAGGCACAAGTATGTGTGTGCTTATATTGCCTATTTTTAAGTACAGATTTTAAGCTACTTCATAACCTTTTGATACCTTAAAAGCAGTCATTTTATTGCTCAAATTCTGTGAAAACATCTAAGCTCATGAACACACTGTATTATTATCCAGATGATATCAATGCATTAATATCCTGCCTTCTGCCATCTCTGATATTTTTTGTTGGGTTTTTGGGCCATTTTATTACAGAATCAGTTAATCAAATAAAAAGTGATCCTCCCCATGTGCTCCTCAAAATTCTTAGTGTTCTTTTAAAAGAAGGAAAAGCGGAATTTAAAAGTCATTTCATTTTAAAATACATTACCTTATTATATAGGAGAGCTTATTATATTGGAGAGCTGGCAACAGGGGACATGGATAAGGCTGAGGTGCTCAATGATTTCTTTGCCTCAGTCTTCAGCAGGAAGTGCTCCAGCCACAATGTCCAAATTCCAGAGGGCAAAAGTAAGGACTGGGGAAGGGAAGATCTGCCCACTGTAATTGAAGATCATGTTCATGAGCACCTAAGGAACTTGAACATGCACAAGTCCATGGGGCCTGATGAGATCCACCCACGGGTCCTGAGGGAACTGGCAGATGAAGTTGCCAAACCACTGCCCATTGTATTTGAAAGGTGATGGCAGACTGGTGAAGTTCCTGCTGGCTGGCAAAGGGCAAGCATAACACCTACCTTCTGGAAGGGAAAAAAGGACGACCCCAGGAACTACAGAGCAGTCAGTGTCACCTCTGTGCCTGGCAAGATCATGGAGCAGATCCTCCTGAAGGCACTGCTAAGGCAAATGGCAAACAAAGCAGAGGTGTCTGATGCCAACCAGCAATGGCTTAACCAAGGTCAAATCATGCCTGACTAATTTGGTGGCTTCCTATGATGAAGTCACAGCAGAGGTGGACAAGGGAAGGGCAACTGATGGCATCTACCTGGACCTGAGTAAGGCCTTTGACTCTGTCCCACAGGACATCCTGGGCACCAAACTGGAAAAACACAGACTTGGTGGGTGGACAACTCACTGGATAAGGAACTGGCTGGATGGTGGCAGGCAGAGAGTGGTGATCAAGGGCACAATGTCCACCTGCAGACCAGTGCCAAGTGGCTCCCTCAGGGGTCAGTGCTGGCACCAGTGCTGTGGAACATCTTTGTCAGTGCCATGGGCAGAGGAATCAGTGCAGCCTCAGCAAGTGTGCAGCTGGCACCAAGCTGTGTGGCACAAGAGATTGCCAGAGGGCAGGATCCATCCAGAGGGACCTGCACAGGCTGCAGAGCTGTGCCCAGGCCAACCTCTTGAAATTCAGCAAGGCCAAGTGTAAGGTCCTGCACCTGGGTGGGAGCAATCCCAAGCACAGCTGCAGGCTGGGTGGGGAATGGCTGAGAGCAGCCCTGAGGAACAGGACCTGGGGGTCTGGGCTGGTGCAAAGCTGAAGATGAGGCTGCAGTGTGAGTGCAGCCCAGACAGCAACTGTGTGCTGGGCTGCAGCAAGAGCAGCTGTGGGCAGCAGGGCAAGGGAGGGGATTGTGCCCCTTGGCTCTGCTCTCCTCACACCCCACCTGCAGCACTGTCTGCAGCTCTGCAGCCCCCAGCACAGGAAGGACATGCAAGGGTTGGAGCCAGTGCAGAGGAGGCCACCAAGATACAGCTGAGAGGGCTGCAGCAGCTCTGCTCTGAGCAGAGGCTGAGAAAGTTGGGGCTCTGCAGAGGCTGACAGGAGACCTTGGAGTGGCCATGCAGGATCTGCAGGGGGCTGCAGGAGGGCTGGGGAGGGACTATTGACAAGGTCTGGTAATGACAGGAGGAGGAGGAATGGGTTTGAACTGGCAGAGGGGAGATTGAAACTGGATGTTAGGAGAAGTTCTTTGGGGTGAGGGTGGTGAGACACTGGCACAGGTTGCCCAGGGAGGTTGTGGCTGCTCCCTCCCTGGAGGTGTTCAATGCCAGGTTGGATGTGTCCTTGAGTGACCTGTTCTAGTGGGAGGTGTCCCTGTCTATGGCAGGGGATTGGAACTGGAAGATCTTTGATGTCCCTTCCAACCTGAACCATTTTATGACTCTATAGAGAGCCTTATTTGTGATTACAGAACCTGCTGTCTGTTGATATGTAAAACCTATTTGATATGCTAACCCTGTAACCTATTTAACCCTGTATTATCACTCACATTGGAAGTTGAAGGTTAACTCAGGAGAGGCACATTAGGAGACATTTCCATTCAAAACAAACCACATAAGCTAGATGATTGTACTGTTTAGAGACTCAGATGAATTGCTTTTCTCTTGTGGACATGTCCCACAGTTTACAGAGGAGACATTAAGCATAAGCTCCTGGTGTCATTCTCTGATGTTTGATCTAACCTTGCATACCTAATTCCTAGAATACCTTGCATTATTCAGTAAGCTCTAGTTTAAGGAACTGTTCTATTAAAATGCGGAGGCAAAGTGGGGAGAGGGAGAAAAAAAAAAAAAAAAGGCAGATTTAAAAAAAAAGCCACAATAAGTCCAGTAAATCATCAGAAAGAAAAATCTATGAGTGATGGGCACTTTTGAACTTTCATTTTTTTAAAGGATGAGCAAGTTGGCAAGCTGTGAAATAAAGACTTCATAAGTACCTGGTAAAAAAATAGTTCTTTGCAAGCTAGAGAGTGACCTCTCTATCCCTGGAAAGGTGATGGAGCAGCTTGTTCTGGAGGCCATCTCTAGCCACATGGAAGAAAAGAAGGTTATCAGGAGTAGCCAACATAGATTTACCAAGGGCAGATCTTGCTTGACTAATCTGATAACTTTCTATGATGCCATGACCAATTGGGTAGACAAAGGAAGAGCTGTGGCTGTCATATACCTTGACTTCAGCAAGGCTTTGGACACTGTCTCTCATAGCATCCTCCTAGAAAGCTCAGGAGATGTGGCATAGATGTTTGGTCTGTGAGGTGGATTGAAAGCTGCACGACAGAGTTCAGAGAGTTGTCATCAGTGGCACAGAATCAAGCTGGAGGCCTGGAGGCAGTGGTGTTGTCCAGGGATCAGTTCAGTATCTTTATCAAGACCTGGATGAGGGCATCGAGTGTACCCTCAACAAGTTCACTGATGATACAAAACTGGGGGGTGGGGTGGGAGGGTGGCCAACAGCTCTCAGACTGTGCTGCCATCCAGTGAGGTCTGGATAGGCTGAGAGCTGGGTGAAGGCAAACCTTATTAAGCTCAATAAGGACAAGTGCAGGGTCCTGCATCTGGGGAGGAATGACAACAGGCACCAGTACAGTTTGGGGGCTGACCTGCTGGAAAGCAGCTCCGTGGAGAAAGACCTTGGAGTCCTGGTGAACAGCAAGTTCTGTGTGGGCCAGCAATGTGCCATTGTGGCCAAGAGAGCCAATGGCATCCTGGAGTGCATCAGGAAAGTGTGGCCAGCAGGTCTAGGGAGGTTCTTCTCCTCCTCTACTCTGCCCTAGGTGTGTGAGACCACACCTGGAATACTGCAATACCATGAAGAATGGCAGCAGTTTCTGATGAAGTAGAGTAAATTTGACAGGAGGGAAATTTTGAATGCCATGCTAAGAGTATCAAAAGTTTATAAGGTAGCAGATGTTCATCAGTAGGCTTCCTCTGTAGTAAAGCAGGATCACATTATAAAATCAGGAACTATGTAGATAATCCCAAAATGGTGAAAATTTTAATAAAGATAGCTCATCAACAGACTGATAGGAGTGGGAGTAATGGTATGCAAATTAAGCTCACAGTTCTTCTACATCAAAGGAACTATCAAAGCCAAATCAGAAAAGAAGGAACCATTACCATCTGCAATTTAGATCATCACTTGTGGTCCCATCGTTAAAGTTAAGAAGCATTGGAGCATCCTGCTGTTAATTCTTAACTAAGAGTTAAGCAGCACCTCCCACCCTTGTTACATGCTTGGGCTCACATGCCAGAAGCTACTGAGAGCACAGGATACTAAAAGCTCCTTAAAGCTGAAGTCTAACTTTTCAAATGGCAACACTATCCTCTTCTGGGACTGTAAAGGAGAACAGACAGGGGCAGTTCACCCTTCTTTCTCATTTTCACTTTCTGGGTAAGAATAGATAATGCTTATATTTTCTTTAAGCTCACATCTAAGCGTGGCAGCATCTGCCCAGCCAAATCCTCTGTCATGAACTCCAACTGTCCAGGAGTTCTATCACATAGCAGGGCCCTTCTGCAAGCCCTGAACTTGCAGGAAACAATGGACCCACATCACGACCCTGTCCTGCCTAAAGAAGAGGCAAAGTATCCTATGCCTCACAAAGCACCTGAAGTAGATTAGCTGCAGAAAGATGGGAAACCTCATAGTTAGCCAGGTCTGTGCAATTAAGCTGCTTGTACGATTTGACCTTCTAGTTTCACCTCCTTGCATTCTATTTCTGGGCATGCCTTGCTGTGCATCAGAGGGAAAGTAAAAATAAAGCACGTTTGCTCTAGAAGAGTCCTTACCATGTAATGTCAGCTGGCTAGGTAACTGCTGTGAGGAGGTGCTGCTTTGCCACCAGAGCAGTGGGGACTTGTTTACCAGACTGTTCCCACTTCACGGTGAGAGTGGCTAAGCTCTTCCTTCTTGCCATCAGTTGCTTTGCAGCAATTAACCTCAAATGATACAATCACAAGACTAATGTAAGGAAGCTTTTATTCTGTACTCTATGGCTAACAGTGCTTCTTTTCTGGATATAAGAGAAAGTATTGATTTACATGTTATGGGGCAAGGTCTCAATGGTGTCAATAGAATCCTAGAATCAATCAGGGTTGGAAGGGACCACAAGGATCAGCCAGTCCCAACCCCCCTGCCATGCCCAGGGACACCCTACCCTAGAGCAGGCTGCCCACAGCCTCTGCCAGCCTGGCCCCAAACACCTCCAGGGATCTGGCCCCAAACACCTCCCTGCAGGGGCAACCCATTCCAGCCTCTCACCACTCTCATGCTCAACAACTTCCTCCTCACCTCCAGCCTCAATCTCCCCACCTCCAGCTTTGCTCCATTCCCCCCAGTCCTGTCACTACCTGCAATAAACCTGTCACTATCTTGCAATAAATTGCAAGATCCATCTCTGAGATAGTCTATTAACTGGCAGAAATTGGCTCTATTTATTTATACCTTATCAGATGTCATGTAGCTTTCTCCTATCTACCTAATGATCCAGATATTATTAACTGAAAAGTAACAAAGTGTGGTGGTTTGGCCCTGGCTGGGGGCCAAATGCCCCCCAAAGCCACTCTATCACTCCTCTTCTTAGATGGATGGGGAAGAGGGGACAATGTAACAGAAGCCAGCAACAGATAGAATTGATAGAAACAATTTAATAATAATGCTAAGCAGAAGCAAAAGACCACAGGCGGAAGCCAAAGCAAAGAGAAATGTTATTCTCTATTTCTCATCAGCAGGCAGTGGTCAGTCTCAGGAAGCAGGGTTCTACGCACAGCAGTTTCTCTGGAGGACAGATGCCCTGGATCAGTATCACCTCACTTCCTCCTTTCACTCTGTTCTTATATCTGAGATGATGTCATATGGCATGGAATAGCCCTTTGGCCAGTTGGGGTCAGCTGGCCCGGCTATGTGTCTCCTCTCAAGATCTTTCCACCCCTCAGTGTACTCTAGAATGCGGAAATGTTGGAAGAGTACAGCCTGGATGCTTGTCCAGCAGTAGCCAAAACATTGGTGTGTTACCAACACCCAGCCACAGCACTGCAAAACACAGCACTAGAAAGATGCTTTGAGGAGAATGAACTCCAGCTCAGCCAAACCCAATCCACCAACTGCTAACTCACAAGTGAGAACCTGTTCAAATATTTACAGTAACCGGTGCAAAAGATCATCTCCTGAAATAATGCTCTTGTGACCTAAAGAAGAGGCAGCAAAGGGAAGAAATCTGTACACACAGAAACACAGAATCAGTCAGGGTTGGAAGGGACCACAAGGATCAGCCAGTTCCAAACCCCTGCCATGCCCAGGGACACCCTACCCTAGAGCAGGCTGCCCACAGCCTCTGCCAGCCTGGCCAAAAACACCTCCAGGGATCTGGCCCCAAACACCTCCCTGCAGGGGCAACCCATTCCAGGGTATTGATACTTTGCGACAGATTATTTTAGGACCTCTGTAGATGCCTTTTTTTTTTCTTTCCCCTGCTTTCAAATACAGAAGCTCACAAGAGAAAGACCAAGGTGCTCACAAAACCAGCATGATCCATTGTCTCCCCAGTGCCTCCAGAGTGGCCACTCAGAGCTTTCCACAGCTTCTCTCTTGTCTCTACTGATGACAAAGAGTTCTTGGAAATTAGTGGCACTCAAAGTGTAAACAAGAAGATCAGAAGGCATCAGAAAGTAGTGTGCGAACAGAAGTAAAAAGAATTAAAAATTCTGAACAGACTATGCATGGATTCCCTGGCAAGTAGGCAAGAAAATGGGACCAAAAGTAAAGTACTAAAATTACATATGAAGTTTAAAGTAACTTAATTTGGTTGTAAGTGATGTATAACATCTTCATGAGATTGACCATGGATTAAAAACAAAACAAAATGACAAAAGGCAACAAAACCAACACAACAACAGAAATCAAAACCAATGACCCTTCACTTTACAAAGTGCCACAGAATGGAGGAGATAGGCACACAACCCACACAGACAGATTTTGGGCTGGAAAGTGTGCATCCAGCTTAGAGGTTCTCTTCCTCCAGAGGACTTAGGCAGAGGGTGTGGTAGCACATGTACAACTACTAACCCTCCCCAATTCCTTAATAGTTAAGATGGAAAAATAAATGGCTGTATTGAGTCTGGCTGAGATGGAGTTAGCTCTCCCCAGAGCATCTCTCTAGTGCTGTGTTTAGCAATGATGTAGCTGGGTGCTAACACATCAGTATTTTGGCTCCTGCTGAGCCAAACACCCAAGATGTGCTTTTTCAACATTCCCTTCCCCCCAGCTGATAGTAGGCAAGATCTTGGGAGGGGACAAAGGCAGACCAGCTGAACCAAACTGGCCAAAGGGGTATTCCACGCCGTAATGTGTCAGCTCAGGTATAAAGGCTAAATGAAAGAAGGAAGTGTGGGGGACATTTATTAGTGTTTGTCTCTGGAGCAACTGCTATGCATATTGAAGCCTGCTTCCTGAGAAGTGAATGGACAGCACCTGCTGATAGGAAGTACAGAGTGGTATTTTTGTTTGCACTTGCTTTGGTGCACAGCCTTTGCTTTCACTTTTGCTCCATTAAACTCCTTCTATCTTGACTCTTGTATTTTGCCTCTCCTCTGTCCATCTAAGTGGACGCAGTCTCAAGTTGTGCTGGGTGAGGTTCAGGCTGGATGTTAGGAGGAAGTTGTTGGCAGAGAGAGTGATTGGCATTGGAATGGGCTGCCCAGGGAGGTGGTGGAGTCCTCATCCCTGGAGGTGTTCAAGCAAAGTCTGGATGGGCACTGAGTGCCATTGGATAGGGCTGGGAGATAGGTTGGACTGGATGAGCTTGGGGGTCTCTTCCAACCCAACCTATTCTATTCTATTCTATTCTATTCTATTCTATTCTATTCTATTCTATTCTATTCTATTCTATTCTATTCTATTCTATTCTATTCTATTCTCCTATTCAATCCTATCCTATCCTATCCTATAAAGAGAAGTGATAGAGTGGCTTTGGTGGTCATCTGGCACTCAGCCAGGGTGGAACAGCTCACTGTGAAACAGATCTAGAAGAACATTTAGATCAGTAATGGACTTCAAAAGCACCAAAATATGCTATCTGTA
Organism: Psilopogon haemacephalus; assembly: GCA_013396835.1. Taxonomy (NCBI): domain Eukaryota; kingdom Metazoa; phylum Chordata; class Aves; order Piciformes; family Megalaimidae; genus Psilopogon; species Psilopogon haemacephalus. Next base: position 36,454 of record VWZI01018043.1, read on the forward strand.
TTTAACTAGAGCTGGTGCTCAACGTTGTGAAGCTTTGTTTTAACCTGTCATAAGGGTCTCAATGATCCTCATAAGGAATTAGGTTTTTTGGTTGCCTCCCCCTCCCCCCCCTTTTTCTTTCCCCCCAGTAATAGAAGAATGCACCCACAATGATCTACTGAATATTTATTTATTTTAAATTAATGAAAACACCTCCAGTCACATACTGATTCTTGGGTATGCCCAGCTTTCTAAAGCTAACTGATCCAAATAATTGTATAACAGAAAAAGGTTCCGTCTGTAGTGCAATATTTGGCTGTTTCTATAGGAACAGTTTTATCACTGTACATGTCATACTGTTAAATCAATATGCAGTCATTAAAATGGCATCAAATCTTTGCAGGGCTATGATTGTTCTAGATTAAAAGGAAGCCTTTTGACTGTAATTAAAATTCCTTCCAAAGCAACATATTACAAAATGAAGAAAAGATTATTTTTTCCTACAAAAGGAATCATGCTGATATAAAAACCACTGTGTAAACTGACATGTGAGCACATGCAGTATTACTTTCCCTGCGAAAAACAAAAATAGACAAGTTCTTTCAAAACAGAAAAGAAGCAAGTCACAGAGTGAAGGTGTAGCAGTTTAAGAGCTAATACTCTGTCATGGTTCTAAATTAGAAGAGAGAGGAATTTTCTGGACATTCTTTTGAATGGGTAAATGTCTCTGCCATTGGAAAGAGCCATCCACCACCCAGAAGACTATTTCACCCTAGGGGGCAGGTTCCACCTAGACATCAGCAATCACGTGGCTCTCTTTGGATAATCCTGCCTGACTAATTTGGTGAGAACATCAATAAGTTGGATGGTCAACCTACTTCAGTTCTTTTGAAAAGAGGGAACTGCAGTGGCAGAGCCAGAGGTAACAGTGACAGAAGGGTAGCTGTCAGCACCTCAGTTTCCCAAAACAACTGCAATTGCTCCAACACTAACACTGATCACTGTGTGCAGCCTACATGCTATGCTCAGCATCAGGGGTGCCATGCCTCCTGATGATGGAAATAAGAGAATCTATTGAAATGTATCCGTTAGGTGGCCTGGCACTTCAAAAGTTCAGAAGTATAGGGCCTTGGTTGACACAGGTGCTCAGTGTAGTCTAGTTCCATCAAATTGTAAAGGGACAGAGTCTACATTTCTGGACTCACTGGTGGATCTCAAGAGTTAACTAAGTTGCAGGCAGAAATAAGTCTAAGTGGGAAGAAGTGGAAGAAACATACTATTGTAACTGGTCCTGATGAGCCTTGCACTCTGGGGATTGACTTTTTGAGACAAAAGGCATCTCAAAGATCCCAAAGATTAGAAATGGGCTTTTGGGATAGCAATTGCAGAAACTGATGATGGTAAATGGAAGTTGTCTATTAGACCTGAATTCTCAGATGAATCTGCAGTTGTGGGACAACATGCCACAGAGGATGTGAAACTGCCAATTGCTTGTCAAACTGCATCACAGGCAGCACAGAACTAATGGTGACTCTTCAGTGCCCATTCATATGCTGATTTGTCAAGTGGAAAGTCAGAATGTCATCAGCAAAGCTCATTCATTGGTTCTAGTTAGCTTCCCAGAGCCCAAAGCATAGCCTTGATTTGATTTGGAAGTTAAAAGAAAACTTTAATAATAAATAAAGGGCGTTTTAGATAAGGGGAGTCAGAAAAATATGGGGAAGGGAAAAAAACCCACAAAATATATGTATGCAACCAGCAGACGGAAATGGATGCAAGTGGGTGCAAGCAGATGATAATGGATGATGGTGGATGCTGTATGGTCCCACCATGTGGCAAGGCAGGAGCATCAGGAACCACGAATGCTGCTGCCTGTTGAGGCAGAGGGCAGGAACCAGGAATGCTGCTGGCTGATGAGGCAGAGGGAGGAAGGGAAGAGCAAGAGAGAGAAACAAAGTTCCTCTGCCTTTATAGGGGTTCCAGACAGGAAGTGGGAGTGGGCTAACCACTGCACCTGGAGGCAGGTCAGACCAAAACCAGGGAGGAGTCAGGGTGACCTGGGAATCAAGTTCTGACCACCCTCCAGGAGGGGTTAACCCTTTACACCTTTGATCAGTCTGATTTGGCCTGCCAAAAGCCAAATGGAGAATGGCATCTGACAGGCGACTTCTGTGCCCTGAACGAAGCGATGGCACCCGTGAGTGCTGCTGTACCAGACAGTATGGAACTCCTAAATGGTATGCACCATCAGCATTGCTAATGCATTCTTCTCTGTTCTCATAGCAGAAGAATGCAGGCCTCAGTTTGCTTTCACCTGGAGAGGTGTCCAGTACACACTGACTACCTGAGGGGTGGAAACACAGTTCAACAGTTTATCTTTCAGTGATCCATAATGCACTGGGGAAAGGTAAAGCTCCAGAATATCTGCAAGTCATTGATGACATCATCCTGTGGGGTTGTGCTGGTTTGAACTAATTGGAGAATTTGAGTAAGAAATTAGACTATTGGCTGAGAGAGGAAAACACAGTATGGCACTGCACCCAGAGCTTTACTGAGAGAGAGAAAAAAATGCTTTTAAGTATTGTAACCAAAATACAGATACCACAGATGGTTTCAGACCTCTCTGGCTGTGGCTGCTTCTCTTGCATGGTTCCTTTGTCTCTGCCTTGGTAGCTAATTCTCAGTAATACTACTCACTTCTTCCCTACTACTAACCCCCCTGCCCAATCTACCTCTGCCTATCTTCAGCATCAACAGGTGGTGAGATAAGATTGGGGAAGGGGGGAAAGGTGGTAGGGGTGGTTGGTTACCCCTCTTGGGGATTTTGGTCTCTGGCAGGGCTGTGGTGTTTCTGTATTACCTTTTCATTGTATATATCGTTAAATATCTGTTATACCTTGTAAATATCTGCTTGTATATTGTGCATTGCTGTAAATATAAATCTTCATTTATCAACTTGCAGTGTTTCTGAGTCCTAGCTGGGGTTTATATCAAAGGTGGGGGGGCAGGTAACTACTAAACCACCACAGGGGTAAAACTGCTGAGGAAGTCTTCAAGAAAGGTAACAAAATATTTGACATTCTGTTGCAAGCAGGTGTTGCCATAAAGAGAGACAAAGTCAAAGCATCTGCCAGAGAAATTCAATTTCTGGGAGCGTGGTGGCAGGATGGTTGCCGTCACCTTCCACAGGATGTGATAGACAAAGTCTCCACCATGGCAGTTCCCACAAATAAGAAGGACACTCTATCTTTCTTGGGTGCAGTGGGATGCTGGAGATTATGAATTCCTGGATTGTTAAACCTTTGTATGATGTGACTCGCAAGAGAAACAATCTCAAGTAGGGACCTCAGCAACAAGCAGCCTTTCATCAGATAAAGTGAGAAGTAGTCCATGCAGTGGTCTTAGGACCTGTCTAAACTGATCCAGACATAAAAAAACATTCTGCATACAGCTGCGAGTGAGAATGATCCAACTTGGAGCCTGAGGTAGAGAGCTCCAAAGGATTGGGTGTTCAAAAGTAAAGGTTCATCACCACATCATGCTACAAATGCAACCTGGTCTAAGTGGATGGCTTTGATAACCCAACGAGCCCAAACGGGAAATCTTGCCCAACCTGGTCTAGCAGAAGTGATCACCAACTGGCCAGAAGGCACAAACTGTACAAAACCTCCAGAGGAGAGAGTAACTTATGCTGAGTAAGCTCCTCCTTATGGTAATCATTCTGATGAGGAAAAGAACTATGCTTTGTTCACAGATGGTTCCTGTCATCTTGTTGGAAATAAGTGAAGATGGAAATCAGCAGACTGGAGTCCAATGAGAAGAGTTACAGAAGCAAGAGATGGAGAAGGTGAATTCAGTCAATGCACTGAGGTTAAAGCAGTCCAACTTGCTCTTAGAATCCTAGAATCAGTCAGGGTTGGAAGGGAGCACAAGGATCAGCCAGTCCCAACCCCCCTGCTATGCCCAGGGACACCCTACCCTAGAGCAGGCTGCCCACAGCCTCTGCCAGTCTGGCCCCAAACACCTCCCTGCAGGGCCAACCCATTCCAGCCTCTCACCACTCTCATGCTCAACAACGTCCTCCTCACCTCCAGCCTCCATCTCCCCACCTCCAGCTATGCTCCATTCCCCCCACTCCTGGCACTCCCTCACAGCCTCAAAAGTCCCTCCCCAGCTTTTTTGTAGCCCCCTTCAGATCCTGGAAGGCCACCAGAAGGTCCCCTGGGAGCCTCCTCTTCTGCAGCCTGCACAGCCCCAACTCTTTCAGGCTGTGCTCACAG
>VWZI01018043.1:41346-109283 GCA_013396835.1 Psilopogon haemacephalus
CTGTCTCAGTAGTGCCTCCAGGAGGATTTGCTCCATGATCTTACCAGGCACAGAGGTGAGAGTTCCCCGGCTCTTCCTTCCTACCCTTTTTGAAAATGGGAGTTAATTAATATGTCAATAATATATTATAATTTTGTATTATATTTATATTTTTATATTGCCCTACTTAGAAGGGCAATTGGTTAAATCAGAAGTCATTATTTCTTTATTAAAAATAGTACCAAGTCAAGGTGGCTGACTGGAGTTCCTCCTCCGTTGTAGCACAACACTAACTTTGAGATCACATTGTCGTTAGATATGGTGTTTAATTATTACAGAAGCTTAGCAGTTAGTCACTGTCATCAAGAGCAGAAATAGACAGTAATTCAAAGTCATCAAATTCCACACAACAGACATGAATGGAATGCAAGTGAAGTGGCAAAAGGCAGTATAGAATGCACCAAGCTCAAAAAGAATGGCTTCTTACTGACAAAGTTCAGGGACAGGCTGTTAGAAGGGTAGTGCAGAATAAGGCTCAACCTGGCCATCAAAGTCTGTGAAGAATGTTTCAAATCAGCAAGCAGAGCTTGAAGCAACCTGTTAGCTGAAGTATCCAAGCAGGGAAAAGTTGCTTTTATAATGAAATGGTTGCTTGTCATGCCGTCTCCAAGGTGTGATGGAGATGCTGATGTTACGTATTTGGGTAGAGGACACAATTTGGTCCTCACATTCAGTGCATGCTGCAAAGACAATCTGTCACAGGAGCTATTTCCTATGTTACACACCTTTGTAAAGCTCTTGCAGGCATGACAAATCAGAAGCTTCTTAAGCCTTGTGCAAATCTCCAAACCTCTTGGAGAAGTCTTTAAGTCCAGGAGAAACCTGGGCCAATACAATTGACAGGTGTCATGTGGGAAATGGATCTATTATGTGAAAGCAGCAAAATAGGAAAGAAATGTAGGCACATCACTTGGACAGCACATTTTCAACTAGTTGTTTCTTGAGACCTAACATGAAAGTTTTCACTAAGAAATTCTGATAAATGAAATGTTTAGGACTTAAGTAAAAATATTAAATATTTGCTTAGTAAATGAGCTGAAATGAGTATCTGTGGCACCCCACTCGCTCCTAATCAGGCTTCTCCATAGCTAGATTTAATGTCAAAAAGTAATTTCCTACCTCTTACCGATATGAATGACACAAGTGGTGAAATTTCAAGGCTACATGATAATAACAATGACAACTGAAATTACTGGATGCAGATTTCTACCTGTAAAAGGATTATTTTGGGCCACAAGGACTCTCAGAGGGCTGCAGCAGCTCTGCTGTGAGCACAGCCTGAAAGAGTTGGGGCTGTGCAGGCTGCAGAAGAGGAGGCTCCCAGGGGACCTTCTGGTGGCCTTCCAGCATCTGAAATGGGCTACAGAAAAGCTGGGGAGGGAGTTTGGAGGCTCTCAGGGAGTGCCAGGACTGGGGGGAATGGAGCAAAGCTGGAGGTGGGGAGATTGAGGCTGGAGGTGAGGAGGACGTTGTTGAGCATGAGAGTGGTGAGAGGCTGGAATGGGTTGGCCCTGCAGGGAGGTGTTTGGGGCCAGATCCCTGGAGGTGTTTTTGGCCAGGCTGGCAGAGGCTGTGGGCAGCCTGCTCTAGGGTAGGGTGTCCCTGAGCATGGCAGGGGGTTGGGACTGGCTGATCCTTGTGCTCCCTTCCAACCCTGACTGATTCTGTGATTCTATTGTATTAATTTAAGCCATCCCCCTGAGCTCAGAAGCTCAATAAACACTTAATTTCGTTTGGAAGTAAAAAATAAACTTTAACAATAAATAGAAGGTATTGTAGGTAAAGGGAATTACAGAGGACAGAGGGAGAGGGAACAAAATACAGTGTACAGGTATAAGGTAAGGGGAATTACAGAGGATATGGGGAAGGGGAAAAAAAACAAAGTACAAAATGAAATAAAATAGAAGCTGTAGATGGGAGTGGATGGAAGGTGAATCCAAGTGGTGAAGATGGAAATCAGTGGCAGATGCAGAGGGATTCAAGATGATTTTCAGATGCAGAGTTCCAAATCTGGCTGCTCTCCCCAGGTGTTTGCTGGAGAGCAGGTGGTGAAAACAGCAGCAGGGGAGCAGAATGCTGGGCAGGGGAGGAGAGCAGGGACTAAGAAGAAGAAACAGGATTTTCATCCCCCCTTAGGGGGTCTCAGCAGGAAGTGAGAGGGGCTAAACACGATCCCTGGGGGCAGGCCAGACCTGGGGGAGGAATCAGCATACAGTTCCAGGTCAGACACTCTGGGAGGGCTTAACCCTTTGTCTGGTGAAGGGGCAGAATCGTTTAGGTAAGGTGCAAATGTAGCTTGTGTCCTACAATTATGCTACGACACAGAAGTTTGTAGGCATCTCCTGGGAGTGCTGCCAACTGAATAAAGCTCCTGTCCCACATTATCTGCGAGAACAGAGAGGTAGGGATACAAAGTAAACCATCCTGAACACACGGGTTGTAATTTCGCTTTATGTACAGACTGACCAGCCACTTATTCCAGAAAGAAAGCAGCACAGATGATGTCTTTGGTCTTGTGTACAAGTAATGGCAACGGGGCTAAGGACTACAAAAAATTTGGAAGCTGAAGTGCTTCTGTGTTTTGTCTTTAGAAACAGCAGCTGAGATCCTGGAGGGAGCACAGAACAAGTTACTTCACAGGTCCTGAATAGTCTCCCAACTGGTGACTATCTTAGGAAACTGGCTCTAAGTGGGGCTAATATGCAGTAGCAGTACATGCTGGATACCTTTCAGTGCCAGCATCAAAAAATTGCCAATGTTGTGCCCAAGGGTTCCACTCCGAGTAGCCTATTCAATTAAAGGCAGGAAACTGGGACTATCTGTGAAATCAGCTACTGAACAGAAAAGAGAATAAAGAAGCACACGAGGAACAAAATACTGACAGTGATTGCAGTTTGCTCAGGTAGCTTACTGTGGCACAATGGGGAAAAGGAGATATAACAAGTAGGATGAAGGAAAATAAAGAGGAATTATCTTTTAATTGAAAAATTGGAGGGGAAAAAAAAAAAAAAAGCTGGTTTATTTACTGTCCTTTTTGCACAAAGCATTGATACACCTGCTGCTTTTTTTTTCTGCTGAAAGTCAAGTGGCTCCCTAGGCATGGCAAGGACTTTGACTTTCTCACTATGAACAAAGGAAACACTAGAAAGCTTTGTTCCTCATTGGTTAGGTCTTTTCCACCTCCTGGAAAAAGGCAAGGCTGGCAATTCGTAGTTGTGTACCCTCACAAAATTCACTAAGACTAAGGTGTGTTAGAAATAACATCTATGGTTAATATCATAATCAACTGGGCTGACAAAATTGGCCAACTGGTACTAAGGAATGATAAATCCTCATATCAAAGTTGACCTCCCCAAGCAAAACTTGACAATCTGAACAACTCACATATATGTATAGGGAGCACAGAAAATAGAGAAATATCTGTAGAAAGTGAAGAGTATCACAGAATGTCAGGGGCTGGAGGGCACCTCCAAAGTCCAACTCCCCTGCCAGAGCAGGATCTTCTATACCAGATCACACAGGAAAACACATGCTAAAAACACCTATCTGGAGACAATGCCTTGATAAAGCCAAGGAAAAGGAGATATCATTGTAAGTGCATATACCTATAAATAAATAAATTAGAGACCAAAATGTAGATTTGATACCAGAAATCATCTCTTGCAGCAGCAGTCGTTATGGGCAACCATGTAATGGACATCAAGGAGTCTTTTAAAGTCCTAGGAAAGTCTTTACATGAGCAGATCTGTTCTTTCCAAATCAAACAAGTTTGTGGCATCTGTCTGAGCACTCACGTAGTCTAGATCCACTGCAGCAGAACCACCTTTACTGCTTCCCTGACTGGAAATCCTATATGTTTTGGAAGTGTCTCTTCAATGAGCTCTCAAATAAACCTGGAAAACCTTAAGATGCAATCGTAAATATCACCCGGCTGACAAAAATTATATTTCTCCTTCAAAGCAGCAAAGTCAGAGGAGACTGAATGCATTCTTGGCGACTCATCAACCTACAGAGGCTCAAGTCATGTAAAACAAAAAACCCCCTAGGAGTTACATAGGTTGCTATCAAAACTAGCTTTCTAGCACCAGATGTGAAAGTACTGTAAATATTTTTTAAAAAAAATGTCAGGTTTCAAATGACTGAAACTGCAATTCAGTTCCATATAGAGAAAAAACTACATATTTTTTGTTTGTTTGTTGCATAAGCAATTACTCAAAATTCTTCAGTCCCTGTTACAAGATACTGATTGACAGAAGTGATACAGACATTGGCATCCAAGATGCTTTCCAATCTGGGCAGCTTTAAAGCAGCATGCTGATGAAGCTACATGCACACAAGTGGACCTGCTTTAAATGCCCTCTTCTGGGAGAGGAGGCTTGAAACACGATGCCATTTGTTTAAGCTTCACTTTTGATTCACTTTTCACTTCATCCAGGCTCATAAATTACAGTTCTATTTTACACATAGCTCTTGCATACTACTCCATGGCATTTCTTGTGTGCTATTTTGACAACCACTTGTAGGCAAGCCAGTACAATTACCAGGCTATTACTGTTAAAGCAGAAGGAAAATTGTCAACTGGACTTGACACCGCTTTGATATGAAGTGAGTTTTCTTATAAATGCAACATGAGGTGTGTCAAAATGCTTGGTATAAATAAAAGATGTAATGTAAGGGTGCTGGCTGTTCTATGGGCAAGCGTTACCTCAACTGATGACCTATTTTTCTGAGTTTCCTTTGTGATAATACAAAGCAGCAGTTTGTGTTTAAAGATACACAGAAACATAGAATCCTAGAATGATTTAGGTTGGAAAGGAACCTCAAAGGTCAGCCAGTTCCAACCCCCCTGTGCCATAGGCAGGGACACCTCCCACTAGAACAGGTTGCTCAAGGCCTCAGCCAACCTGGTCCTCAACACCTCCAGGGAGGGAGCAGACACAACCTCCCTGGGCAACCTGTGCCAGTGTCTCATCACCCTCACTGTGAAGAGCTTCCTCCTAACATCCCATTTAAATCTCCCCTCTGCCAGTTTAAACCCATTCCCCCTCCTCCTGTCATAACAAGACCTTGTGAATGTCCCTCCCCAGCCCTCCTGTAGGTCCCTTCAGATACTGGAAGGTTGCTATAAGGTCTCCTGGAAGCCTTCTCTTCTCCAGGCTGAAAAGTCCCAACTCTCTCAGCCTGTCCTCATAGCAGAAGTGCTCCAGCCTTCTGATCATCTTCAGGGTACTCTTTTTTTACTTCTTGTTTCTGTATGTAGAGTGCATCTTTTTCCTGTGGACATGTTTGTGTTTTTCAGGCATGAAGGGCAGCAGCTGTTCTGATGCATGCTGTCTGTGTATCATGATCACATACGGCATCACTGAGGCCTCTAATGCATACAATACTGTAATGTTGGAATAGTGTCCAGTAGTGATCAGACACACACAGGTTGTTGAAAGTGTTGGTAATAAACTTGATAGGGACCCACCTTGCTGCTGGCAACCTTTTACTCTCTAATATCCCCAGAAAGGAGCAAGAAATGGGCAGACCTATAAAGGCTGTCAGGCTTGATGTAGAAGCTTTCCTTGGAAGGCTTAACGTGGTTTGTGTGGAGAGATTTTTGGCAGTATAGAACATTCAGAACAATGGGAACAATATGACACAAGCCACTGAGTATGTTGCACTGACCATTTTAAAGAGCAGGAACTAGAAAAGCCTAAGAAGGAAATACATGCAGCTCTAGAGAAGTGTAAGCAACAACTGCATTGAAGCTTTTGCTCTCAAACCAACCATACCAACCTTCATCATTTCTGTTAATCTAGATTTCTGGAGCCAAATTTCTTGAATGTACAAAGACTTGAAACCAGATGACTTTCCTTGTGAGGATTACAAGTTAATACTTGTGAGACAGTAGAAGGTGGAATTCAACATGAAAAGATAAATGCTGAGTTTGCCTCTTAAGCAAATTTCCCCTGCTCTTAAAGAAAGGCTGAGGAGACATTTTTAACTCCTCATCAATTAAGACGAACTCATCTGCTGTTGCCAGCCAGCCTCTTTACTACAGGAAAAAAAAGTTAAATTATATCCCTCTCTAGTTATCTGGAACTATACAATAATGAAAACCAAGTCTCTGAAAATTCAGGGATGAAAATGTTAAATGATCAAGAATATGCAACTTAATCTGTGATGGATTGAGAAGCACACTGCAGAATGTCTAAAGGAGCAGGTTTTTACAAGCAGAGTAAGAGGTCATGCTGCCTTGTGAGTAGCTGATTAAAAAAGAATAAATCATCCATAGAGGATATAGCACGCACTGCCCTTCTGTTAGGATTTCTGGATCCATCTAGGCTGTGATCTCATAACGAATGTGCACACTGCTTTCAACCAGGTACATGAAGTTCAATTCTTTCAAAAAGTCTCTGAAGCACCACACACAATTTTTACCCATAAAACCTTGGACAAAAAGAGAAACACTCTTCTGAAGTCCAGTATGGCTTTGATGTTAATGCTAGTGATAGAAAATATGACAATAGAGTGTGCATGTGTGCATGCCCATGTACATGTACACCTTCTTCCTTACAGAGAGAGAGCTTCTGAAAACCTGGGCAGTCAAAGCAATGGGATGACTTGACTGAGATGCGGCCAAGTGGTTCAGGCGCCAATAATTGTACAATAATGTAGAATGATGAATGCCGAAGTGTAAGAAAAACCAACACTGCATTAGGCTGAGGACAGTTAGCAGATGGTGCACAGACCACCAATACTCTATAAAACATCAGACGGTTGGTGTAATTTCTACATGTAACAGAAGTGTCCTTGACATTGACAAGTCAGTGCGTGTCACGAGAAGGATTTTTATAGAGGTAACACATCACTAAAATGGTAAGCATTAAAAAAAAAAAGGTTATAAATAAGATCAGGATGCTTAACGTTTTGGGTAAGCGATATGCAAAGCCACACAAGTTGGTCTGTAGGTTACTAAGAACCTCCTTGATGTTTTGCTTAAGATTTGTCAGTCATGACCACACGAGCAGAAAAACTTCCGTTGTTGTGACCATCAAACACTGCCCCTTTATAGTTTTTGACTTCAGTGTACTAAACCTCTCTTTGCAGGTGCTAAGAGTATCTGTGAAATTTTATGTCCTACTGTGGGTTGGCAGTGCTGCTCTAAGTTTAAAATGAATGTGGAAGGTCTTATCAGGGGAAATATGGAGAAAACATTTTAAAAATAGGTGGAAGTTTCAAAAGATGACAATACATCATTTCATACAACAAAAACTTGATTTTATAGTATAAGGAAGTGCTGCATGTAGGCTTAGTACTGTTAAGACAACTTTTCAAACAGACATGGATGCTGCTGCAGAGAAGAGGGAGATAATAACAGTAATGATTGGAAAATGCCTCAGTGCTAATTGACAGATAAAAGAGATGCATCTTGTGCTTGGAGAATTTGAAATTGACAAATGTTATAAGAGAAGCACCATTTAGATCAGAAACTGGACAGCAACTGAAAGATGGTACACATTAGTAACTTCAGTTGCTCTCCTTAACTGCTAAAAAACTTAAAAGGTGCCTTGTCATCTTAAAAACACAGTAACAGCTATGAACTGAAGCAGTTACCCAGTTTTCATATCCCTTTATGGATGAAACACAAGGTGACATGTGGCACTTGTCAGCCTGGATACTGAAGACCAAGCATGGGGCAAGCTTCTTTACTGACAAGAGACCTCTTTGACAGGAATAAAGGTTTTCGTGCTTTGATATACCACTTTTAGAGTTACTATTCAACCAGAGTAAGGCACAATACAAGAAAAAATAACAGAATGAATAAATGAAACAAAATTTCTCTTAGGGTATTTATATTTTGGGGTCTACATACTTTGAAAAACTTGTTCACAAAAAATTAATTGCTTTTTTAATATATAAGTAGGTACAGAAATTCAGCATGATTTCAACATCTTTATTTTTAAAAACTGCTGACCTGCACTTTAAAGAAACTCTAATTTGAATCTTGGTCTTAACACCATTAATAATTAGCAGGTTACAGCACCCTTAAAACACCTTTTATGTGACAAAATAGTATTTTTTTCCTTTCCTGCATGTACCATTGCAATTGGTGCAAAAATACTTCCAAACAAACAAAAACAAGCAAAGTAGGAAGTCAAAGATAGAGAATTCTCTAATGACAGGCTTCCAAGATTGGCAAAAGTATGCAACTCTTCAATGTGCATTGGTCCCCATACAGCAAGTTCATACCTTTTGTGTTTGTTGTTGCTGGGTTTGGTAATTTTTCGAGTTTTGAGCCTAAAATGGGAAACTCAAAATACATGTGAACAAAATCCTTGTTTCATTACAGTGAGCAAGGCACCTTTGTCATAATGTCATTTTCCTATTTATCCCTCATTATTTTGACTTATCCCTCAACAAACGTTGCATACTGAACATAAGCATGAACACAACTATATTGTTATAATCCTACTGGAGATTGCAGAGAATATGAACATATGTGGCTGTTGAAGGTTTCTTTGTAAGGGCCACTTTTCCTGCAGGTGAAGAACTCAAATTGCAATTAGTAGATCTCAATCACTTTCATGGTGATGAGCAGCTCTTGTAGTGGGATACATGGCTCAGGGCATCCATGTGTTACAGCAAAACAAAACTGGTGTCTCCTGCAATTCAGCAGATGGAGGAAACAGGAGAAGGGATAAACTTCAGTAACACAGCCTTGTTGTGGAAGGTCAATAGGCCTAAAACATGTCCTGGCTTCCCCCACCCTTCTGGTGGCGGAAGCAAGGGTGGAAGGAAAACAAAGGCTTGAGCCATTATGTCTCCTCCCAAAGTGATAAACAGGTACCCATAGGTGTTTATGCACTTGTGTCTTGCCCAAGTAAGAGTAAGCAATACTGCCATTCTGATTGGTGAATCTCTGTGGCCAAAGGAGCCACTACACTTGGATAAATAATATCCTTGGACGAATAAAATACTTGGAACTACATTGCAAGCAATGTGCTCTGCTGGGCTCTGCCTACTACATAATAACAAGCCCTGAACTATCTGGAAACTTAAGTGCTTCAAGTTTACCAGGAGAAGGCACTAAGTGCCACTGACATCCTGCCTGCACTTCTGCAAACCTCTGTGACAAGTCTGGACTCCAAGAGGAACCAGGATCAGGTCAGAGATCATTTGCCTCTCTCCTAGCACCCTGTTAGAGCCTGGGAAGAGCTAGAAGCCTCAATGGCTATTAAGACACTGACAGAACTCCCTTCCAGTGTTTGGGTACTGTCAGTCAGTCTGGGGAATCCAGAGATAATATTTTGTGAGTAAATATTCATAAGCTTCTCTATAACTGAATCTATTGTGCCTTCTGCCTTAGCAGAAAGGAGCCGCTCAGGTCTCCCTCAAAGGTGAGTGGCATATTGGCTGCAAGATTCTCTTTCCAAAACAGTTTAATGTTTGTTCTACTATTGCTAGTTATTTCTTAAGTGTTCTAGATTCCCTATTTTTCCCCTCTGTATAATATTTTTTATGACTGTGCAAAGAATCTATTATTAAAAATTTTGGTCTGTGGTGAGATTCCTGAGTATCAAAATAAATAAACTGTATTAATTTTGGAATAGATCCCACCCATACCATTACAAGTCTCCAACACTGCTTAAATGAAGCTTGGCTTTTTAGAAGCCAGTGACAAACTGTACAGCATGCTGGATGAGCAACTAAACGGAAACAGATGGTCAGTATCTTATTTTCAACAGCTGATGAACAGTTTTCCAAAGAGTCTTCCAGTGCTGAGTCCAGAGGAGGGCCACGAAGATGATCAAAGGGCTGGAGCACCTCTGCTACAAGGACAGGCTGAGAGATTTGGGGCTTTTCAGCCTGGAGAAGAGAAGGCTGCCAGGAGACCTTGAAGTGGCCTTGCAGGATGTGAAAGGGACTACAGGAGGGCTGAGGAGGGACTGTTGACAAGGTCTTGTTATGATAGGAGGAGGGGGAATGGGTTTGAATTGGAAGAGGGGAGACTGAAACTTGATGTTAGGAGGGAGTTCTTTACAGTGAGGGTGGTGAGACACTGGCACAGGTTGCCCAGGGAGGTTGTGGCTGCTCCCTCCCTGGAGGTGTCCAAGGCCAGGTTGGATGTGTCCTTGAGCGACCTGATCTAGTGGGAGGTGTCCCTGCCTATGGCACAGGGGGGTTGGAACTGGCTGATCTTTGAGGTTCCTTCCAACCTAAACCATTCTATATCAAAGCCTTAATTCAACTCTGGAAACAATCTTGAGTGCTTCTTCCTCTCTAGCTACTGGAAGCTCAAATAATGGAGATTCCAGGAGGTCTATTTTTCTCTACTCATTATATTAACTCTTTCTGTTTGCTTATACCATTTTCTTCTATTCTTAGGGAGTTTTTTCCTGTGCTCCTGTACAATATCCTACTCTTGCTTTCAGAGTAGCTCAGTGCTTGTTAGAGAACAGCAGCAGTTGTCCTGGTCATGTTTTGTACTAGATGGATGATGGCTAGTTAGAAGGGAATTCACACTGCAACCACTTCTGCCAGTAGGGTGCTGATTTGGAACTCTTTCTGTGCCTGTTTCCTGAAAGAAAACCATTTTTTTTCCCCCAAATTTTTCTTTATAAGAGAAATGACAGCAAGGGTAGTCACATAAAAGCTGTACAACTTCAGATAAGCGCAAGCTCTGGGGATCCTGTGGATTACTTCCACATCACCTGACTATGACAAACTAACAGAACCATAATTCTCTCGAAGTTACGTTTGAAGACTTACACGTTCCAGAGCTTAGTTCCTCAAGCTGTACTTCTGTGTTTCAAGCGTGTATAATGCCTATGATCATTTATCACAAAGTTTTAAGACGTTGTTACTTTGCTTCAGTAATTCCTGCAACTGCTAGGTTGTGTCCTTTCCCCCTCTCTTCAATCTTACCTGCACACCGTCTCCTTCTGGCGGTTCATCATGAAGGGCACAAGGGGTACACTTTCACCACGCACCCAACCGCATCCTCCACCCCACGAATGATTTTCCTACGTTAACTGGAATAGTCTGTGACACAAAACATTTTGAAGTGCCCTGCGATCGCTGAAGAAAAAAAATATCAGTAACGCAGGGAGCACTGCAAGGGACTGCTTCTATGTCTTTAAAGCCACCTCCCTGAAAAATCTGCTTTATCTTTTTTCCCCCGGGGGCGGCCGGAGCCTCTCCGCCGAAGGCAGCGGCAGCGCGCCCCGGAGCCAGGCCCAGCCCCCGGCGCCAGCCCCAGGCCAGCCGCAGGCAGGAGCGCGGGGCACGCGCCCCCGGTCACCTTCCGAGGCACCGGGAGCGGCCCCGGGTCCATGGACGCCCCCAGCTCGACCTCAGCATACCGGCGAGCCGCCAACTCGGCCGTCCCGCACCAGCTGCATAGGAGGACGTAAGTCAGTCGGAAGCGGTTCAAAACCAGAAAGGAACAGCCGCCAGGCCGCGGTCCAGTCTCCGGCAGCCGCCAGGCCACAGCTGGGCGGGCCCCGCACCGCCCCCGCCTACCCGGCGGACTCCCTCCGGCAGCCGCAGCCCGGCCAATGGGGAGCGGGCTCGGCGGCAGCGCTGACGTGCTGCACCGCCCCGCCTTGTCCCGACCGCCGCCGGACGCAGCCGGAGACTCCCGAGCCTGCCTCCTCACTCTGCCTCCCTTGTTCCTCGGGCGGGGACTTGCTTCCTTTCCCGACTGCCCCTGCCCACCCTTCTCCTCTCAGTCAAGATGGAGGACGGTAGCTGCTGCGGCTGCCGGTACTCCGGCAGCTAGTGCAGCTGCTGCTCCTCCAGCTCGCTCTCCGCTCTCGGAAAAAAAAAGAAAAGGAAAAGGGAAAAGGCTGGAGACGCTCCTTCTTTCTCCGCCCACTGGCTGCTGCCTGCGCGGACTGCTGGCCCTTCCCATGCCGTCGTCGTCGTGGCCCTCCTCCTCCCGCGATTGTCTGCGCTCCGGCTGCCGCCTGCCTGCCCGCCCTGACTCTCTGCATGCTCACGCCGCCTCCTAGGTGGCTGCCGGGGGTGGGCGCTCCCGGAGCTGCCATTCCGCACATACCTTCATGTCCCTGTGTTTGCTGTGGCCGCCCGCCGCCGCCGCTGCGCATCGCTCGCCCGCTCCGACTGCCGCCCTAACGGCCGCTCCCGCCCGGAGGTGAAGCCGGCACCCGCGGAGGGGGTGGTAGAGTTCTCAGTGGGTCTTGCCTGGAGGAGAGCCGCCGCCGCCACACGCAGCAGCCATGAGCAGCGCCGCTACCGCCACCTCCTCCGCCACCACGGCCGGCAGCGGCGCGGGAGAAGGGGCCGAGGAGGCGGCCAAGGACTCGGCGGACATCGCGGCGTTCTTTCGATCCGGTGAGTAACAGCCTCGTCCCGAGAACGGGGAGGGGGTGGAGGAAGGCGTAGACAGCGGCGAGGCCGCGGACAGAGGTGGTGGCTGGTGATGGAGAAGCGACGACTTCCACTCGCAGCTGGCAGAGGGAGCGAGGGCAGCCGGCTTTGTCAGGTGGCGTCGCGGGAGGCTCACCCTCCCTTTGTCGGCGAGGTCGCCTGGGCAGTGTCGGCTCTCCGCTGCGCTTCCTCGGGGAGGCGGCGGCGCGGGGCCTGGCCCGTGCCAGGCGGCCTGCCCGGGCAGCAGCGGGGTAGAAAGCCGGGCCCGTGCGTTCCGTGTCGGGGAGCTGTGAGGCTTCGTCTTAGGCCCATCAGCTTAAGGGCGCTGATGCGGGCGAGACGTCACCCTCAGCGGCAGAAACGAGGCGGGCGGCCCGGCCTGGCTGGGCTGGGACGGGTGTGGGGACTAAGTGGTGCCCCGCGGCGGTGCCGCCGATGACAGGTGCGGCTCTGCCCGGGGATGGCCCGATAGCGGGAGGGTTTACTGGGCTGGGTGGCACCACCTGTCGCCGAGCGGACCCAGGCCCCCAGAGAATGTCCCCTCGGGGGCTGCGCGGCAGGACGCGGAGCGAAGTGGCACCGCGGTGCGCACGGCGCCGGAGGGGGCAGAGGAACGGCGAGCTGCGGGGAAAGGGCCGCGCTGAACGGGCCTCCGGGGAGGCGACGGGCAGAGATGACAGCGCTATAAAAGGCAACGGGCCCGCTGGTCGCGCTGCGCTGCTGCCGCGCTTGCTGGGTGGCGACTGAGGGCAGGCGTGGGAGAGGACAGCGTGAGGAGCGGGTATGTATAGCGAGAAGGGAAGCCAGAAGACAAAAAGCGAAGCCCACGTTAAGGGGCGTCTGTGGCCGGGCTCAGGCGGGGCAGTAGCGGCTCTCGGGCGCTGCCGAGCTCGTAAGCCAGGCTCGGTGTGGAGGCATGGGAGGAGGAGGAGGAGGGAGCCTGTTGACAGGCTGCCGGGGTAAGAAAAATGGAGGCCGCCTTTTCCCTTTAGTGCTTGCTCTCGGCTCTTAACCCAGCCGGGAAGACGACTAACCTCGCCGCCGAAATGTTGTCCCCGGGGGAATGGTGGTGAGGAGAGAGGGGAGGGCAGGGTTGCCTGGGCCACGGGAACCGCCGGCGGCCTGTGCCGCTGAGCCTCTGTCCGGTCCCGGCGTCCTTCCCCTAAGCGTTGGCGGCTCCTCCCCTCGCTCCGCGCCCCTCGGGGCACCCCCGGCCGTCGCTCCCGGGCGGGGCGGCAGGGCAGGGCTGGGCGCTGGCTCCCATTGGATGCCAAAAAGGAGCGGCGTGCAAGGAAAATGCCACTGGGAAGATGAGGAGGGTTGCCAATTTTGTATGTAAAAAAATAATAATGATGGCTGTGATAGTAATCAAAGCTGTGCTGATTGGGATTTTAGGAAACTGCTGGCGTTCAGTGCTTGCTGTTGAGTGTGTTCGATGTAATGAGGTGTGATTTGCAGCAGGCATACCTGAAGCAGGTATCACAGCTGCTTGTGCTTGAGTGGACTATCTGAAGAGGGGCTACATTCTTTCTTAAGGGTTTGATGTTTGCTGGGCAACGTCTTTCACATGACAGCAACTAATGTGAAACTCCTTGTTCAGTCAAGATGCTGGCCCTGGTGGGTTTTGTCATGGAAGAGGGACTGAGCTTTGTTTTCTTAGGGCACAAAATCATACTGCAAGGGATTACCAACAGTAGAATTACAGTCTGGTGTAGTTAAAACTGAGTATATGTGGTAATCTTGCAGTTTTGGAAGACCTTGCCAGCTGTATTAATAGTCAACTTCCACATTTATGTGTGGGTAGAGGGATGACACAGAGTTTGATAAGCCTGTAAGTGGTGTAGTGTTGACTTCTTGTTCTGATAACTTTGGAGTTGCACTGAGCTTAGTCTTGCAGCAACCAAAAACCTTAAAGACATGTCAACTTCTCATCAGAAAACAGCATATTTAACAATTGGCATTCTTGTTTACATGTTGACATGGGGAAGTTAACTGTTTCAGCCTGTGACTTATGCTGGAAAAACATTCGTGTTTCTCATGAGTGTTTGGTATTGAAAAGGGCTCTTCAAACTCTGCCTTTGTACCTGATCTGCTCTTTTATAAGGAAACAGTCATTTAAAATACCTCTGGAGCTTCCCTTCATTTGAAAAGGAGGTACATTTTTTTTTCAGTGAAGTACAATGGGCACAGCAATTGATGAAAAAGTGAAAAACTTATTTTGTTGCATTTGGGAGCATACAGTACTTTCCCCTTTATAGTATTTACAGTGACAAATGCTTCCTTTTTCATGTCACTTGCAGAGGATGTCTGCAGACTTGTAGCTGTTACTTTTTAAACTCAGTTTCTTTTTAAGTAACAGTGTTTTCCAAGAGGAAAAAAAAAAACCCCAAACCAAAACCACACCACCTAAAAAGCCCACTTAATCAGTTCTAGCTTTAGGTTAGTTACATTGGTCGGTTGACCTGCCAGTGGCATTATTTGCTTTCCTTCTTCCAGACTAAGCCTGAAGTAAAATTAAAGTAGCATAAATAATGATATTTCTTTATTTGGAAGATGTTTTGTTAAGATATTAAATAGCAGCTAGCTTGAAATATTAGGTATACTTCCAGTTTTCACTTTGGTTATGTAAATTCAATTGCAACTTATATGTGAAGTGAGGTAGTAGTGTATGAAAGCATAAAAGTTGTGTGTCTTGAATTTAAATGAGAACTCTCTTCATTGGAATGGGAAGAAATTTAGGCAGCTTACTTTCCACTGTTTATTTGGTATCGAAATCTCATTGTTTGCAATTGGATAGGATAGAATAAGCCAGGTTGGAAGAGACCTCCAGGATCATCCAGTCCGACCTAGCACCCAGCCCTAGCCAATGGCACCAAGTGCCCCATCCAGTCTTTTCTTGAACACCTCCAGGGATGGGGACTCCACCACCTCCCTGGGCAGCCCATTCCAATGCCAATCACTCTCTCTGCCAACAACTTCTTCCTAACATCCAGCCTGAACCTGTCCTGGCACCACTTGAGGCTGTGTCCCCTCATTCTCTTGCTGGTTGCCTGGGAGAAGAGCCCAACCCCACCTGGCTACAGCCTTCCTCTAGGAAGACCTCATTAGATGTCATCTTCATTGTGGCAAGATTACGAGTGCAACTGCAAAGAAGCATATTTGGGTGCTATGCTGAGTTACTACATTTTGGTAGAGAAAGCAGTGTTTGTAGGAAGTATCTTTCTGTCCTACATGTAAATTGGATGCTAGAAATTACTATATAAACTGACAGGAAGAGTATATTTGAAGCTGAACATTTGTAGAGAAGCATCCCTATTTTTCTCATTAAAATGTGCACTGGTGACTTTGTTTTGAGATATGTCTAGGTATGCAAATGTCCATATGAGTATGCTAAAATTTGTTATGGTGATGTAGTTCGTGACTTGTGCAAGTACTAGTGTTCTGAGACTCGGATCAATCCATCTTCAAACATATCTGCCCATAGCTGCCTGGACTGACAATTGTCTGAGTAGTTATGATCACATAGGAAGTGTTAAGGAGTATCAAGAAAAAATAAATAATTTTTTAAAATTCCCCTCATAAATAATGATTGTGTGGCTTGCTTAGCCTTCATGAGCACCACTGAAAGAATGATACTGTAAAGATAAAATCCAAACTTGCTTTTTCAAGTTTACAGGAAGGATCTGTGCTGTACTTTTTCATGATCTTAGTGTTTTATATACTGTTTTGTTTGTTTTACATTAGCGTGCTTGCCGTGTGGGAGTGGCTGGGAGAGTTGATTGTAGCAGACAACATTGCAAATGCTGCTCTGGTAGAGAAAGCCTCTTAGAGGAGGGGAAGAAAAGAGAGAGGGAGGGAAAAGATTACATGGAAAAGGAAAAACGTGCATACTATAAAAAGGCAGCAATTTGTTTTCATGAATACTCATGATAAAAAAACATGCTAGTTTGTAGGTCAAGGGCAAACATGAGAAACAAGTCAATTTTTCAGCTTACATCCATGAAGCAGAACATATGATGTATGAAGTCAACTGCCTTTCTACTTTTGGGGGTGACAGAGCACTGGAACAGGCTGCCTGGAGAAGTTGTGGAGTCTCCTCTGGAGAACCTGTTTGGCAGTGGGCTTGGGCTAGATGATGTCCTTTCCAACCCCTACCATTCTGTAATCTGCCTTCTTCGGAGGTGTAGTAGCTAATGTACAAAGAAGGTAGTCAGAGCTGTGGTTGTGTGGCTTACTTGGCACAGCAGTTGGAGTAGATACAGAGTAGTGACAAACACCTAACAAGAATTAGCTAATAGTGAGGCCACAGCACTGCTGGCACCCCACATGATGCCTTAATGCTGCAAGTACTGATTCTTGGGCCTGCGACTGTTAGGAACTGAGGTGTGTTTGAGGAATTTAAGAAGTGGTGAGCATGAAGAGAGTGTAATGTATGAAATAAACTGCCATCCTTTCATGTGGCTTGGAGTGACAACAGCATTTGTATAAAGAGGAAAACCAGTGCAACAGCTTAAGGTGTTTTGTCAGCTTTTCAAGAACCTGTTACTTTGTCCTTTTAGTTGATTTAGGCCATGAGGGTTGTAGCAGTATCGTTATCATTAGTACTGGTTGACCTGGGCAAAAAAAGAAGCAGGTCCTCTTGTGAAATCTTGTATCCATTTCCAGCAGCATCCATTTTAGTAAGATGGTTGAAGTGTGTGTGTGTGAAACAGTGCTTAGGGAAATGCACAACTAGGTAGTTGCTGATGTGCAGTATGCAGAGTAGAACTAACTGTAGAAACAACTTACAATGGAGCAGTTACTCTGGGAATAGCATTGCTGGATTTACATCTCCTGGCATACTGAAGACACAGAGTGCTTTGGTGTGAAATGCAGCAGCTGCCGTGCAACTTGGCTTCGTGTGGAACAGCCAGACTTTTCCAGGGATAGTGAAGGACAGAGAAAAAGATTAGGTTATATTTGAAAGAGACAGAAGTCCAGATTATTTCTAAGAGGGGACAGAGAATTACTTCTAACAGCTGTGGTAGCTGATAGTTGATAATCTTAAGAGCACATTTGGAGTGGAAAGTAAATGTGAGTTAGAGAAGAGTCAGGCCAGTTCTTGAGAGTACATATGAACTGACATGAATTGCTCGTGTGCTCAGAAAGAAGTTAACATAAGGAAGATTTGATTCAGCTGAGACTTATTAATTGCAGACTTTGGTCACTGTGTTGAAAAGATGGGTAGGAGATGTTTAACTGGAGAGAAATCACTTCTTTAAGAAACATGTCCCGCAGCAGCATAGTAGGAAGGAGATCCACAATTGAAACTCAGAACACTATGCAGCTTCCAAAAGCTTTTCCATATAAAATGATCATCTAGGTAAACAAAATCTGGATGAAGAATTTTTCCTATCCCATTACAGATAGAAAATGTTAATGGTGCTCTGGTATTTTTTCAATAAAAAAATTAGAAAACCTATCTAGTGTTACCAAATGAGCCTGTTTAGATGCAGACTGTTGGGTTGGTTTATTAATAAGGTGGTTTATTAATATGGTGATTTCAGTCTGCAGCTTAAATGAGGTGAGATCACAGAAACAGCTGTTTGTGGTCAGCAAGAGTGTAAGAAGAGGAAAGACACATTGACACTTTGGAAATGACTGGTGGTTGAGGAATATTTTTTCAAAATTGGGTTATGATTTTAATGAGAACCGAGGAAAGTAAATTTTCTGCTTGGTGTTTGTGAGAACCAAATGGACTGAAAAGAAAAAGGCTACTGAGTGAAATAAAAGTATCAAAGGTCATAGCAGTCTGGTTTAAATCTAATGGCTAAGATAGTTGCATCTGCTTGGTTGTTCTCAATAATACTTGCTTGACATGGAGAGGAATCTTTGTTTAGCTTCACATTTTTGTAGGAGCAGCAAAATCAGAAAGCAGACTACTGGTGAAGTAATACCGATGATCTGCAAAGCTGAGTCATATTCCTTCAGGAAGGATACTGCTGTTTTGAGAAAACATATCACTTACCCAGTATTGAGGAGGAGGAATTGAAATGACAGGGAACAAGGCAAGTGCTTTTAGCAGTAGACACTACAGTACAATACAGCATCTGGTTTTCAGCCTCTAGAGTAGTATGTTGATATACAGAGAGGAGGGTCCTAAATAAGTTTTGTCCACAGTGTTTCACCAAAGAGTGGCAAGATTGCTTCAAAGATACAAAACCCCTTCCAGTGACATCTCTGCCTGAAAGCTGCTCCAACTCATCTGAAATTGGAGCTGTTGATCCCGGCCTTGTGGTTGGAAAGAGGAGGAGGAGATAGCCTGATTGTTTTTGTACACTTGTTTAAAAAATAGGTTTGTTTTCAAAGGTCGAGTGGAGTCTTCTGAAATAATTTAGGCTAGTACGTTTGATCTACTGTGTCACTGTTACTGCCATGCATTAATGGCAGTCACACTTAATAAAAACCACTGCAAATATGAGCAGGGCTGAGCTGCACATCTTGCTGTTACTTTATTTTGTAACTGAAGAACTGAACTAAGTATCACTATTTTGTAATTAGGGTGTTTTTTGGTAAGAGGAAAAAGGAACCTTTACAGTAAGATGAGAAGATTCCTGTATTGTTTTGTTTCCCAGGACCTAACCTGATGAGGAAGCAATATGTAAATTATAGGAAGAAAAGTAGGCTTTCATCACTTGAAATGTGACAGTAGCTTGGTTTGTTTGATATGTTTTATAATACATTATTTAAACAGGTAATTCTTACGCATCTGTGTAAGAGTTAGGTTAAACTTGCTGGTTTGTGGAAGAGTCAGAACATGAAGCTCTGATTCAGGAAGGTTTGTTTTACCAGTGTGTATGGAGATATATATGTGCGTATACACTGTCAAATTAAATATTCGATGTTGCTTAGAAAAGTCAGTTTATATAATGAATCCTTTTAGCAAGAAGTTGGAGAAAGTGTTCTGGGTGTCAGGCACTGAACAGGGCTATTCTGAGTAATCCCAGTGTGTTCTAGTTGCCTGTGAAAATACCCAGAGCTTAATTACTCATGTTTTGTTGTAGTGTTAGTGCATGTATGAGCAGTAATAGTTATTGCTGAGGTGTCTGCAGGCTGTGTAAACAACTAGTAGTGATATTTGCAGTTAGCTTCATATGTAGTTGTTTAGCAATTAGAGGCTGAGGATCTGGGGTCATAGTGAAGTGAGATTTCCTAAGTGCTAAAAATGAATGTGGAAATGTACTGTAGCCAGTAGGGCTTACAAGGACATGCTGAATACCTAGATACCTAGTTGTTTTTACATAGCCTGTATCTTGTTTCTTGCGTGAAATAGAGCATTAAAATCCAAACCCTTTAGATTTTTTTTTTTTTTTTACTGAGTTCCTGCATTTTTGTGCATCAGTGAAACCTCTGCAGCCTTTAGTCAGGCATTTGGTCAGAGGCTTTTCACTAAGATTTGTGGTTGTCACCTAGGTGGTAGATAATTCTGAAGCTGTTGAACAGTGAGAAATATTATTGCTGAGGTTTCTTGAGAAAGGTCTCCAAAGTTGCATTCTTGGAGACTGCTTGTTTTTGGAGTCCAAACAGATGTTAAACATTGGGATGAGATGAGGTGACATTTAAAACTTGGCCCGAGTAATAAAGAGAGGATGCATCAAGAACAGCGGAGGAATAGATCAAGACTATCCCAAGAAAGTGAGTTGGAATAAATGAAGTGTTTAAATACTAAATATTACTTGGCTAATGTCTTAACGCTACCCATTGTGTAGGCTTGGCTGCATACCACTGGATATCATTTTTTCTCAGCATTAAGGTACTCCTTCACTTCTCAAATGCTACTAAATTTTGGAATTGTTGGTTCCTGCAGTTCTGAGTGCAAAGATGATACCAGTTTCTGAGACCTTAAAAATGCTCCACCCTCTTCTAAAAAATTTAGGCTAAGTTTTAAATGTCCTGGAATTCCATAATTCTTCTTGAATTGGAGATCTGCAGCCGAATGCACAGACAAAAGGTAGAAAGCTGTCAGCAAACTGAGGAGAATTAGGGTAGAAGTTCACTGAATGCTCCTACGCAAAAGCTAGTAGTAGGTAGTGTAGTGAAAATCAGACTTAAGATTTCAAATCCATTCTTTAGAGGCCATCTTCTGTCTGTTACAGGGAAGTAAAATAGGTTATGATTTCTTTGCTAAAGAAACCAAACTGCCATTATGGTTGTTAAAANGGCAGGTCCTAAAGCATAGAAAAAGGACAGTTACAGCTGTATCTTTTATGTTTTTGCTTTGCTCCCCTTGAGGTCAGACTTTGTTTGTGTGTGTGTGTGTGTGTGTGTGTGTGTTAGTGTGTGTGAAGAGGAGCACTGGAGATTGTAGTTTAGTTGNTACTTGTGCATTTAAGGGTTGTTATTAGTCTTGGACTCTTTGGGCCTTGTAAAGCTCAAAGGAGAAATCAGTGCATTACTTAATAGACAGGAGATTATGCAAGCCAGGCCTTCTGTAAGGACAATAAGGACAAGCCAAATTAAAAAAAAATATTTGGACCGTGGCACCTCTTCAGATGGAAAGATGAGGTTAGCTATAATTGGCCTGTTGATGCTTTATATTAGATAAGTAAATAGAAGCTAAAAGACCAGCTTATACAGATGTAGTGAAAGTCTGTCTTTGGAAGGAAAACAAGGGCAATCACTGAACTGAGTTTCTTGCCTTGGTGGCCTTTCTGTTCCCATTACAGGAAAAATCTGCTCTTTGTCTATTGAATTTCCAAGGCAGCAGAGCCAAGTCAAGCCCTCCCTATAAGAAAGTGATAAAATATGTTTTGCTGAGTGGTGATCTTGCAGAGGCATAGCCATGATACACTGTTTACTTGTCAGTGCGCAAAGACCAATATGTTTTGTAGTAGAGTGTGAGGACCAGAGTCAAATTTGGCTGTCCTTTACCCAGAGCAGGGGTGCAGCTTGGCCAACAATAACCACTGTGTGTCTGTGGTAACTTTTTTTCTGAAGTTTGGATTCAGATGTATCCCTCCCTAGCCAAAGGGAAACATTTGAGAAGCTGTGACGCATTTACACAGATGAAGGGAAGGAAGGAAGTGTCCAAAAGAGTCACATGCTAAAAATAGATCAGTTTACTGAGTTAAACTCTGGGTGGGAATTGAAGAGCTAAATATAACTCTAAATTTGAAGCTCTGTGACTTACCTGAGTAGTCTCAGCCTTTTGTGGATTTTTGTTGTTGTTGTTAAACTTTTTATAGTGGATAGCTTCAGGTGAAGACTTGTGCCAAGGCACCAGAAAGACACCTTAAAAATGCTCCACCCTCTTCTAAAAAATTTAGGCTTAAGCTTTGAGGAGTCTGACCATCTCTTGGTTATTGCTGTAGTACAGTTTAACTCCTTGGAAAAGTGGATTAGTTTTTTTCATTTGTTTTGAAGAGCTGTTCTATGGAAACAGTATTTCTTGACCCTATGGAACAAAAGTTTTAAGCTATTACTTATTGGAACCAGTATCTGTGGAGTTAAAAGAGAGTATTTTTCCCAAGCTTGTCAAGGAATCAGTATATTTGCCTTTGAACCATGTGTAAGAACCAGTGATGACCTCAGTATTTAAGACACCTTTGGCATGGGCACATTTAGTTGTCCAAAAGGGTTTGTCTTCTGCCATGCTACAAGACCCAGTTTGGAAGCCATCAGCTTTACTTTGTGATAAAGAAAATAAATAAACTTGAGTGTTTAAAATTTGTGTAATGAAAGAGGACTTTGGACAAACTCTTCCTAGGCAAGAGTGTTCTAGATACTGCCTTTAGATGATAACGGCAGTGCCATAAAAATCAAGGTAAGCAAATTTTCTTTTCTTGAAGCAATACTATACACTTTTCAGTAAGCAAGGCTCAAGCTGCACAGTACTGCCAGTTGGAAACTGGCTTTTCCCATTCTGAAGTGGAGCCGACAAAAGCAAGTCCCACTGGTTCAGCGTTTTCTGTCTGCAAGTCAAAGGCAGTTTTGACAATGCTGTAACTAATGCTAAGGTTTGCGTTGCAGAGGTGAAATATAGTCAACATTTTTATTTTGTCAGAAAAAGCCCAATGTTATTACATTTGTAAATATATATTTTAATAGTAAGTGTAATACAAGATTATGGGTAAAAATGTTAGCATTGCCTAGATAAACTTCAAGCAGCAACCATCTTCCCCTCCACCTCCAAGACAGGAGCATTAGTTTTTATTTTTAATATCTTCCCTTTTCTTACTGTATTATTTGGTGTAGGATGCTTGCTTGTCAGATTTACATATAGTTGTGCTCTTGTTTGCTTTTTAGTTTTGAGTTTCTGGAGGAGCCTGAGAATGTTTTGGAAGGCTGTTTAAAACAAGCTTGGTGTCTGTAATTACTAAAACAGTAATTGTTCCAAGCAGCAATTTATCTGTTACAGTCATGAACACTTTGTAGCGGAATAACCTGACCTTATAGCAGCCTACCAGTATCTGAGGGGGGCCTACAGGAGGGCTGGGGAGGGGCTGTTCACAAGGTCTTGTAATGACAGGACGAGGGGGAATGGGTTCAAACTGGCAGAGGGGAGATTTGAACGGGATGTTAGGAAGAAATTCTTCACAGTGAGGGTGGTGAGGCACTGGAACAGGTTGCCCAGGGAGGTTGTGGCTGCTCCCTCCCTGGATGTGTTCAAGGCCAGGCTCGATGAGGTCTTGAGCGACCTGGTCTAGTGGGAGGTGTCCCTGCCTATGGTGGGGGGTTGGAACTGGATGATCTTTGAGGTCTCTTCCAACCTAGACCATTCTATGATTCTATGATTCTATGGGTATGTACCAATATGTCAATTTAAACTTTGCATGGAATGTATTGCTATATAGCAAAGAGTGAGAGCTGCTTTGCTATTTTTTTTCTGTAGTAAGCTCTTAAAGAGCTATCCCCATTATGTTAGCCTGCTGTGAGAAGGCTAAAGCTGTAAAAACCTTTTGAAAGAGTAACCTGTTAGCTGGGCTGCTGCTTAACCTGTGATGTTTGTGCTTGTAGGCAACTTTGTGACTTGAAAGTTTAAGTCCCGCCCTTTTCAGATCCTGTATTCACAGGGAGGCAAGAGGAAGGACTGTTTCCAAGAGCAAGAAGGCTGTAGATGACCTCTAGGCAGCTAAAAGAAAGTGGCAGATCCCTGTATTTGAGTGTGGGAAGGTAAGGATGGAGGTACCTTGATACTAAGTAGGAGCACTTAATGTGAAGCCTTTAAATTGTTTGGGCTGCCTGAGCCCAGTTCCTGTTCTGTGCATACGCTGCAGATTTTGGATCTGCTGCTACAGCAGAGTAAGAGGAAGGGTTTTTGTGGTTCAGAGCAGCCAAGGTAGTACTTGTTTTTGTGGAGTGTTTTCAGTACTTGGGGTAGGAGTTTCACTTGCACCTGACAACTTGGCTAACACTTGGTGTTCTGGCTCCTCTTTTATCTACAAAGCTTCAGCACTGAAGAACAAAACTGCATAGTTTGGGTTATCCTAGTTTAATGAGATTTGCCCAACCACAGGAAAGATAACTGCTAGAGGATAGCCATGATTTTCCGGTGACTTTTTACTGTCTTAATTGTCCTCATTTGTGTGATCCCTTCTTTAGTTCCTTCTCCTCAGTAAATAACACGGTGGCCCGAAAGACAATAAGCTCAAAGATAGACATCAGGGTTCATCTCCACAGGATGTCCATTATGTGTGGGGAGATGAAAGAGGGATCCTATGGAAAAGCACCGTTTAGTTTGAGTGTTGCAGGATTTGTGCTCCACTGAAAAAGAAGAATTACACAGGCAGTTTTAATGTTGCATTAGTCTTTGAGTACTGCCTTGGTGGCTTCAGTCAGGCCTGGTCCTAGTTTAATTAATTGTTTAATGCTTTTTATAAACCTTTCATTAAATGCCTTAGTGAATGACAGTAGACGATGTTGATCTTACCAGACTACAGTGAATTACTACTGTGTTACATCAGAGTTATTTTGGGAGTAGAAATGCATGAATTCATTATATAATAAGCAAGGTGGATGTGTAAGCTGCTTTGTTACATAGACATGTTGAGGAAAGGATCTCTTCAAATGCAAATTAAGTGCTTTGCTTGGAGGTGATTTGGTTTTTTGACAACCCAACTACACTCTACTGTTACATTTCTTAGGGTTTGATTTGTGCCACTTGAGCATCATGTTAGCTCTGCCATGCTAGTAAAAAGTACGTGAACCAAGATGTAAACATTGTCAAATTCTTAATTATCTTGTCATAAGCTTACATATAATTAAGGTCTAAAAGACAAAGCATGTTCAGGTGAGGGAAGTATTCCACAGCAGAATAGGCTGCATTTCACTTGCCAAACTTGTGTGACAAAGCTTAATTGGAAATACATATCAATAAGTGACCTAAGTTACCTTTTTTTTTTTTTTTTTTTAATAAAGCTATGTGGACTGTATTAAACACAAGTGGTAAAATTGATGCTCTTTATTAAAGCTTTTTGGACTAAGCTGAAATACAACCTCTGAGGAAGGATACAAGTGAAAATTAAAATGTAGAATCATAGAATCAGTCAAGGTTGGAAGAGACCACAAGGATCATCTAGTTCCAACTCCCCTGCCATGGGCAGGGACACAAAATGTGCCTGTCTTCAAGACAGGAAAGAGGCTACGTTGCTGTGTTAAAGCCACAGTGCTCCTGTTTTGTGGAACAGAATTAGCTGAGTATGTGACATAATTTTTCTCATAGTAAGCTAAATCTCTTAATGCAATGAAAAGGATTCCTTGCTGAAAGATTTTAAACATTTTTAAAGCATCAATATTAATTGATTTCCAAGTCCTCTTGTCAGAGATTGGTTCTGCCAGCTTTTGAACAGTGTATAATGGAAGGGCAGTCTAACCATCCACATTATAAACAGGAATTAGTTAATCCTGTTTTAAGTGGCACATTTCTCATCTGTTCTTTTTGATGAAAATGTGAGGATAAGGCCAGGATCCAAATAAGTATTTGTATTGTTACTCTGTTGTTGATACCACAGGAGAGGGAGGGGTAAGTGAGCAAAAAAAGGCTCTCATACTGGGGTCCAGTTGGAACAACTTCTAACCAATGAGGCAGGACTTACATGAACTGTTGATTATGTGGTAGCTGACATAGAACTCTGCAGAATAAGCTTCTCTGCCTGTTCTGCTCAAATATATTCAATATGTTACTGATGTGAGTGGTAACCTTTAAGAAGGCAGGGGGAAGGCAGGACCATGTCTAAGATGATGAGTGGAAGAGAAAATCAAGGAAAGAGAAGATAACTGACAATTTAGAGCAAAGGTCAGTCTGCTTATAGAAATGGTGGACATCACCACACCAGCTTATGCTGTCTTATAGCAATACTGTAACAGGACTAACATTTCTACTCTGCTCTGCTGAGAGCCCACCTGGAGTAGTGCATCCAGTTCTGGAGCCCCTGGGACAAGAGGGATGTGGAGATGCTGGAGCATGTCCAGAGAAGGGCCCCGAGGATGCTCAGAGGGCTGCAGCAGCTCTGCTGTGAGCACAGCCTGAAAGAGTTGGGGCTGTGCAGGCTGCAGAAGAGGAGGCTCCCAGGGGACCTTCTTGTGGCCTTCCAGCATCTGAAGTGGGCTACAAAAAAAGCTGGGGAGGAACTTTTTAGGCTATGAGGGAATGCCAGGACTAGGGGGAGTGGGGCAAAGCTGGAGGTGGGGAGATTGACGCTGAAGGTGAGGAGGAAGTTGTGGAGCATGAGAGTGGTGAGAGGCTGGAATGGGTTGCCCCTGCAGGGAGGTGTTTGGGGCCAGGCTGGATGAGGGTAGGGTGTCCCTGGGCATGGCAGGGGGCTTGGAACTGGCTGATCCCTGTGGTCCCTTCCAACCCTGACTGATTCTGTTTCTATGATGTATACAGGCAGATTAGTCTGCTCAAGAGAGCCTGGATTTTCACAGGCCACTTGGCAGAAAATGTACTGGGACCCACCACAGCTCCCATTCCCTTGAACCCCTGCATTGCTGTAAGAGAGCAGGTAGTGGAGCTGGGCCCAGAAGAGTGGAGGGGGAAAGGTATGTTTAAGGTCAAAGCCTTGTTAGTCACTGTCCAGCTCTGAACCAAGTGATGGATTGGTGGTGGGTTTTTTTAAAGTAAATCGTTTTTTGTTTTCTTGAGCCTAGTCTGTTTCTTGCCCATGACCGAAACTGGTGAGTGAAGCCTCCCACATTCCTTTGTCGACCCTCAAGCCTTTGCTTGTTTCCTTCTCTTTTCACCATAGTGGGGTAGGACTAGTTGCCAGCTAGGTGGGTTCAAACTTTGACAATAGGTCTGTGGTTAGTCCCCCTTGCTACAACCTTGATCCTGCCAGGAGGGTATGTGCAAGAAGCTGTGCTAATATCGAGAGATTATTGCTAGGTAATCATTTGTTGTGTTCAGATGATATTGCTAATTGCTTTATTTTAGTTAGAGAATAGAGAAATGTCCTAGCTGTAGGAAGGCAAAGCTTTTTGGAAGTGTCGGTGGGTATTTTGCTACCAGTCTCCTCTGCATAAGCAGGTGGATCAAAAGCTCCTGCACTGCCAAACACTCCTGAGTAAAAAGGAGCTCTGACTAATTTCAGGCTGACTTCTTCCCAGAGACTTTTACGTTTTTGTGGTTAAAAGTTGCTCTTGGTGAAAGAGTGAGCGTAAATTGCCTTGTGTTGAACCCATAAAGAGACACCTTGATTGTTGTAGTACGTGGAAGAAAAATATGACACTCTAAATGTAAAAATAGGTTTCCTAAAAGGACAGTTCACATAGCTGAAAAACTGAAGCAGATCTGGGGGGGAAGAAAAAAAGAAAACAAAAAAAACCCCCAACCTAACTTGAATTTACTCCATGAGCTAACAGTAATTTAAAATATATTCTGAGATGTTGCTTTGACAGCAATCTTGGATATAGTCCTGCAATATGCAATTAGGATTGTCATTCCCCGTTATTTAAAATGCTTGTAACTGGCTTAAGTTCAGTGCAGAAAGTGAATGTGATCAAGTTATTATTTTTTTTTCAAGAAACATCTACTTCAGTAGTTCCCATCTGTGTAGTTTATCTGCTTGAACAGCATTGAAGTGTCTAAAACTAGGAATACGTTGTTGTAAGAAAGAAGCAAACCACAGCCCACGCTTTTTGCTCACTGCCTTTTAATTTAAGTATGGTTTTGCTGTCGTGTCCTGCTTTTGTGGCTTATTTGGTCAGAGTTCTGAGTCCGCTGAGATTATTTTGATCTGTATCTTTAAAGATAAAACTGAAATCAGTACTGTGGCATTTAAAGCCGATGGAGGAAATTGTCAATTAGGCAAATGTATGAAATTACTAAGTGCCTGATAACTTGAAAATTAAGAATGTAGCTTAAAACCTTGTAAATACTGTTGCGTTCCAGTGGTTCTTCCTCTGAAGGTGTTCTGGTCTGACTTCTGCAGTTGTTCCTAAGGATAGAAATGGTACTCAGGTTTTGTTGAGTCTTGCTGTCTAATAGTGCTGCACTTTTTCTGAGTTTTTGGTTATCTGTGGGATTTTTGCCTATTTTCCCTCTTAGATCTTTTCCTGAAGGAACTGGACTTTGCTGTGCTTAGTAAAGAGAATGTGTGACATGACTGGCTCCTTTGTGTTAAATCAAGAGTGGAATGTAGGCTGCACAACTTAAATTCCTGAGGAGAAAGAGGTCATAAAAGTGTTCTTTAAAAAAAAAATAAAATTTGCTATATATCTGCCTTTCCCTTAAGCTTTCAGAGATATATCTGAATACAGCCTCAATTAAATTCGTGACCTTCAGTGAAGGAAGTCCTTTGCTCAATGTGTAGCTGTTATACTTTGAGTGTTAGGGCATCAGTCAGGATCCAAAATTAATTGCCACATGGGACTGATAGTGCCATGTGGGTTTTGGAAAGAACATTGTCTCTTTCAGAAGAGACGTTCTTCTGGAAGGGTCAGCTTTGAAAATGAGGCACGTTGTTACTACATTAATGAAAGTATTGTGACTATTGAGTCTTGTTTCTTGTTTTCACTTTGTTACAACAAAAGCAAACAAATGCACTGTTTCTTGAAGATGGCACAAGTTGAAGGAGGAGAGTTGTAACTTCTGTACTGACTGCTATCTTGTGATCTCTCCACCAGCTCCCAAATGTAAGGAAAATGCCTAAAGCCAGCATAAAGGGATAGAGGGCATCTCATTACAAAACCAGTGACTAACTAGAACAATGCTGTTTTAATGTGCCCACAACCCTGTTCTTTTCTTTGAATTGAATTCCTTCCTGTCAAAGAATACTGTCTTTAAAATACATCAGCTGGAATGGCACCAAGTTGTGCTTATTACTACAGTATCTATATTAATTGGTTGATGCAGCTGTTTCAGGTGGGAAAAAAATAATTCAGTGGGCATGGAGTGTGGGATAGCAAAGTCCATTTGTTAGCAGAGCTGTATAAAACATACTAGATGCATATAAAGTTAAATGAAGGCAGAACTAGAGAGTCGGTGAGACTCTTACCTTTGGGAGATCCACAGGAGAGGAAGATCCAGCAGTCAGGCAAAACTGCTAGAGGATGTGAATCCAAACACACAGGTGACAGTTTGTGCAGGTTTGAACTAATTGGAGGATTTGAGTGAGAAATTAGACTATTGGCTGAGAGAGGTAAACCCAGTGTGTCACTTCACCAGAGTTTTACTGAGAAAGAAAAAAATTAGTTTTTAAAGTGCGGTTCCCAAAACGCTAGATAAGAGATGGTTTCTGACCGCTCTGGCTGCGGCTGCTCCTCTTGCATGGTCTCCTTTCCCTTCGCCTTGGTAGCTAATTCTCAGTAAAACTACTTCTTCCAGCTACTAATCCCCCTGGCTGATCTACTTTAGCTTATCTGCAGCATCAACAGGTGGTGAGATAAGACTGGGGAAGAGGAGAAAGGTGGTAGGGGGTGGTTGGTTACCTCTCTTGGGGATTTTGGTCTCTGGGAGGGCTGTGGTGTTTCTGTATTACCTTTTCACTGTACATATCTGTAAATATCTGTTATACCTTGTAAATATCTGCTTGTATATTGTGCGTTGCTGTAAATATAAAGCTTCATTTATTAACTTCCAGTGTTTTTGAGTCCTAGCTGGGGTTTATAAAAGGTGGGGAAGCAGGGAACTGCTTAAACCACCACATTTTTTTAAATAGCCCAGATGAATCTGAAGTAACTGAAGGGTTTCAGGAGCATGGTGGCAGCTTTGATGCCCCCTCACATTGTATCAGTTAATACAGAAGTTTAGGCTCTGTTTGCTCAATTGAAGGAAACACCTAGTTTTCAGCAGTGCTTGAGCAAATATTTGGGCATTTTTGTGACTTGCACTTCAAAAGTAAAATTGGAGGTAACTACTCTACACGTTCTTTCTGACTAATTTCTGTGACGTGTATTGGACTGTGGTTGTGGGCAAGCAGGGAAGGGAAAGCTCTGTGTTTTTCCAGTAATTGTATAATTAAATTCATTGATGGTAGGCCAAGAATACTGATCACAAGGGTTGATGCTGAATCAGAAGGAATAGTTTAAATGGCACCCTGTTGAACAGAGACATAATTGCCCTCTCTTCTCCCTTCTTGGCTTACTGGATAGCTGAATTGCTCATTTTGTATGTGACTTTGAGTGTGACTAGAGAAGTGAATCAGTGTTTGTTGGAGTTCTGCATCTGGCTTGTGTTCTGACTTCCCTTTTATGAGTTGGAGAGGCTGTCTCTGTTATTACTAACTACGCAGCGAAAATCCTCTTAAACTCTCTTTGTTAAGAGTGGGTGAAAATGTTTGGCAAACATAGGAATCGATAATTGCTTATTTGCTTCACTGCTTCTTTTCAAAAGCTTCACTGTCCTCTTCCCTGTTTTCACAGATAATCAATGTCTGTCCTCCAAATGATAATTAACAGGGATAGATAACTTTGGGGCCTTTACAAAGTCATCCTGCAACTGCACCTTTCTGAAAAAAAAAAAAAGAAAAGCCACTAATTTTGGATGCTTTGTCAATAGCGGCAAGGCTTGCGTCAGAATCGCAGCGGTTTATATGCAGTTAGAAAAACTTGTTGACCATTTTAATTAAAAGTATTTGCTGGTTTATCGTAATGCTGAAATGGCCACAGCTCTGTGCATGACAAAAAAAGATAAACTGACCAAAGGCTGTTACAAGGCAAAGAAATGCTTGCCCTCTGTGTGGTGTAACTTGACCTGGTAAGTTTTCATAAAGAAGACACAGGCTTTTTAATGGCCTTGTTTAACATGTCCTTTTCGTTCTGCTGTTGCTGGCTGAAATAGAAAATTAAAATGAGGGAAAAATACCTTGGGAACTATTTCAGTGGTGTCTTTCTCAGGGGTTGTGGCTATTGTTCTTCTTCTGCAGCATGAAAACTCAGGCTTGTGTAGCCTGTTTCTAAAGTTAAGAACGTTCTAGATGCTGGTCTCGGAAGGTGCAATCAAATTTCATGTGTGTGCAATTCGAGGAAGACCCTAGCTGAATCAGATTGCTCTCTTGATGTGACCTTTGCCAAAAATAGCTGCAATAGTGCATGTACAAACTGTCTATGCAGTGTGGTAAGAATACAAAGTAATCTCTTCTAATGCATGAGATATGTTTACCTTTTTAGATGTTCATTTCCGTAGTGGAAAGGCAAGTTTTCAAAACTGATGGTTGTACTTTGTGTGCTACTGTATTAGTTTAAGCCAGTCCCCCTGAGCTCAAAAGGTCAATAAATACTTAATTCGATCTGGAAGTCAAAAAGAAACTTTAACAATAGATAGAAGGGATTTTAGGTAAGGGAAATTACAGAGGATAGGAGGAGAGGGAACAAAATACAGGGTACAGGTATAAGGTAAGGGGAATTACAGAGGATAGAGGGAAGGGAAAAAAAATGTACAAAATGAAATGTATGTACAAAATGAAATAAAATAAATACAACCTGTAGATGGGAGTGGATGGAAGTTGAATTCAAGCGGTGAAGTTGGAAATCAGTGGTAGATGCAGATGGATGCTGGTGGGATGCAGAGTTCCAAATCTGGCTGCTCCCCCCACATGTTTTTTTGGAGAGCAGGTGGTGAAATAGCAGCAGGGAAGGAAGATGCTGGGTGGGTGAGGAGAGCGGAGACCAAGAGGAAGAAACGGGAAGTTCATTCCCCCCCTTTATAGGAGGCCTCATCAGAAAGTGGGAGGGGACTAAACACAACACCTGGGGGCAGGTCAGACCACCCCCAGGGAGGAGTCAGGATCCAATTCCAAGGAAGCCCCTCCAGAAGGGCCTAACCTCTATAGCTACTCAGGTCAATGGCATCTTACTCTGCTGGAGTACTGCAAGATAAACTTGAGCTATTTGTGTTGTGTATCAGTGAGACTCATGGTCACTGCGTGGCTTGCTTCATTCCAGCATCTGGCTGTGTCATCCACTGGAAAACTACTTCTGGTACCATAAATTATGCCACTGAAAATTTACTTTTTGGTACTGTAATTTACCTTAGCTGGATCACAAAACAATTAAAGCTTCAAATCACATTGTTTAGGGCTCTTCAGCCTGCAGGAAGGCTGAGGAGAGACTATTCACACCATCTTGTTATGACAGGACAAGGGGTAATGGGTTTGAACTGGCAGAGGGGAGATTGAAACGGAATGCTAGGAGGGTGAAGGTAGTGAGACACTGGCACAAGTTGCCTAGGGAGGTTGTGTCTGCTACCTCCCTGGAGGTGTTCAAGGCCAGGTTGGATGAGGCCTTGAGTGTTCTGTTCTAGTGGGAGGTGTCCCTGCCTATGGCACAGAGGGTTGGAACTGGCTGATCTTTGAGGTCCCTTCCAACCTAAACCATTCTGTGATTCTATAGATGCAATGCCAGTACCTGCCCAAACCTGAAAATATGTGCAGCCTGTTTAGACCACAGTGCTTTGATCTGGGCTTTCAGTGGCCAGAGAGTAAAGAACAAAGGATGACTGTAGCCTGCATTCTATAGACCTGCAACTATATAATATTTTTGGTATCTGGAACCTTTCAATGGCTGTTTCCATTAGCAATTTAGTTTAAGGTCATCTCTTGATTGTCCCATTTTATAGTTCTTTGCTCTCCATTATGGAGCATCTGAGGTGCATCTGTTCAGATGAAATTGAATTGGTTACACATAGATATTAAGTGCACTGACAACAGCCAGTTCACAAGTAAAACTTCCTGCAAAACATGCAGTTTATGTGTTGTGTAACAAGCTAATAGTCAAAGTGGGCCAGAAGGTAAATCATGAAATTCAGCAGACATCCTAATGGCGTGAAAAAGACTTTGTAGTGACAGGGTTAATTTGCTGTGTGTAGCACATCAGTTATGGTTGTGTTCTTCTGTAGCAAGGTACTTAAGGTGGTGCTGATAGGTAAGCTTAGATAGGTCTCTAGGTTAAATCTTCAACTTTTGAAGAGCTCTGCATATGAAAAAAACACATGTTGGTTGCTAATGCTGTAGAGAGGCACAGACATTCACACTTCTTCTCTACCTGGTGATTGAATGAAAGGTGCTTTCTTCTACATGTTTAGTCCTAGAGAAAACATGGGTGAAGTATGAATGGAATGATAACCATACACTCCTCACTCCCCTATTTGGAAAAATGAGTTCTTTCTCTGTTCAAAGCCAAGAAACAAGTGAACTGTGGTAGGAAGAAGACAACTATGATCAGGCATGTGAACTGATCCTGAAATGCTGATACTGGAGATACTGTGTGCTGTAGAAATCCTCACCCAGAAGCTGCTCCAAATTGACTGATTCAGAAAGGAGAGTAAATTGTCCTCAATAACGCAGTCTCAAGTATAAGCTGGATGTTAGGAAGAAGTTCCTGGCAGAGAGAGTGATTGGCATTGGAATGGGCTGCGCAGGGAGGTGGTGGAGTCCCCATCCCTGGAGGTGTTGAAGCAGAGCCTGGATGGGCACTGAGTGCCATGGGCTAGGGCTGGGTGCTAGGTTGGACTGGATGATCTTGGAGATCTCTTCCAACCTGGCCTATTCTATTCTATTCTATTCTATTCTATTCTATTCTATTCTATTCTATTCTATTCTATTCTATTCTATTCTATTCTATTCTATTCTATTCCTATTCAAACCCTTCAAAAAGTTCAAAATGTTGTTGTAGAATTTAGCATTGATGTATTTCTGCAAAAGGATGAAGCAGTATAAATTTGTTCAGTGGATAATGTTATCCTTCTACAGTGCCCTTAAGGTGAGCATGCATTGTTAGCCAAAGCTATTTCAACAAATTTTGGAGTTGAATGCTGCTAATTGGCCTACCATGAGCATAAGACTTGGAGCTTGAGTAGTTTTGCTGTGTTGAGTGGATTTTACTTCTTTTCCTCAGCTACAAGAATTGTCATCTCTGTAGTAGTGTTACCTGAGAAGAGTATTTTTGTGAAGTCCTGACTGCTTGATTGCAGCATCACTGTAGCTCAGTTCAACTGTTACTGGCTTATGTGTTTGAAAGGTTGTACTTGGATGGATGTGCCAGCACTCCCATTTGGCTTCTCTGTGGGTGGTTTCTGGAGTAGGAGCATGTTAGGATAATGCTGGAAGAGAAGTAATATTTGAAGCTGTAGGCAACATTGATCAGTTCTGATTAAAAATCATGTTGTGGAGCCCTTGTACTTAATGAAGATGTGCTGCAGGGCTTAGGGAAAGTTAGTGCTGGCAGTAAGGCTCTGTTGAGGTCCTGGCTCTTTAAAAGCTGCTGCCAATTTAAAAAAAACTTCTCAGACCTGTGCTCTCTTGGCCTCTGAGTGTGTTTGCATTGCCTAGAAGGGGGTGACAGGAGACAAAGGTGAAAATTTGGATTTCTGAAGACCTACTGTGATTTAATTTGCTTTTGTAGATTCATCAGGAGAAATGGTAAGCTCTGGCAGGTGAGCAAGTCGCCTTATTTTCTTAATCTGTTACAAATCTTACATTGACCGTATCAAATCAAATTAGAAAAACTCAAAATCAAGTTAATTTAATCTCAGATGCTTAAACTGATGACTCCAAACAAATCTTCCAGTCCCTCAAAGCTTCACGTGTAAGTTTGCTATTTGGTTGTGATATAAAAAGACTCAGTGTTGAATTTGAAGAATTGTCAGTGTGATTGTCTGCCCAGTCAGAATGATATACATGAATGGTAATGCATGTGCATCTTTGAAATGTGATTTGTGTGCCTTGCTACCTTGTGTTTAGTGCCTCAACAGTGACATATTTTTGCTGAAGGATGATGCAGACCATGATCCTCTAGCAGTTCTTTTAGTGCCTGTACTTTCATGCATCAACAAGCAGCAACCATCTGTTTCTTACTGGACTTTAACCCTAACCTGTCAGCTCTAAAAAGATGTGATTGTACAGCTTTATTTCTTTAGAGGGAAGCTAAAGAAATGGCTTGACTTAGTAGGTATTTGATAAATTCTTGGTTTAGTAGACTTAATTTGCATTTTGAGTAGGTGAGTAACACTAAATAAAATTTGTGAAAAGAGTCTATTATGTTTAAGACAGTATTGCCAATACTTTTGTGGAATAAAAATGGCATCTCTTCTTCATGCCAGAATTGGAAGTGTGAAGGAACATGTTTGTTTTTCTCTCCTCTGATGTATACTTGTAAGGAGTTGTAGCCATTTACGTGACTGTTAATAGACCATTTGTAGAATCAAAATTGTCAAACCTGATTGGAAGTGCTTTCTACAGAACTGCTGTATTTTGAATTTCATCTAAATTGAAAAGAGAAGAGAGTGGAGTAATTTTCTTTCCTAATCCAGCCTCCTGCATACACTGCCACTCCGTTTTTGTAGTCAGTGATACAAGGACAGAAGTCTCTTGGTGAGAGAGCTACTGAATTCTGCAAGCCTGTGTGTAGATATCATACAGGAGATCTCAGAGGGGGTTTTACTGGAGTGTACAGAGCTCTGATGGGAATGGCAGCTCAGCTGGACTGAGTTCTGCTCTTCCCTGCTGTAAGTTGTGTCACAGGTTGCCAAGAATTCATTGCTTTTCCTTACAAAGGTATGTTTTATTCTCATTTGCTTGTTCAGTTAGTAACTTCATATGGATAACAGACTGCATGTTGCTTTCATGTTAATTCTGAACACTCAGTTGAGAGAAGCAGTTTAGGTCCTCTGACTTTTATCTTGGAAATCCAGTGGTAGACATACAGCTTTTACTACATACAGTGTGAGGGACCACTTAGAATCATAGAATCATAGA
This sequence comes from Psilopogon haemacephalus, assembly GCA_013396835.1. Taxonomy (NCBI): domain Eukaryota; kingdom Metazoa; phylum Chordata; class Aves; order Piciformes; family Megalaimidae; genus Psilopogon; species Psilopogon haemacephalus. The sequence goes on from VWZI01018043.1 coordinate 76,935, forward strand.
ATGGTCTAGGTTGGAAAAGACCTCAAATTTCATCCAGTTCCAACCCCCCGCCACAGGCAGGGAAATCCTCCCACTAGACCAGGACGCTCAAGACCTCATCGAGCCTGGCCTTGAACACATCCAGGGAGGGTGCAGCCACAACCTCCCTGGGCAACCTGTTCCAGTGCCTCACCACCCTCACTGTGAAGAATTTCTTCCTAACATCCCGTTCAAATCTCCCCTCTGCCAGTTTGAACCCATTCCCCCTCGTCCTGTCATTACAAGACCTTGTGAACAGTCCCTCCCCAACCCTCCTGTAGGCCCCCCTCAGATACTGGTAGGCTGCTATAAGGTCTCCCCGAAGCCTTCTCTTCTCCAGGCTGAAAAGCCCCAACTCTTTCAGCCTGTCCTCATAGCAGAGGTGCTCCAGCCCTCTGATCATCTTCGTGGCCCTCCTCTGGACTCTCTCCAACAGTTCCATGTCCTTCTTGTGCTGGGGGCTCCAGAACTGCACACAGTACTCCAGGTGGGGTCTGACAAGAGCAGAGTAAAGGGGGAGAATCCCCTCCCTTGCCCTGCTGGTAATGCCTCTCTTAATTCAGCCCAGCACACAGTTGCTGTCTGGGCTGTGTGTGCACACTGCAGGCTCATGTTGAGCTTCTCATCCACCCAGACCCCCAGGTCCTTTTCCTCAGAGCTGCTCTCAGCCACTCACCACCCAGCCTGGAGTTGTGCTTGGGATTGCAGTGACCCAGGTGCAGGACCTTACACTTTGCCTTGTTAAATTTCATGAGGTTAGCCTGGGCCCACCTCTCCAGCCTGTCCAAGTCCCTCTGGATGGATCCTGCCCTTCAGCAAGTCGACTGTGCCACACAGCTTGGTGTCATCTGCAGACTTGCTGAGGCTGCACTGATTCCTCTGCCCGTGTCACTGACAAAGATGTTCAACAGCACTGGTCCCAGCACTGACCCCTGAGGGACACCACTTGTCACTGATCTCCAGGTGGACATTGTGCCCTTGATCATCACTCTCTGCATGCGACCATCCAGCCAATTCCTTATCCAGCAAGTTGTCCACCCATCAACACTTCCTCGTGTTGTTTCAAATGCTTTACCTTCTAAATGTTAGGAGGGAAGAAGTTCTTGACAGGGAGAGTGATTGGCATTGGAATGGGCTGCCCAGGGAGGTGGTGGAGTTGCTGTCCCTGGAGGTGTTGAAGAAAAGCCTGGATGGGCACTGAGTGCCATTGGCTAGGGCTGGGGGATAGGTTAGACTGGATGAGCTTGGAGGTCTCTTTCAACCTGGCCTATTCTGTTCTATTCTATTCCTGGAAGAGTTTGCAAACAATTTGCACCATCCAAGCCACTTAGCATTTTTAAAGCTTTTTCTTGTTTCTCAGCTTTACTGTGCTGGTGTCCTACTCTACACTAGTTAGCCACTTTTTGTGCAGAAGTTTTGCTTTATTTATCCCTCTTGTTCTTCGTTGATCTCTGTCTAGTTTTTCTATCTTACATAAAGGTGGAAGTAGATTGTGTTAAAATGTAAGCACATAGCAACTTTACACAGTTATATAATGTTTTCAGCATCATTCTCTCTTAATTTGCCACTAATTCTGAGCATTTTTATTTTAAATACTTTTCTTCTTGTGTGCATAGCATTGTTTCTGTCTACATTGAGCAGATCCTTGAAGATACAGTAACCAAAATAGAATCACAGAATGGTTTAGGTTGGAAGGGATCTCAAAGCTCAGCCAGTTCCAACCCCCTGTGCCATAGGCAGGGACACCTCCCACTAGAACAGGTCGCTCAAGACCTCATCCAACCTGGCCTTGAACACATCCAGGAAGGGTGCAGCCACAACCTCCCTGGGCAACTTGTGCCAGTGTCTCACCACCCTCACTGTAAAGAGCTTCCTCCTAACATCCAGTTTAAATCTCCCCTCTGCCAGTTTGAACCCATTCCCCCTCGTCCTGTCATTACAAGACCTTGTGAATAGTCCCTCCCCAGCCCTCCTGTAGCCCCTTTCAGATCCTGGAAGGCTATTCTAAGGTCTCCTGGAAGTGTTATCTTCTCCAGGCTGAAAAGCCCCAAGTCTCTCAGCCTGTCCTCATAGCAAATATTTGGTTAACTTGTAAATTAAGCTGAGGCCACTACCATATTAGAGCCAATATGGTTTAGGCATTAGATGCTCAGTTAAACAACATTCTCATGAAAAGAAATACTACTACTTATAAGCCAGTTGTCATGAAAGTAAGTCATAAGTGTTTGTGACCTTGGATTGCCTGATGATGGCAGCAAGCCTTAGGTCTAAGACAATTTTGCAAATTTTGGCTTTTAAAAAAATCTTTAAGAATAAGGTGGGTTACTTCTAGTTTCTTCAAATCCCTTCTTTCATAGTTATTAGCTCCAGTTGTAAGTAACAGATCTTGGGGGGACTTTTAGGACTGAAGTATAAGGTTTTTACTTGTGAAAGGAGATGTGTGGTATCAGAATGGCTTGTTTAATGTGCCATTTATGAGTGTGTAAGTTGTTGCTCCTGTTGGTGGAGTTGGTGATGCTGCTGGTCAGTATAGGAACAAAGGGCTGGAAGGTGTTAGGTCATTCTAAAGTAGGTTTATTGTTGTAAAGGGAAGAAAAGATTAAAATCTTACAAAGAGAGCTCCTGCTGTATAGCTTAGTTTGGATTAATGCTATCATAGTTTCCTTTCCTCTTTGTATTTGGATGCAGGGTGAAAGAAAACCCTTGTGCCTGGTAGGTATATGCATATGGCTGTGCCTTTAATAAAGGCATTTGAATGGTTCTTGGAAGTGTGCTTGATGTCTAAGCTCTGCTATTGGTACTCATGTCTGAAATGAGTTTGCAGAAGGATGTACTGTGAAATCCTACTGTATATACCCATGGTATTGCAGGAGGTAATTTGATAGATACTTTGTGAGTATTGACATCTGTATATGTAAATGTACGTGGCTTGAGAAGTTATTATACATGAAAGAAAGCAGGAGTTGTTTCATTGAAGGATGCAATTTCAACTTGCAAGATTTATCCATTTTATTTTCACACATTGAGGTAATTTCTTGAGAGTTTGAATGACAAACCCACACTATGGAAATGTCTTCTTTTTTGGTAAAGCACATAGAATCATAGAATGGTCTAGGTTGGAAGAGACCTCAAAGATCGTCCAGTTCCAACCCCCCTGTGCCACAGGCAGGGAAATCCTCCCACTAGATCAGGACGCTCAAGACCTCATCCAGCCTGGCCTTGAACACATCCAGAGAGGGAGCAGCCACAACCTCCCTGGGCAACCTGTTCCAGTGCCTCACCACCCTCACTGTGAAGAATTTCTTCCTAACATCCCGTTCAAATCTCCCCTCCACCAATTTGAACCCATTCCCCCTCGTCCTGTCATTACAAGACCTTGTGAACAGTCCCTCCCCAGCCCTCCTGTAGGCCCCCCTCAGATACTGGAAGGCTGCTATAAGGTCTCCTGGAAGCAGTTTTATTTGTTGGAAGAACAAAGAGCTGATGTTGCATAGGTGTTCAACTTGCTTATAATCATTTATTCGGCATGGGTGTGAAAATAGATTTCTTTCTAAGAATTAATGTAAGACAACCCTGTAAACCTTTATATTATTATACTGTGTGTATTCACGTTAGTCAGATAATACTTTCTCTGCAACAGATAACTGGCTCTTATTTGAGGAGCTATTTACTTATAAAAATAATGATGAATGGATATTATAATTCTTTCATAATAGCTATTATAGTTTATAGTAATGTAATTGTAGTTTATAACAACTTGTAGTTATAGCAGTAAATGTAATTTAATTTTAGTCTGTATGCCTAAAATACAAGATGTTAAAGAAGCAAATGCACCTGTAATCTTCTGGACTACTGAAATTACTATATCCTCTAGGCAGTAAAGCCTATGTTCAGTGTAGTCCTGCAAAATCAATTGTGAAGACTAATGATGGATTAAAGAGAACAAGCAAACAAAACCCAATGAGGTGAGTTTTGATAACCTGTAGACTATTCTTCTTAGGTAAAGAAGCAGCCAAGAAATCTCTCAAATGAATCTGATCTGTTTTTATCTACCCCCGCCTGCTACTTACTGGTAAAAATGGCAATTTTTGCTCAGCTGCAGCTACTTAAAGTTCAGAGTTCACTTTTCTTGGTCAAGTATATCTAGCTTTGGAAAATGCTGTGCCTTTAACTGTACAATGCAAAATGAATGAAGAGAATACATTTGTAAACTAGTGATTTGCATTTTGAATTTCTTTTGGGAGGGAATGGTCCTTATCACAGGTAATTAAGTGGACAGGATATATGGAATACTAGAACTACAATGCTGTAAAATAATTTGGATGCTTGGACAAAATTACTGTACTTGTATTTGTGCTTGTACCCTGGATCTAAACCAACACGATTTATGCTTTATGAAGGAGATGCTAGTAAGTAATTGTTTTTACTTCTTGTTTACAAAGAATTTAAAATTCTTAATCAGACTGTGGTCCTCATACAGTAAGCTAACATGAAGGCTGCTGTTCTGGTTTTAGAGGAATATGTTTGGATTAAGCCTAAATCTGAATGCATGCAGTTACACAAAAGGAAATGCCTTGTCTGTGGTTCTATGCACACTGAGAAAGATACTGCTCACGTAAAGGAGAATTGTTAAGGCATAATCCAGATTAGCTCCTGCTAGGCTTGTGGTTCAGATGCTGTTCTTGGGAAATACTTGCTGCTGGCATCACTTGGACTTCTATGTCCCTTCTTGTAGTAGCACCTTAGAATAACTTGTTTGTGCCCCTGCTGAAGTGTCTACATACCCAAAGACTTACAAGATTTTCACCTTAGCCAAATAAACATTTATATCCTGATATAAGCTATTTTTTTTTCTTAAAAAAAGAAGCTTGTAATAATATCTGTAGCTCGTCTGGAATTAGCAAAGATGAACCCAGTGTTGTTTTATTTCACATCCCCCTTTGCTAAAGTTTTTATAAGAAGAGATTTAACTAATTAGATATTGCAAATAGCTCAAAATGATGCAGGTGAGGAAATGTCCAGTTAGAGTAAATGGTTCCAAGCATTCTGATGAAAAGCTTTTCAAATTGAGAGAGTTGTTCACAGGTCTTCCATGTGAAATTGCTTTTTAAGCAGTGCAGCAATTTCTTGTGCCAGTGGTGATTGTATAGAAATTGCCTGGTTTTGCCTTTTTGATCTTAGTTTTATTTTGTTGCAGCATTGCTGGGATAAGGGTAGGGATTAGGGAGAAATAATTGTTGGAGGTCTATTTATTATGACAAAAGGGAGAGATGAGGATGTTCCTTCTCAGAGGAGGGGTCTTGTAAACAACAGTATAAGCGTGCTGAAGAACTTTGTGCATGTGCAATTCAACAGATATGTTTACTTTGAATATTGTTTGTGGCATAACTACTGATCAAGTCTTCATCTTGCTCGAGGAGGTGGTTGAGGCCCCGTCCCTGGAGATATTCAAAGTGAGACTTGAAAAGGCTCTGGGCAAGCTGAGTTGAGGATGCTCCTGCTTACTGCAGAGGGGTTTGTACTAGATGACCTTCGGAGGTCCCTTCCAGCCCACACCATTGTATGGTTCACAGCACACTGACATCATTACTCAGGCTTTACTTAGTAAAGTGCCTCTAATTATTTCATGAAAGTTTAAGTAAATACTGAATTAAGTCAGTGATTTGTTGACATTTTGGGGTGCTTTCTAGAGACAATAAGCAGCCTGTAATGATATATTGGCTAGTTTGAATTGTTGAAATCGAGTTGAGTAGCTAAAAGATTGTTACTGTTCGAATGCAATGTATGTAGACCAACTTGAATGTTATCTAATTGATGTCTGTACTGTCTGTAAAGCACTGTCTATTAAAGACAAATGTCTTAAACACAGGTGTGCTGTGTGTCATGGCAAGCACTTCTCTGTGGCTAGGAGGAAAAAGCAACCTTCTTGTATTGGCTGGGCTTGGGAGAGCTCTTACAACAAGTCCAAGGGTTGATGATTTTTTTTTTTTTTAAGTGAATTAAAGTCTGTTTTTAAGTGTAGTTAGCTTTAGAATTTAGATATTGCATATTTAAATTGTAGATCGCTAAAGCAGAGAGGGGGAGTGAAACTCCCTGGCATGAAAACACCCAATGGTGGAGCTGCAGGTGTCCTGCTGTTGTGTAATAGGCTTTTCTCTTAGAAATTGGATGGGCATAACAGAAGCTTGCAAAAGAATAAGAACTTCTGTTCATTTTTACTGAGAAGTAATGCCCTAAAAAATTTAAGAATCAGGAGGTAATGTTGGTTTTGTAATCTGTGTCCTATGTTACAGTGTGAGACCCCTTAAATTTGGGCTATAGATGAATTTTACTCAGATTACATAATTAATTTTTCCCAGCCACTAATTAATTTAAAAAAAAAATAGAATGCTTATATTACTTAAAACCCTGTTGTGTGTCCTGGAATTATGAACTTACTTTTTCTTCTGTTCCCAGATGTGAAAACTAGGACATCCTTAGTACTTGTCTTTGATCTACTGCTTAGGATGCTAGCAGTGGATGTAATGGTTCATTGTATTAATTGCAGAGTGGCTTAGCACAGCCTGTCTGGAAATAGCACTGTTGTAGCCATCACACAAATAACAGTGCTGAGTGGGTAAGTTCTCATTTAATGGGAGAGACTTAATCCCCTCTCCCAGTTTGCTCTAGGGCTTCAGTTGCTGGTTTTTAGAGCTCCTGTAGTTGAAACAAGTAGTGCTTTTACTAGAAACAAATGAGGAAAAGTTAATGTGTTAGGTGATGTTATTAGTAAGACAATTGTATCTCTGTCCATGGTAATAATCTGTTTGTCCTTAGCTTGAAGACTCAAAACACAGGAGTGATTTTTTTGAACCACACAAGAGAAATTGTATCAGAGTCTAAAAAAGAATCTCTGTGTTGGCTTGGCTGAAAGAAGTACTGAGCAGTGTATGTATACTAAACATAAACAGAATCAAACTGTCCATAACTAACTTTATTAAACTGAATGTAAATGTTTCAGATACTTACCCAGTGATTCAATTTTAAGATGGACCCAAGATGAAAAAAAGGAAAGTTTTGTAAAAATAAGCTACCTGGATGTTTTGGATTGCATGCTGGATTAATCCTCAGTGATTTCATGTAGATAATAATGGAAGCACTGAAATGCAGCAACTGGTGCCTAATTGTTATGTGATTTGATTGCCAGGCAGTCTTAAAATTTTTTCAGTACCAAGTATTTCATTATGTTCTTTGGAACGCATCTGAGTTCCAGGAAATAAAGCAAAAAAATGATCAGGATAAATGCAGGTGAGAATAGTATGTGCTCTGAACAGGCTTTGGGTAAGAGAGTGCTACAGCTGAGTGGAGGAGCAATAGTTTCAGATGGAAAGGGTTACAATGAATATAGACAAGGACAGAGAGGGGTGCGAGTAAGCCATTGCCTGACTTGATGTTGTAAGGAGAAACTTATTAAAAAGGGATTGCATTTGAATTAGAATCCTAGAATCAGTCAGTGTTGGAAGGGACCACAAGGATCAGCCAGTCCCAACCCCCCTGCCATGCCCAGGGACACCCTACCCTAGAGCAGGCTGCCCACAGCTTCTGCCAGCCTGGCCCCAAACACCACCAGGGATCTGGCCCCAAACCCCTCCCTGCAGAGGCAACCCATTCCAGCCTCTCACCACTCTCATGCTCAACAACTTCCTCCTCACCTCCAGCCTCAATCTCCCCTCCTCCAGCTTTGCTCCATTCCCCCCACTCCTGTCACTCCCTGATAGCCTCAAAAGTCCCTCCCCAGCTTTTTTTGTAAGTCCCCTTTCAGATCCTGGAAGGCCACCAGAAGGTCCCCTGGGAGCCTCCTCTTCTGCAGCCTGCACAGCCCCAACTCTTTCAGGCTGTGCTCACAGCAGAGCTGCTGCAGCCCTCTGAGCATCCTCGGGGCCCTTCTCTGCACCCCTCCAGCATCTCCACATCCCTCTTGTCCCAGGGGCTCCAGCACTGGATGCACTACTCCAGGTGGGCTCTCAGCAGAGCACAGCAGAGGGGCAGAATCCCCTTCCTGGCCCTGCTGCCCACACTGCTCCTGCTGCAGCCCAGCCTCTGCTTGCCTTTCTGCCCTGCAAGTGCACACTGCTGCCTCATCTTCAGCTTCTCCTCCACCAGCACCCCCAAGTGCCTCTCCTCAGGGCTGCTCTCCAGCCAGTCCCTGCCCAGCCTGGATTTGTGCTTGGCATTGCTTTGACCCAGCCGCAGGACCTTGCACTTGGTCAGGCTTGTTTCAGACTTGATCTGTTCCTCTGCAGCCTTTGGAATTAAAGGAAATGACTTGAGAATTATTGTCCATTATTATTACAGGGTTTGTTGTTTTGTTGGGATGTTTGAAAGTTGGGGCAAAAACTAGGATTCACTTAGAGGATACTATGGTATGCCTTCTTCTTGAAACAGTGTATTTGAAATAAAATGCAGGTTAAATACAACAGCAGGAATAGTGATTTGTGTTGTTCTCCATAAAATGGCATGGTTAGAAGCTTTCAAGTTTTAGTCAAGATTCAAAATACTTACTGAAAACAGGTAATTGCCTCAAGATACAGACCAAGGTTTATTTGCATTATTGAAAAAAATGCAGATTTTGAATGTTTTTATTTTCTGTTGGGAGACTTTAGTGGTCTCAGTGCTGACATAGCTGAATAAAAATTGAAAACATTTTGAGTTCTTGAATCTAAAAGCTCAGAAAAAGTAACAAGTGCACAGAATTAAAAAAAAAACAAAAAAAACCTTCACCCATATTTTAATTGCATGTTTAAGGGAGGTGAATATAATGCAGGGTTCTAAAAGGGTCTAATAGTTGGGTAGCAGATGTATTTATTTATTTATTTTCCAGTTTGTGTAGCGGTAAAATTTAAGAAGACTTTTTTGCTTAGCTTAGACTTGGTTACTTGAAGTGGATTTAAATCTTCTCCTTTCTTTTTGTCCCTCTTTAGCTTATGCAGTTGATTCCTGAGTATCTTATTAGTAGCTGTTGTATAACAGTGAACGTACAGCCACTATATGAGCAACACTCTTGAAAATCATCTGGATATAGAAGAGGCTTTTCTTTAATGTGAATTGTAATAACTGCATAGTTTGGGTTTGGGTTTGTTTGAGTTTTTGTGGTGTTGAGTTTTTTTTTTCCTTTGCTTTGTGGTGTGGTGGGTTTTTTGTTTTTTCTTTCTTTCTTTTGAGGGGACACATGAGTTTACAGGGATGCTGAGAAACTTCAGACAGACTTGTTTCAAAGCCTAATACTAAAGGGCAGAATTACTTAGGGAGGACTGAGTGAGACTCAAGATACCTGTAAAGCTGTGGAGAAGGCTGCTTAGTAGAAGCAGTGTTGCTGTCTAGAAAGCAGATTGTGAAGAGGAGGTGAGCTTTAAAACTTAAATGGTCAAAACCAGTTAACTTGTTAAATTCTGACTAAAATTTTGTTTGAATTATGACTTTAGTTAAGGAACAAACCTGAAGGGCAAGTAGATATACTGGGGTGCCTAGGAATATCTGGATCCTCTATCGTAAAAGAAATATCTATGCAGTATAAATTAAAAGAAGTTCCTATGTATATGTTGGGATGTGGGTGGGTTTGGTTTTTCTTTTGTTTTGTTTTTGGTTTTTTTGCTTTAAGGTGAGAGATGTGGCAGATGATAAATTATGAATTTGAGAATTTGGAAGCACTTGAGACATAACGATGACTTAAGTTACTATTCTGAGGAAAATAATGTGCCAAAGAGCTTTACTGAGGTTAATCTTAACTTGTGAGGTAGGATTTGCTTTGAGTGTGAAATGATGTGAGAGAACAGAATGGAAAAAGTTGACTCTTAAGTAGGGATATTGCCTTGTAAATGATTTCCATAGCCAGCAGGAAAAGATTTGGGAAATGCTAGAACTGGAGTTCTTCTGTGGCCTCCTCACCCTCTGAGTTGCTACTGAAAAACAGGGATGAGGATCTAGTTGAGAAAGACCAGCCAAGTAAGGACAGGGATGACTGGCAGTTGTAAAGGGTTAACCCCTTCTGGGTAGTGGTCTGAACCTGACCCCAGGTCCTCCCAACTCCTGGGGGTGGTCTGAACCTGACCTCAGGTGCAGTGGTGCCTTGAACCCCTATAAAAGCAGAGGAACTTCCTGTTTCCTCTCTCTCTGCCTGCTTCACCAGCCAGCAGCATCCTGGTTTCTTGCTGTTCTTGCATTGCCATGTGGCCAGCAAAATGTGGTGGGAGCATCCACCTCCATCTGCTGATCGTGTGTATATATATATATGGTATTTTGTTTTCCCTTCCCTATATTTTTGTAACTTCCCTTATCTAAAATACCTTTTATTTATTGTTAAAGTTTTTTCTTTTAACTTCCAAGTGAAATCAAGATTGTTCTTTGGGTGTTTTTCACTCTCTGCATCAAGTTCCTTTCTCAAAAGGGGGGAGAGGGGAAGGCATCCTATTATTGTATTGTTTTATTAGTGTTTTGGACTCTGGGAAGCTTAAACTAGAGCATATACAGCAGTCTACACCAGAGGTATCTCCACAGTCAAAAAGGCCTCCTGCCCATATTGCAGCTACATCCACACAGAGAACAAAAAAAGAGAGTTATAGGTCACTCCCTTGTGAGGGAAACGGAGAGTCCAACGTGCCAGATACACCCTCCTCATACTGGTGTCTGCTGTCTTCCTGAAACATGGGATTAGGATGTTTCCAGAAAACTTCCTACTTGGGTAGTCTGAGGTCTGTACCAGCTGCTGATCTTCCATGTAGGTGGAGAGCGAGCTGTGATTAGCACTCCAAGAATGATCAAAAAGACTTTAGAGGCCTGGGATGAGTGGTAAGGGAATCTGTGGCACAGATTATCTTCTCTTTTTCCAGTTGCAGGCAGTGCCACTGGAATGAACAGGCAAATGCAGTGTGTTAATACATGCTCCACAGCTGGTGTAACTGCAAGTTTTGGCTTTTTTGACAGAGGGGTGGCCTGTACAGCACCAGGCTTGCTGGCATGCATGGATGACTCATTTCCCAAGGAGGCTGCAGGGCTGGTAGGCAGAGCTTTAAACTAGATTTCAAGGGGGAAGGGGATGTAACCTGACTTGTTAGTGAGGCACCTGGGTGTAGCAGCCCAGAGCTTGCAGGACAGTGTGCTGGTGGTTTTGAGCACCCAGAAGCTGTGCCACAGCTCAACAGCAAACACTGGTGTGTTCAACCCCCTCTCATGCACGTAGCATGGTGAAATAAGCAGGAGGAGCTGAAGATCTGTTTGGTTGCAGGCCAGTTACTGAGACGTGGTGGGATAGCTCATGTGGCTGGAATGTTGTCATGAATGGCTATGAATGCACTTTTTAGGAAAGAGAGAACAGTAACACGAGGCAGTCAAGTTGCTTTCTGTGTGAGAGCAATTGGAATGCGCTGAGCACTACCCAGGGATGGAGATGAGGAACATGCTGAAAGCTTTCATGGGTAAGAAGGAGCATACAAATATGGGCAAAAGTTATTTTCCACCAAACCAGGAAGATGTCATCTGAGGCCTTCTACAGACATCTGGAAGTACCATCAAGATCACATGACCCTTGTCCCATCTCTGGGTTTCACTGAGAGGAGACTGGCTTCATCCTCCTGTCAGCCACACTTCAGACACATGTAGGCATTCCCCTCACAATATTCTCTTCTCCAGACTAAACAGCCCCATGGCTTCCAGTCTTTTCTGAGAGAGATGCTCCAGCCCTTAATCGTCCTCGTAGCTCTATGGTGTTCACATGTAAGAACAAGCAGATTTGTATTGAGAGAAATGGAAGGGAACTGAGGGAGCAGACTGAGCTATCCTTGCAATGACTAATTTCTTACACTTTCAACCAGCAAGGATTTAGAGTAGAGGTTGGAGGCACCTACACCCTCTGACCCCTCTCAAAAGTAAAAACAGAGCTGTGTTTTTTTGACCAATTTTGGAGTTTTGCATGGTTCTGTAGTACCTATTTTTCTCTTCTGCCACAGGAAAGCAATGTTTAAACAGCAGGACTGTAGAATGCCTGATTATAGTGATGTTTTGTTTTGTAGCACGGTTTGGCCTTCTGAATTTTTTTGGTTTTTTTTTGCTTGGTTGCTCAGGTTTTCCTGGTATTTTTCTAATTTTGTTTGGGTTTGGTTTGTTGTGGTGTTTTTTTGTTTGTTTCTTTGGGGTGTAGTTTGGTGTTTTTTTTAAGAGGTTGACATGGATGTACAAATATGTGACTTGAGGTCAATGCAGCCAGTACACTGAAGTAATGTGTAACTGAAAACAAGGCTGATGATTACTCCTTTAAGAATTCTGGTGTGGTAAATGTCAGTTTGAGCAGCTCCAGATAAACATCAGTGAAGAAGAGTAAAAGTTAGGTGTTACAGCATTTGGACAGTCTGCAAGCAAAAAAGAAACGCATAAAGATTTTTGTTGTTGTTAGGAATTAGCGTGTGATGTTTTGTAGGTAAAATGAGATTATTTTGAGGAGTACTTTAAAAAAAACAAAACCAGAAAGTCTTGACCTTTATTTGGGCTTCGTCCTGCTGGAGTGTGTAATGCCTGTCATTGACAAACATTGGCAGCCTTTTGTTGCAGCTCTTGGACGGGAAAGGAGATAGAAATTTGTAGCAGACTTTGGTAATTCATAGCCAGAGAAGACTAAGGACTTAGCTTATTGTACTTCATTAATTTCTCTAAATTAGCTCTGTCATGGCCTGCGATTGTAGTGCTAATTGTGAAATTGAAGTGTTGGGTATGTCACAGTTGCCAGACTGCTCAGGTTGAGCTGAGGCAGCCATCTGGTGTTTATGGGCTACAGAAAGCAGGTGTTGAGGTGCTTCAAAGATAATACTTGCTAATGCTGACAGGGATATTTTGATAGATCCTCCTTCTCTTCGGTAACTGTAGTTTGGCTAGATGACCATTTGAAGCTGTATGTCTTCAAAGATACACTGCTTCCAAGCCATGGGATCTCTTTTCTCTCAAATCACCTGGAAGGAGTGTGGCTACCAGGCATTCCTATGGTGATGTTCTTCATCTGGTGATGTTGTGAGCACGGTATCAGTGTTTGGTGGGTTCTTCCACTTCAAAGTCCACTAATTTCTAGGAGACACATAAGCTGCTCAGTGGTGTAGAAAGCAGTAGGTCATATGTTGTGTAGCTAGCAAGAACGTGGGGAAGGAGAAAGTGCAAGAGGAAGAGGAAACCTTTTGAAAGAGAAATGTAGACATGTATATGAATGTATTTCTTGCAGATTGTAGGTGTAAGATACAAGTTCTATGCCTGCTCTTCCTAGAATAGATTCTAGGAATCTGTGGGTTTTTGGTTTGTAGTTTAAGCGTGTGTTTTTGTGGCAGATTGAACGTGAGAATGCTGATGAGACTGTGCCAGTTCAGATCACTTGTTCAGTTCACTCAGAATCTAAAATCTAGTTTTGATGTTTGTCCTAAAGTAAAACACCATCCACAGGTGATGTGCTGCTTGCTCAGATGCATGTGGAAGTGTAGTGGGTTTGCAGTGACCTGCCCCCCCACCTTTTAGAACCCCGGCTAAAACTCAGAAAAACACACTGGAAGTTAATAAATGAAGCTTTATATTTACAGCAATGCAAATATTTACAAGATATAACAGATATTTACAGAAATATACAGTAAAATAGAAATACAGACACCACAGCCCTCCTGGAGACCAAAATCCCCAAGAGAGGGAAACCAAACCCCCCCCCTGTACCACCTCTCCCTCCTTCCCCCAGCTTTATCTCACCACTTGATGATGTTGCAGATAAGCTGAAGATTGGTCAGAAAGATTAGTGGCAGGAAGGAATGAATGGTTTTAGTAATTTTACTCTGAATTAGTTCAAAGGCAGAGAGACAAAGAAAAGAAGCTGCTGAAGGCAGCCGGGACCCGGAGCCGACTGACTGCGCAAGCACACTGCCTTATCTGGATGTTTTGGGAACATTCTCAAAACAACCTGCTTCTCTCTCAGTCAAAACTGGGTGAAGGGACACAGTGTTTAATTTCTCACTCTCAGGCAGCAGTCTAATTTCTCACACAAATTCTCCAATTAGCTCAAACCAACACAGGAAGTTACTATTCAGAGACACTCCTTGCATGCAGGCATGGCCAGCACTGTGCAGAAGGGAGCTCTTCTGGCTGATGGTGGAACAGTGGGAACACAACTCCAGATTCTCAAGAGTTCTAGAAGAAATGGAGCCTTTCAGACTTCTAGCTGCTGATAATTTGACTAAAATTCTAACTTAATTAAGTTTAAAGATGAGATCTTACTGTTTAATGAGCTTTTCCTTGTCTCTTCAGTTAAATATAAAACAAGAGAAGGGGAATTGAAGCAAAGATAATTGTCTGTTTGGCACACGGACAAGAGAATGTGAGAACAATTTCTTAAACAATTTGTCTCAACCAAAAAGCAAAGATTATTTAGCCTGGTGACTACAACTTCATTTAAGCCCTGCACTTTCTTCCTCACCTTATATGGAAGTGTGTAACACTGGATACGAAAGACTGCATGAGTTTACTTGGTACAGAGGAAGTGACTCTTTCTAAAGATGTTTTTTGGAGCCATTTTACATACTGATAATAGTATTTTAATCTCTTGAATGAAACATTGACTTATTCAAACTGGACTTGGTAGTGGCTTTTGAAATTGTTACTGAAGGCTCCCACTGATGCAGCAGAAACTGTACCAGACATCAGGTGTATGTGCTGAAGATACAAATGACAGAACTTGTCACCTGAAGAATTTGTCAGTGTCTAGGTGTTAAGATGAACAGTGGAAAGGAAATAGACAGAGTATTCTGACCCATGGAAAAGGCAGGAGGTTGGTGCTGAGGAGCTTTGTCACTTTTATTTCTAGCCAAATAGCCATGTTGGTTTAAAGAGTGTGGATTTTATCCATTGTCACAAGAGTCTCTTACCCACTCCTCAATTCTGTTGCTTTTGATTGTGTCAACAAATCTTGAAGGTTGTTGGCTGGTTATTGCTAGACCTGTCTCTAGTAAACTTGTTCATCATTCAGAGCTCCTTGGTCATGTAGTACAAGTTGTTAGTGGTAAGCTGCACTCAGGAGCAAATCAGTAGTTTGATGGGTTAGGAACTTTCCCCTACACACTATTGAAACTTACCAGACCAGTTGAGGTGGCTTGGAAGTAAGATAAAGCTATGTTTTCAGCAAAGCAAAGTTTGCAAGCATATATATACAATTATATATGTACAATTATATACAAATTTGAAATAATACAGAAATCTAAACTCCCTCCTGGACAAAAAAAAAAAACCCAACTGCCTAGAAGGGGCTCAAAGTTACCCTTTCTCTGAGGTGGTTGGGGCCAGATCCCTGGAGATGTTTGGGGCCAGGCTGGCAGAGACTGTGGGCAGCCTGCTCTAGGGTAGGGTGTCCCTGGGCATGGCAGGGGGGTTGGGACTGGCTGATCCTTGTGGTGCCTTCCAACCCTGACTCATTCTATGATTCTCTCACTCACCCTTCCCCAGGCAGAAACCAAAACAACCAGCCAGCAAAGCTTACTTGTTATTTGGTAGTGGAGAGATTAGAGCAAAATGAAGGAGAAGTGAAAGGAAGCAGTGTCCCAGAATGAAGTGGGACAAATTGTTTACTTTTTGGCTTTTTAATCTCTTTCAGCAAACCAATGAATGATAGAGACTTTATCATTATTTTCTTTTTACAACATGATCTAATTTCTCTCATAAAAATATTCCAATGAGCCTCAAACCAGCACAAGTAGTATTATTGAGGCACTTATGAGTGCTTTCCAAGGGGGTTTTGTTTGACTGGAGGGGTTATTCTCTTGTGGATTGTGAAGCATATGGTAATTGCACTATGGTATGGACAGGCTACTGGGAGCAGGGATGGTGCACCCAGGTTCCATCTGACAGAAGGCAAAGCAAAGCTGCAGATGCTGTGAAGTGTAATCACAGCTAGTGGCTGCACAGAAAGAGAGGAGAAACAGGTGGGTTGTGTCATGAAATACTGCAATCAACTCCAAGTACCTTCATTTGTTTTGTTGCCTTAGTTAAGTGCTTATAGAATCAAATGGAATTTGTAGACAGTTTTGATTAATAATATTCAGTACATGTTATTCTTGATTTTTTTTTTCATTTGTTTGTTTGTTGGTGTGGGTTGTTTGGGTTTTGTTGTTTGGGGTGTTTTTTGTGTGCATATGTCTGTCTTCACCTGTACATCCCTATGGTAGTAGTCTGGCTGTGAGATGAAAATGTGCCACAGTGACCCTCTGTAAGGGATTGGCAGGGAATGAAGTAACCCCTATCAAAACAGCTTATGGGTGGCAATAGTACTCAACAGAGGCAGGATTTTATTTGCTTTGTAAAAAAAAAAAATTCTCAACAAACAGAGGTTTCTGGGATATTGTGTCAGTTTGAAACTGGGATCCGACACGGTTGAGGTTGGATCTGTGCTAATTAGCGTGGTTTGTTTCCATGCTGGTGGTGTCTTCACCCTAGGTGCTTAGTCTAAGAGCACAGGGTTCACACCAAAGTTTAACATTGGAAGGAATCTACTGTGATATGTAAAGCATCATGAGCTAGACATTTCATAACTTTAAAAGGCTGGTATTTCTGGATCTAAGCTGACCCTTGAAATAACTGAGCACCATCTGCTTGATGATGCATATGTTTAATCCATTCTGGACCAGAGCTTCATCATGCTGGGTCAGAGCTCATTTTATCTCCTTTTGTTTTGTGTTCACCTTCAGTCTCCAGTAACACAGTGATGTGAATTAGTACTCCTTTGAAACTCAGGTTTGGCACAAAAACTGTTAGTGTGAGAGTAAATTAGGAAGCTGCCTTCCTTTGTCTTTAAGATTGTTTGCTGTTACCAAAGTATGTAATGGCCTCCTAGTGGGTACTGAAAAGACCTCTGCCCAAGTGACAAGCTGGGAAGCGTTCTGTAGGTGGGAACTGCATGTGCTTGAGAGGCAAAACCAGAAGATGCTCAATGGCTCAGTTTGTGGGAAGAAATTTAAACCCTGAGTCCTGCATCTTAAAATTACTATGATTTGGAATGTGAAGATTCAGTACAAATCAGAAGTTACTTGAAGAAAAAAAAAAATTACTGGCTGAGTAAATCTAGTTCAGGCATATAGTTTGTCCTGGGAGCGTCACATTGAACCTTGAGTGGCATGCTGGGTGAAGGCACATAGAGATACCTTGGGTCTGAGTTCCAGGCAAACACAATGTTAAAACTGTGTGAAATGCTTTCCTAATTCCAAAAAGAGAAGGCACTATTCAGTAGCAGCAGACTTACTGGATTTTATTAGACAGTGGAAATGTAATTTGGGCACTGGTGTAGCTTCCCCATCTCCCATTACTTAGCTGTGATAGAAGTCTTCATCTGAGAGACTTATGTCAGCAATAAGCACAGTCTAAGGACACCTTTTAGTGTTGTGGCTGCAGAGAGTCTCCTGTTGTATAGTTAAACCTCAACACTGGCTACTTCAGTAGCTAGAAGGGCAATGCTTGGGAGTGAAAGTATGTTTGAACTGTTAGTGGTTCAGAAACTAGTGCAGCGCTAGTGTGTAGGGAATCATTTTCAGTGGCTTGGTCACTTACTAAATCAACTTTCCTAGTTTTGCAGTTGATATTGCAACAAGTTTAAGTTTTTGCCATTAATTCTTGTAAAAGGGTAATGGATTCTTGAAATAGTCTCATGTTTTGGTTTTAGAGGCATCTGGAAAACACTGATGTAAATGGTTTGGGTACTTGGAGATGCTTTAGATTGACTAGCAGCCTTGCTTGTTTTGAGTGGGACTAAAGATTTGGCACTGTAATCAAGAGGAACCTTTTTTTATTTTAGGGCTTTGAGAAATCTTCCCCTGTTAAATGAAGTAAATTACAGAGAACTGTATGAATAATTAGCCAAATCAGTCCTTTATTACCAGGATAATGTAATTTTTAATCAGTTTCAGCTATTCAGTGGTTTGCTTGGCTTATTTGCCAAGTACCCTAAGAAAAGTGTGTTCTTCAAGGCAGGCTTGTTATATTTTGTTATTGTTAGTATTGCTGTTCCAGTAGGAGCACTTTCAGGGGTCTGACTGATGATGTCTGATGTTGAAGGGGTTCCCCCTTATTCCCTGCTGTTTTGATTTGTCTTAAACATTTTGGTTTTGGCCAGGACAGTGATTTTTAACTGGAAAAAGTTAGCATTCTGCTTCATTATACAGGATATGGAAGTTCTCAAAAAGGACAATTTTGTTTAAACAGATACACTTGCAAGGAGAAAAGGCTTGTTGAATTTTAATGTGGGAATGTAAAATGCCCCTCGTGGGGGCTAGTCAGAACCTGATCCCAGGTCATCCTGACTTCTCCTTGGGGGCTGTCTGATTCTGTCCCCCAAGTGCAGAGGTTAGCCCACTCCCACTTCCTGTCCTGAGACCCTATAAAGGCAGAGGAACTTTGTTTCTCCCTCTTTCTCTTCACTTCCTTCTTCTGCCTCATCAGTGAGAAGCATTCCTGGTTCCTGCAGCTCCTGCTTTGCCATGTGTCTCCAGCACCCATCATCATCCACTTGCATCCATTTCCGTCCAAACTGGTTATATACATGTTTTGTATTTTGCTTCTCTTCCCTATATTTTTGTAACTCCCCTTACCTAAAACACTCATTATTTATTGTTAAAGTTTTCTTTTAACTTCCAAATTGAATCAAGGCTATGCTTTGGGCTCTGGGAAGCTAACTAGAACCGATGCAGGGATCCTCTCGTTCCCTGTAGTATCATCATCAAACAAAACCAGAATTAAGTACAATATAAGTTCTGTATTTCTGCTTGCTTTTTGGTTTTGCCTCATCTGGCACCAGAGTTCCTACAGTCTGCTCTTGCAAAACTCCTTGGCTGTCTTTGCTGGTATTCCCTGACTTGGAATCAAACCTGGGTCACTTGTGTGAAAAACAGGCATGTTAGCCACTATACCACCAGGGACCAGCAGTACGTGGAACTATGTTGTGCTGGTCTTAGGGGAGAGCATCTGCAGTAGCCCCCATTTCTCCCCCACACCTCTCCTAGGTGGGAAGGGAAAGAGGATACAAGAGCGAAAAAGTAGCAGAAAGCCCTGTGGCTTGACATGAGGAGAGTGTAATGAAATCATTTAAAAAAACCCCAGATTTCAAAGTAACAGAAAGCCCTGTGGGTTGACATGAGGAGAATGTAATGGAATAATTAAAAAACCCCAGATTTTGTATCAAATGAATGAGAAAATTGCAAAGGAGCAAGCAGCCAGCAAGTGGGAAAGGGCAACACCCCAAAACTGTAATTGGGAAGAAACCTGGGGAATGTTTGGCATCACAGACTGAACTCCGAAGCCCATCCTCCTTTGCTCCAACCAGCCCCTTCCTTATACATGAGGCATAATGTCAGCATGGTGTTGGATACCCATTAGCTGCTGCAGCTGGCTGTCTTAACTGGTGTACTCTTTCAGCTGAAGCATGCTGGCAGCCAGAGACCCTCCCTCTGCCAGCCACCACCTCTCTTTGCTGTGGCCTGATCCTGCCTCATTCTAGCTCAGTGGCAGCAGCCTTGTGCCCAGTCATGAGACCATTCGTCTGAAACCTGGATAGATTTTAAAAAACCCCAAAAGCACAACAAAAGCAATCGGAAAAAAAAAAAAAAAAGCCCTGTTAAGCTTACCTGGAACTGTAACCTGCATCCTCCCTGGGGGGTGGTCTGACCTGCTCCCAGGTGTGGTCTTCTCCCACTTCCTGATGAGACTGCTGTAAAGAGGGGATGAACTTCCTGTTTCTTTCTCTTGGCCTCTCTTCCCCTGTCCAGCACCTTGTTGTCCTGCTGCTGCTCACCACCTGCTCTCCAGCAAACACCTGGGAAGAGCAACTATTTTTTCCTTTTGAACTGTATAACTCACTGCATCTTCACGATCATCCTGCATCCCTCTGTGTCTACCACCAATTAGCAACTTCACAGCTTGGGTTCAACTTCCATCCCCTCCCATCTATGGGTTGTATTTGGTATTTTGCTCCCTTTCCCTCTATCTTCTGTAATTCCCCTTACCTTATACCTGTACCCTGCATTTTGTTCCCTGTTTTTCCCCATTCTCTGTAACTCCCCTTACCTTCTATTTATTGTTATTTTTTTTACTTCCAAATCAAATAAAGTATTTCTTGAGCTTTTGAGCTCAGGGGTCAGGCTTAACCTAATACAAGCCCCAAAAGCAAAGCAAAACCTGAACACAGAGAACCAAACAACAAATCATTGCCACCCAGATTTCTGGTGTTACTTAATGTTTCTAGAATGCACAACTGAAAAGGAAATTTATGAATAAAATTAAAGCTGGGCCTATAATTTTTGGTAGCAGAGAGGATATCTGAGTATGTTATACAAAAGGTATTTTTAGAATCTATCATAAAAAGCTGGCAGCTTTTTCTACATCAAGATTATTTTAGTATGAATAAGGAAGGAGTGTGTTTTGCTAAGTAGAACAAGCATGATAAGTAACACAAATTATTGCTCTTTGTGGAGTATTTTCTTCTGTTGGACTCTCTTTTTTTCCTTTCTTCCACTAGAGAGGTCTTCTCACAGGCTTTATACAGTTTGTGTGAGTGATTGTAGATTTCAGGGTATCTTTTTATTTATAATCAAAGGTCTCTCTACCAAGAGTATAAGTCTGAAGTAAAGTATTAATTTGCATAGTAACTTAGAGGGAAAATGAAGAAATGCAGTACTGCATATCAAATACTGAAAATTGTTAACCTATGAGCCCAGTAGAAATATGGCAGAAACAAATCAAAGGCAAATCCATCCAAAGCAACCACTGCTTCACCCTTGGACTCTTTCTGCTATCACTCAATATATTGCAAGAGCACTGTGAAGATTTGACTCTAGATTTGCCATCTGCTCTTGCCACAACACCTTCAGTTTGAATGTACCTACTTTGTGCTTCACCTCTTCTGCCTATGTTCTGCCACACTTCCTCTCCCCTGCTTCATGCCTTAGCTATTCCATGGCATGTTCTTCTCTTGCTTGGATAAAGTTTCATCTACAGCCTTTGCCTTGGAAGATGCTAAATTTGTTCCTGATTCTGAACATGAATGCAGCAGGTGGAGGTGGCTGCACAAGTTGCAGACCACTGACCTCTACTCAGTGCTGCATTCTTCTCGCATCTTCTCCCACTCCTGTACCTTTCCAGCGTGAGGGGGGCTGCTCTTGTTCTAGGCTTCCTCCCAGCATAGAATCATAGAATGGCTTAGGTTGGAAGGGACCTCAAAGCTCAGCCAGTTCCAACTCCCCTGTGCCATAGGCAGGGACACCTCCCACTAGAACAGGTCTCCCAAGGCCTCATCCAACCTGGCCTTGAACACCTCCAGGGAGGGAGCAGCCACAACCTCCCTGGGCAACCTGTGCCAGTGTCTCACCACCCTCACTGTAAAGAACTTCCTCCTAACATCCAGTTTCAATCTCCCCTCTGCTAGTTTAAAACCATTCCCCCTCCTCCTGTCCTAACAAGACCTTGTGAATGGTCCCTCCCCAGCCCTCCTCTAGGCTCCTTTCAGATATTGGAAGGCTACTAGGTGGTCTCCTGGAAGCCTTCTCTTCTCCAGGCTGAAAAGCCCCAACTCTTTCAGCCCGTCCTCATAGCAGAGCTGCTGCAGCCCTCTGATCATCTTTGTGGCCTCCTCTGAACTCACTTGACAAGCCTCATTGCAGCATAGGGGATATATGTTTAGATCTGATCATGGTATGCTGGTTTGAAGGCTCCAAGACAATCCAGGGGAACTACATAGGACATAGCCTCCTCATGTATGAAGCTTGATGTAGTTCTGTAAAGAAATAAGGCAAGCATAGGGCCAAGTAGTTTTATTTATTTTGTTCCTGTAAATCTCAAAAGAATCATATTTAAATTAATTTGGTTTAAGTTTCTTACAGGTTTTGAAAAATTATGCTCAAATCTTCCCAGTAGTACTTGGTTTTAATTGTTCTGCCCTGAAGCTGCATGCTGCTCAGCTCTAGTGGGCTGCATGCAAATACTCTTTCTGTGAACAGTTTCCCCCAGTCTCTGCTCATCTGCTCTTGTGGCACTATTTTTTTTTTCTCCGTGTTTACTGGAATAAAAATAATCTTTAAAATTATTCTTTGTTTGGGTTAAATAAAAATTAAGATTTCTGCTGACTAGTGATAATTATATCTTTGTATCAGTAATGTATATTTGCAAAGATTAAGTTACAAATACTGTATTTTGAGTACTTGCAATTGTTTGCCACTGAAAGCTGTGAGTGCATTTTAATCACTGGTTAGGGGTTACTGCTAAGTGTTCTAGTCAGTCACCTGCAGGGAACATCATTCCAGAAACATCCTTTTTGGTGCTGACAGAGGAGAGCTGTTGTCAGGATTTAGTGTGGGAGACAAGAGTGAGCCCCCAGCTAAACCAGGTCTCATAATATAGGGTGGCAAGAAGTCTTAAAGCCGTTCTGGCGCTCAGCAGAAAGAGCCTGCTGAGAAAGAGGAAGCCAAGGATCTTCACCTTAAGCTATAATTCAGTTTGCATTTCAGAAACAGTGCCAGATTGAGGTTCCTGGCTGCTCACGCTGGTTCCTAAGCGTGCCGGATTTGAACAAAACTGAGTCAGTATGAGACTTCCCCCCCCGCCCCCAGTCTTTTCAACAGATTACTCTTTGCCTGGATCAATTCCCTGCCGCTTTTCATCACGCAGATGTACAAATAATTCTGTTGGCACAACAGTGGGAGCAGCGTAGATGAGCAGCTGGGGACATTGGGCCCTTTAGCTCAGTTTAGGGATCCACCTGCCACAGTCTGCACCTTTGCTGATCTAAGAGGAAGAAGACTGTCATGATGGGGCTTGTCTAAAAGCTTGACTCCCAGCTCTGGGGGGGGCTGCATGGTTAGTGTTTTTGTTTGCACAGAATTCTAAGATACCCATGTATTTCATCTGAATCCTGTTTGGTTGAAACCAGATATCTGAGAATGCTGGACTGCTGTGTCCAGTGACCTTTTTGTGCCTTGCTAACAGGTTGAGATGCCCTTTGGAAGAAGCATCGTTGCACCCCCTAAATGAAACTGTGGCATGCAGAATGTATTTGTAAGTTGTGATCATCTCCTGCAAAATGTCCACAAATGCTCTTAGTCCCTCTGGAGACAGAAGGAGGCTCAGGGGTGACCTCATTGCTCTCTACAACTACCTAAAGGGAGGTTGTAGCCAGGTGGGGTTGGGCTCTTCTCCCAGGCAACCAACAATAGAATGAGGGGACACAGCCTCAAGCTGTGCCAGGGCAGGTTCAGGCTGGATGTTAGGAGGAAGTTCCTGGCAGAGAGAGTGATTGGCATTGGAATGGGCTGCCCAGGGAGGTGGTGGAGTCCCCATCCCTGGAGGTGTTGAAGCAAAGCCTGGATGGAGCACTGAGTGCCATTGGCTAGGGCTGGGTGCTAGGTTGGACTGGATGATCTTGGAGGTCACTTCCAACCTGGCTTATTCTATTCTAACATTGGCTTCATTTAGTTGCTTTCCTTTTGCTTATGTAGCTGAAAGTTGAATTGTTTAATTTTGTCAACAGTTTAACTTGTCTGAGTGTTGATGTGGAGCAGAGACTGTTTGGGATTGGAGCACTGCTGGGTAGAGAGTATAGACAGTATCTAATTTCTTCTAGCTTTAAAAGTCATGATAGGTTGAGTCCTTCTGGCCAAGTTCACCTAAACAAGCTATCCATTACTCTACAAAAAGATAATTAATCTCACCAGTAACTATAGCAATGGCAATTGGCATTAATTTGTTTTAGAACAAGTGGTGTCCAAAATGTTCTGACACCAGGATTTGTTTCTTTAATGCTAATAGAGCATTAAAGAAATGCTCTCTTGTGGTGGTTTGGGAGTTCTCTGCCCCCGCCCCGCACTTTGAAATTGCCCAGGCCAGACTCAGCTGGCTGGAAGTTAAGGAAATGAAGCTGTATATTGTGCAGAGCTGTAAATATAAAAGCAGATATTTACAATGTATAACAGATATTTACAGGTATATGCAGTTAAAAGGTAATACAAAAACACAAGCCCTCTCAGAGATCAAAATTCCTAAGAGGAGTTTTCAGCCACCCTACCACCTTCCCCCACTTCCCAATCTTCTTTCACTATCTGTCTTACATGCCAGATAAGAGAAGGTAGATCAGCCAGGGGGGGTTAGCAGCAGGAAAGTGAAGTTACTCAGATTTCGCTAAGAAGGCAGGGAGAGAGATGCAGGAGCAGCCATGGTGCAAAGCAGTCTGAGTTAGCTTTGTTTTGTTCATAACTTTATATCATTTCAGTAAACAACTGAAGTCTGATTTCTCATTCAAATCCTCCAAATAGTTCAAACCAGCACATCTATTCTTTTTCTGTAAGTCTTTTTGTGCTTTTTGCAATATCTGGTGAGTGGAGATAAGTCAGAACAGATTGGGTTGTCAGAGGGCTGATGATGGAGAAAGTAGAGTGAGAGGACGACACCAAGACATGGAAAGTAATGTTAGGCCAACTGACAGCTTAGTATCACCAGGCAGAAAGTAACACTTGAGATGCAATTGTCAGGAATATGGTTGGTCAGATACCCAGTGAAGTGGCATCTTGGGAAAAAAGAAGTCCAAAATGCTGTGTTTGATATTCAGAAGCAAGAACGGCTTGTTTAATTGCTGGCTGCTGCATGTTTAGCTGGTGCTTAGGAACTTGTGGTGGTTTGGCAGTTCCCTGCCCCCCCACACTTTGAAGTAACCCAGGCTAGGACTCAGTCAGCTGGAAGTTAATAAATGAAGCTTTATATTTACAACTCTGCACAATATACAAGCAGATATTTACAATGTATAGCAGATATATACAGATATATACAGTAAAAAGATATAATACAGAAACACCACAGCCCTCCCAGAGATCAAAATCCCTAAGAGGGGTAACCAATCACCCTACCAACTTCCCCCCTTCCCCAGTCTTACCTCACCATCTGTTTTATGCAGGAGATAGGCAAAGGTACATTGGCCAGGGGGCTTAGAAGTTAGTGAAATTATTCAGCTCCAGCTACTAAAGGCAGGGAGAGAAAGAGCCATGCAAGAGCAGCCACAGCCCAAAGCAGTCTGACTTATCTACGTTTGGGTTACAACTCTTACATGTTTTTTTTTTTCTTCTTCAGTAAAGCTATGAGTGCAGTAGCATCAACAGTGTGTTCCTTTCTCAGCCTGTAGTCTAATTTCTCATTTAAATCCTCCAATTATTTCAAGCCAGCACAAACTATTTGAGGGCCAGTAGTTGAAACATTTTTACTGTCTTTGCTCTCGAAGGCCATTAACTTCTCTGGAAGTAAGTTTTAGAAAGAATGTTCTGTGTAAAATAAGTAGACTCTTGAATGATATCCCCGCAGTGATTCAATATGTATTTTAAGAGACTGACTCACTTTTGAAATACTGCCAACATTCTGCAAAAAAGGAAGACCTGGGTAATATTATCAGTTAGGGAATATGTCTGCAGGTATGGTTAATGGCAAAGAAATTTTCACAATAAGATGGATCTGCAATAGGCAGGGTGTTGTTTGAGGATGGTCTATCAGCCAGTGTATTTAGCCTTGTTTAAAAAATGATGAGCAGAGCGTCTGTTTTTGTGGTTTGTTGGGGTTTTTTTTGAGATTTCTGGGTTTTTAGAAAATGGATTTTGGAAGCAAGTTGTATTGAAGAAGTATGGAAAACATAGTTGAGAAGTCACTTCTGTAAATACAGTGTATGCAGACTGAAGAATTACAGATGAAAACTAATATGAAAGCCATTCAAGCAAGAACAAAAATCTGCCAGGGCAAGTAAGTGAGAGATTCTAACTGCAACGCAACATGCACAGAGGACTGGGTTCCTTAGAGGTGCTGAAACAAAAAGAAAAACTATATCAGTTAAACTAGAGATCTAAATTCAGCTCAGATTTTAGATTTCTGCCAGCCTGTAATGGGAACCAAGGACAGGTTTATTTTTTTGTGTTCCATATTAAAGCAGGAAATCTGAGCCTTGACCTTCTGCGTTTACCTGAGCCCTGAGCTGAAGCAGTTTGTAGCTCCCACTTCTGTTTTATGTTCTTCGGTACTGTGGGGGCAATGTACAGGGTTCTGACTTTGTGTCTTATCCAGTGAATGGTTCATGGGCAGTTCTTTTGACTGTGAAGCCTCACTTTCAGTTGAAGGAGCCAAAGGACAAAGATGTTGATGCTGTGCTTAGTGACCCAGAACTCTACCCTAGTTGTTATTAATAAAAAGGAGAGCTGTGGCAGTCATTCCCTCTGAGGTATTTTCATGTCTACCTCATTTCATTTTGTGCTAACTCTAGATTAAAAGTCATTCTGAGTAAGCTTTCTTAGGCTGTAGATCAAAGGAAAATAGTATTTACCTATAATAATCAGACTGAGACAGAAGATGATGCTTGCTGATGATGTGTGGAGCAAACCATCAAAAACTAGGATGCGGGGGCAGGGGAGGGAGTGCAAAGGGTTGTTTCTTATTTTCCCTGCCTGTTTATCATACCTGCAGTTCATGACCTCTTATAAGCTCTTTGAAATGAGAATAGTCTTTATGGAATTGTAGACATTTCAGCATCAAACTTATTGAATTTTCATGCACTAATATGGAAAACTGAAAATATTGTAGTCTGTATCAAGATTTTCTCCTTGCACATGGACACATATCTGAAAGGGGCCTACAGGAGGGCTGGGGAGGGACCATTCACAAGGTCTTGTTAGGACAGGAGGGGGAATGGTTTTAAACTAGCAGAGGGGAGATTGAAACTGGATGTTAGGAGAAAGTTCTTTGGGGTGAGGGTGGTGAGACACTGGCACAGGTTGCCCAGGGAGGTTGTGGCTACTCCCTCCCTGGAGGTGTTCAATGCCAGGTTGGATGAGGCCTTGGGGGACCTGTTCTAGTGGGAGGTGTCCCTGCCTATGGCACAGGGGAGTTGGAACTGGCTGAGCTTTGAGGTCCCTTCCAACCTAAACCATTCTCTGATTCTATATAGGTAGGGAGGCAAGTAGAAAAGCTGCCCCAACTTAGACTTGGTGATATTAAGCTTCTGTAGTAAGATGGTGGCTTGTCGAATTCACCTCTTCTGTATCAGTTTCTTCCATCTGTGTGGCAGCCTTCTAAATAAAACTCTTTTTGAAAGCTTATGTTGACACCAGGCTTGAGCTTTTTATCATGAAAGGAGCTCTGATTCTCTTAAGAGTGATACAACTTTCTTCAACATGTGAAATGATCTGGAAGCACCGTGAGAACTTGATGAAAACCACAGAAACAAATGTTGTGAATACTTTAAATTGTCTGGCAGTAGCAGAAATCTGCATTGTGAGATGGGCAGGCTGAATGTAATAAATTGGCCTTCCAAAGAAAACCAGCTCTCAGCCTAATTGTTTGGATGCTTCTTTGATCCAGTGTATAGTTGGTAGAGTAGACCTTCTTCTACTACCTTCTTCTGCCTATCTTGGCTCCTTCAAATAATTTCTAAAGTTTAAATAATTTCTATGTATTTATAGAATCATAAAAATGTGTAATTAACTGAAGTTGAAGCTTTTATAAGTATTTATAGCATTCTTCGGGTCAACTCTATTTGCTACACTTCTTTGTTATCAACACATTTTAAAGTCAGGTCTGGTAAGTTTGGCAAGTGGACGGGATTCGTATTTTGAGTTCTATAACTTCTGCCAAAGAGTTACATGTTTCAGTGAGAAGTAAAATAGATTCTAGTTTTGGTTTTGCTTTTGAAATTAAATTGCATGGATGTTTGTGATTTATTTGGTGTGCTGAGTTCTATAACATAGATCACTGTGGCCTAAATGGAAAGGAAATTAAATTAGTCTAGTTGCAATTGGATGAGAAGGAAAAGGAGATGGTTGAGAAACTTCTGCTGAAACAATTCCTTCCAAGTACCCAGCAGGCGAAGGTGCCTAATGTGAAAGCATGTGAGGAGCACTTAATTTTGTAAAGAAAAGTACTGAATATTGCAGGCAGGTATGTGGTTGGTGTAGGGCTGATCTGTCAGTTCTCAAGAAATGCAACTACATTAGGTGTTTGGTCCTCCATCAGATGAGATGAGTGTTATAAATGAGGATATGGTGGTTTGTTGGTTTGTCATGTTTGTATTCCTGTGGACTTGAAATGCATGAGTTCATCTAACCATTTAACTAGAACACAGATAACCTCTGGTTTGTGACTCTCCCTGCTGAACTGACAGTTCAGTGTAAAATCCTCTGGAGCAGAGCCACTGAAGTAAGTGAGATGAGGTCCCTTTGCTTGCTCTGTGCCAGCCTGCAGCTGCTGCATTGTAGGAGTTACAACATGATAGAAAAAGCATCCTTTGAAAAACTAAAGGGAAATTTTACACTTAGATGACCTTTCAAGAGGTGGATAAAGTTGTGATGAAAGGAAAGGCAGAGCCATAGTGGTATCACATCACAGACTTCTAGAAATTTAGATAAAGTGTGGTTTGTTGAAGAGGTTTCCAAAGCAAACCTTATTGCCACATGTTTTCTATGATAATCAAACATGCCAGATAGAAATTGCTTCAGGTATTTGCTCAGCTAAAACAAGAGAGGATTTTTCCAATACTGAGTTATGGTATTTGGAAGGCTGAAGTCTTCTCCCTGGGCAGCTTGGCAAGAGGAATATGAAAGTACTGTAATAAGGTGCAACTAAACCTATCACAACCATATTCAGTTAGTGCTGTGTTAAGTAAAAGCCTCAGTGGAATTATGCCTTCTGTGATACCTCTCCTGATTCCTGGCAATGTAATTAGGAATGGCAGTATCAGAGTTCATAGATTCATAGAATGACTTGGGTAGGAAAGAACCTTAAAGATCATCTAATTCCAATCCCTCTGCTGTGGGCAGGGACCCCCTCTGCTAGCCAGATTGCCCAAGGCCTTGAACACCACCGGGGAGGGGGCATCCACAACCTCCCTGGGCAACTTGCTCCAGCATCTCACCACCCTCACTCTCAAGAATTTCTTCCTAATATCTAGTCTCAGTCGACCCTCCACAAGCTTCAATCAATTCCCTCTTGTCCTATCACTACCAGCCCTTGTAAAATGTCCCTTCTTGGCTTTCTTGTAGGCCCTTTTCAAGTACCGGAAGGCTGCTATAAGGTCTCCCCAGAATCTTCTCTTCTCCAGGCTGAACAGCCCCAACTCTTACAGCCTGTTTCCACAGGGGAGGTGTTTCAGCCCTCTGATCATCTTTGTGGCCCTCCTCTGGACTCGCTCCAACCGTTCAGTGCCTTCCTTATACAGAGATACAGGGAAAGGGAACAGCAACAGAAATACAGAAAACCAGAATTAGCAATGGGGTAGACCTGGCCATGCTGTAATACAGCTCCCAGACAGAAGCTCTTCTCCAGTGCAGGAAAGTGAAAGCAAGAGGCAGAGAACCATCTCCCTGTAAGTCCTGCCTCTTAAATAGAGGGCATGCATGAAAGGGAAGGGAATAACATGATACCTCACCTGGTGGCACCCCCTGGCTGGGGTTTTCCACCATAGGGTTCCTCTATCTCCAGCAGCATCCCAGGGTACAGTTTGCCTTCTGGGCTACATGTGTTCACTGATGGCTGATGTTCAGCTGACACCCCCAAGTTCTTCTGCTTGAGACTGCTTTCAAGCTGCTCCTCGCCCAGTCTGTATTTGTGCTTTGGATTGCCCCAACCTGGCTGTAGGACCTTGCGCTTGGCCTTGTTGAACTTCATCATGTTTGTTTGGGCCCACCTCTCAAGCCTGAGCTAGTCCCTTGGATGGCAACCCTTTCCTCCAGCATGTCAACCTCACCTCACAGCTTGGTGTCATACACAGATTTCTGAGGGTGCACTCAATTGCAGTGTCCATATTGCTGACAAAGATCACAGAAACATTCCAGTTGGAAAAGACCTCTCAGGAGCACCAAGTCAACAAGGGTCACTCTAAACCATATCCCCAGACACCACATCCAAATGACTTTTAAGCACGTCCTGGGGCAGTCACTCAACCACCTCCTTGGGCAGCCCATTCCAATGTCAGAGCACTCTCTCCAGAAAAAAATGTTTCCTAATGTCCAGTGTAAACCTACCCAGCCGCAGCTTGAGGCCATTCCCTCTTGTTCTGTCACTGTTACCTGCGAGTAGAAACCAGCACCAGCCTCTCCACATCCTTTCAGGTAGCTGTGGAGAGTGCTGAGGTTTCCCCTCAGCCTTTTCTCTTTCAAACTAAACAGCCCTAACTCCATGAGTCATTCCTGCTAAGCTACTGACTCTGTCACTGGTCTCCATGTGGACATTGAGCTGTTGATCACAACTGAGTACAACCATCCAGCCAATTTCTTCTCCCAGTGAGTGGTTCACATTTTTCCAATTTGGTAGCCAGAATGTCACACAGGGCAGTGACAAATTCCTTACACAAGTCCAGGTAGATGACATCATTTGCTCTCCCCTTACCCACTGATGCTGTAACTTCATCATAGAAAGCCACCAGTTCATCAGGCATGATTTGCCCTTGGTGAAATCATGTTGGTTACTACCAATCACCTCTTCCTCATTTTCCTTATGTCTTAGCAAAGTGTTCAGGAGGATCTGTTCCATGATCTTCCCAAGGAAGAGGTGACACTGAGTGACCTGTACCTTCTGGGGTCTTCCTTTTTCCTCTTTTTGAGTATAGGGGTTATATTTCCCCTTTTCCAGGCAGCAGAGACTGCACCAGATTACCATGACTTTTCAAATGTGGTAGACAGTGGTTTGGCAACAGAACCAGGAGATGCAGCCTCAAGCTGTGGCAGGGCAGGTTCAGGCTGGATGTTAGGAGGAAGTTGTTGGCAGAGAGAGTGATTGGCATTGGGATGGGCTGCCCAGGGAGGTGGTGGAGTCCCCATCCCTGGAGGTGTTCAAGCAAAGCCTGGATGGGCACTGAGTGCCATTGGCTAGGGCTGGGGGATAGGTTGGACTGGATGATCTTGAAGGTCTTTTCCAAGCTGACTTATTCTATTCCATTCCATTCTATCCACCAGTTTTGTCAGGATCCATGGGTGAATCTCAGAGCCCCCATGGACTTGTGCACCTTTGGGTTCTTTAGATGGTCTCAAGCCTGATCTTCGCTTATAGTGAGTGGATCTTCCTTTTCACACTCCCTACCTTTGTCTTTTGAAGCTTGGCAGTGCAGCTGGAGACCTTGCTGGTGAACACTGAGGCAAAGTAGTCATCAAGTACCTCAGCTTTCTGTGTCCCTCATGACTAGGTTTGCTTTTTCCTTTCAGAAAGGCCCCACATATTCCCTAGCTGTCTTTTTGTCACTGATGTACCTGAAGAAATTCTTCCCTCTTATGTCCAGTTCAGTTCTGTCTGTGGCCAAGTTTAGTACTATCTGTGGCCCTTTCTTGCGTATATTGCTTCTAGACTCTCCTTTTTTCCCTCCAGGTAAGTCCAGGAGCACCTTGTTCATGCATACTGGCCTCCTGTCACTCTTGCCTGCCTTATTATTGGAGGAAATAGCCCTTGAATATTGACCAGCTTTCTTGAGTCCCTCTTCCTTTCAGGGCTTTGGCCCAAATCACTCTGCCAGGCAGATCACTGAAGAGGATGAAGTCTGGAATAGTGAGCTGTTACAGCTTGGGTTCCTACTGCTATTTTACTTGTAGGGGTAGTAGAAGCTAAATGCTCAGTTCAGCACCTGGCTTGAGCTGTCTTTAGATAAAGGAGTTTCATGTACATGTCAAAATCTCTATTAGAAGCTCTTCTAACTTTTTTTCCAGTCAGGGATGATAAATGTGTTCCTAAAAAGATGATTTCTTGTGTGTTGCAGTTTGCAAGCGTAGCATTTTGGACCTAAGCATCCATTACATATATTCTATTTCTCAGCCTCCCTTGTAAAATGCCTTATTTGTCTAAAAATTTCACTGCAACTTTCTGATAGGCTGACTGCATCTGTTGGACTTTCAGCTTGTTACACTTAAGGATGAAAAAGGACACAAACATAGCACACACAAACACACCCAGGATTTGAGAATTTTCCTGGTGAGAATGATGGAAATTACAGAGAGCTGCTGGTCTCTGTTAATTTTTGGCAGAAATTTACTGAAGGTACCTACAATCATAGAATCAGTCAGGGTTGGAAAGGACCACAAGGATCATCCAGTCTCAACCCCCCTGCCATGCCCAGGGACACCCTACCCTAGAGCAGGCTGCCCACAGCCTCTGCCAGCCTGGCCCCAAACACCTCCAGGGATCTGGCCACAAACACCTCCCTGCAGGGGCAACCCATTCCAGCCTCTCACCACTCTCATGCTCAGGAGCTTCCTCCTCACCTGCAGCCTCAATCTCTCCACCTCCAGCTTTGCTCCATTCCCGCCAGTCCTG
>VWZI01018043.1:109384-138276 GCA_013396835.1 Psilopogon haemacephalus
CCCAGGGGCTCCAGCACTGGATGCACTACTCCAGGTGGGCTCTCAGCAGAGCACAGCAGAGGGGCAGAATCCCCTCCCTGGCCCTGCTGCCCACACTGCTCCTGCTGCAGCCCAGCCTCTGCTTGCCTTTCTGCCCTGCAAGTGCACACTGCTGCCTCATCTTCAGCTTCTCCTTCACCAGCAGCACCCCCAAGTCCCTCTCCTCAGGGCTGCTCTCCAGCCAGTCCCTGCCCAGCCTGGGTTGGTGCTTGAGCCATTTGCACTCATTATCCCAACTGTTGGGTTTGCTTTGACAGGAGTGAAGGATCTCGTGATGGTTTATGTTGATTTACATCAGCCTTACACAAGAGAGGCTGACCACCCATGTTTTTGAACTCAGATATAACTGTCAGAAACACTGCTGTGATTTAATGGTCAGTGAAAGAATCTGCAGATCTTCCTGGCGTGTTTACCACACTAGTGGTATTACTTTTTCTTCACAGAACAAATTGTAGGCCTGTGATATTGTTCCTGTATTTTCCTATTTAACAGCTTGCTTGCTGCAGTCATCTGGATTTGTAAGAGGAAGATTAGTAGTGTGATGAAATAGATGAGGTTTTCTGAGAAGATTCACTTGAAGAGGAAAATAACTCAGATGTTTGAATGCTAACAGCCAACCCTAACAGTGACTTCAATGCATTCTTTTATTTTTATTTGAATAAAGGAGCTCAGAGTTTGGTTTCAGATGGTCCAGTCTGAGAGGATACTCTAGCAGTTAGAGTTGAGTTATTCCATCATATTGAAAATAGGGGTGTTACTTATCCCAGTGTTTCCTGTAATAGGGATAAGATGCATTCTGGGTCACTTTAGTGAGCAAATAAGGATGTGTGCTCAGCACTAACTGTCCAAATTTGATCTCTAGACTGGGACTTTTGGAGCAGGTTGTAGAAAAAAATGGTAACAGGGAATGCCTCTGTGCACATTGAGATTGTCATGTTGAATCACCTCACCAGGTCCAGTGATAAATTAGGCTGATGGAGGAGTTAATTCAAGGGGGAGCCTCTGGAGTCTGTGTATTAGGTAAAGCCCAAGAAAGTTTGTGGTACCATTTTATCTGCAGGAAAAAATGCAAAGTAATAATGAAGAGGAAAGCAAAATTTCAGCCATAATTGAAATAAGAGACAGATGTCAAGGAAAGCAGGAAGAGCTGCTGCTGCTGCTACATTAACAGGGTAAGAATCAAAGTGCTGCCAGGTGGGGTAGGCTGATTTAGTTACTGTTGATTCAGAGGAGGCTGAGGTACTCACTGCCTTCTTTTCCATCAATATGATCTACCTGATTATTGTACTTACAGACAGGATTTGGGGAGGAGAGGGACAGTCACTAGCAGAAGGGGCTTGAGTGCTCTGAGTTTAACTCTTGACCTGTGCAAGGTCCATGGTATCAGGTGGTGTGCCTCTGAGGGTGCTGACAGATCTCCTTGACATTAGAACAGCCACACTCTGTGATGTGGTGGTTCAGCAGTTCCCTGCCTCCCCCCCCCCACTTTGAAATAACCCAGGCTAGAACTTAGTGGGCTGGAAGTTAAGGAAATGAAGCTTTATATTTACAGCTCTGTACAATATACAAGCAGATATTTACAAGGTATAACTGATATTTAGAGATATATACAGTGAAAAGGTAATACAGAAACACCACAGCCCTCCCAGAGAGCAGTCCCCAAGAGGGGTTTCCAACCACCCTACCACCTTCACCTTCCCCCACTTCCTAATCTTATCTCACTCTCTGTCCTACATGTCAGATAGGTGAAAGTAGATCAGCCAGGGTATAAGCAGCAGGAAAGTAGTTAGTGGAGTTATTCAGATTATTTGGATCCAGCTAAGAAGGCAGGGAGAGAGACGCAGCAGCCAGCAGGGCTCATAGCAGTCTGAGTTGTCTTTGTTTGGGTTCTAACTTTTATAAATTTTTCAGTAACCTGTGAGTGAAGTAGAATCAAACTTTGCTTTCCTTTCTCAGCCTATAGTCTTATTTCTCATTCAAATTCTCCAATTAGTTCAAACCAGCACACTCTGTCATCTTTGGAAAGATGGAGATGGGAGGAGTTTGTCAGTGACTGGAGAACAGTTGCTATTGTTTCAGTGAACAGAAATGAAATCATTTTACTCTCAAAGTAAAACACTCTTGCTGAATTGGAGAGGAATACAGAAAAGTGTATTTGAAGAGGTACAGGAAAATAGGGAATATATGGATCCTTAACACCTAATACAGATCCGGGGTACCTGAGAATTCCCTTGAACCAAGCTAATCCACAAGAGCCCACTGCTGGTGTTCTCCCCGTGCATTGTCTCCTGTTATGCACAAACAGGCTTGATTGTGCAGCAGGAAATTCATTGTGGCCTTGAAGGCTGCAGGCAGGTTCCTCCCTGTGCTGGTTTGAACTAATTGGAGGATTTGAATGAGAAATTAGACTACAGGCTGAGAAAGGAAAACATTCCAGTGGCTCCTTCACTCAGTTGTTTACTGAAATGGTATAAAGTTATGAACAAAACAAAGATAACTCAGACTGCTTTGCACTGTGGCTGCTGCTGCATCTCTCTCCCTGCCTTCTTAGCTGGATCTGAATAACTTAGTTTATTACTTTCCTGCTGCTAACCCCCCCCACCCCAGCTGATCTACCTTCACTTATCTGGCACAGTAAGACAGAGAGTGAGATAAGATTGGGAAGTGGGGGAAAGGTGGTAGGGTGGTTGAAAAACCTCTCTTTGGGACTCTGCTCTCGGGGAGGGCTGTGGTGTTTCTGTATTACCTTTTTTACTGTATATATCTGTAAATATCTGTTATACATTGTGAATATCTGTTTGTATATTGTGCAGAGTTGTAAATATAAAGCTTCATTTACTAACTTCCAGCTGGCTGAGTTCTAGCCTGGGCAATTTCAAATGGGGTGGTAGGGAACTGCCAAACCATCTCACTCCCTCATTAGTTACCAGATAGGACTCCCTCTGGAAAGCCCAAGGAAGGGAGAGAAAGAAGAGATTTGGCTTCATTGCCTATTTATAAAGTGGTATCAGGATTATGAGATTGAATAACAAAATTATGGTTTCCGGGGTCCACTTTCTGGACCTCTCTGGACCTCCTGGAGAGCTCTGTGGCTTTCCTAAGGGGACCTGGGCCAAACCAGAACTCTGTTCTTTAGGAAAGGCAAGAAGTATCATCCAGTGGACTTCAGTTTGGTCCATGGGAAAATCATGAACCAATTCCACTCAGAATTCATCTGTGGGCATGTGAAGGTGGTGTTGTTGATTTGAAATAGGCATCACATGTTTACCAAAGGTAAGTAATTTCTGACTGACCCAATCAGCTCCTGTAATGAAATATTTGGAGTCTGTGAATAAGGTGGAGAGCAGTGAATATGGTCTCCTTCAATATCTGCAAGGCCATTGATGTGGTCTCCCTGCAGCAACAATTTTGGACTGAAGCTAGGAAATGCAATCTAGATAGGTGATAGGTGGTCTGCTTGTTGAGTAGAAAAACTCAACTCAAGCTCAGAGGGTAGCAGTTAATGATTCATCCTGTGCCTGTTACAAGAGAAGTTCTGTTGGGAGCTCTGCCTTGCTGTACATCTTGATCAGTGTCCTGAAGGAGAAGATAGTTGTGCTCACTGATTTTGTGGGTGTCACAAGACTGATGGTTGAGTGCGGCTGCATTTCAGAGGTGCCTAGACAGAGTTACATGCCAGCCTCATGAAATGCAACAAATGTGAAATCCTGCACATTGGATGCATTAACTTGCTGCACTGATATGGTCTGTGCACTCTACAGAGAAGGTGGTGGCTGTTCTGGTGGGTGGAAAGCTAAATGTGAGCTAGTGGTATGCTCTGGCAACCTGGGCTTTGGTTTTCACCTCATATTCAGTATCTGTAAATATTGTGTTCAGTCTAACTGGTGAGCCACCAGTATTGTTGGATCAGAGCCATTGCCATGTGAGGCAGGTCTGAGGTAGCTGGACTTGTTCAACCCAGAGACAAGAAGGCTTCAAAGGACTTAACAGTAGCTTTCTGATACTTAAGAGCCCGACTTCTCAGTTTTCTTAGGCGTGTTATGGGAGAAACAGAAGACAACAGAAATGAAACATGGAAAAATTTCAATGCAAGAGTAATTGAGCACTTGGAAAGGTGGCCCAGAGAGGCTGAGAATATTATGCCTGGAGGTTTAAGTTGGGTGAGTGAAGAAACTTTATCATTCCAAAAAACTAAGGAAGAATGGGGAACTTGCTTCTGTGTTGGCATCACAGATGTGAGCTGCAGAATCACTCCTGAAGAAGGAAAGCAACAAAGAAATGCAGCAAAATTTCCCCTGCAGGTGGAGGGGGAATCATGGCCTGTGTATGTCAGAGAATGTACAGCAGTGAAGCACTGCAGGTGAAAACAGATCTGGGTATGTCGTTGACGTTGAATGCAAATGTCTTAAGGTGACCCAGTGTAACTGCTAACAGTTCCTTGTTCCTTATGCCTTCTGTAGCATAAACCTACACAGGAAGTTTGATGTGCAACAGTTTAGCAGAATACTGAAGCTGCTGTTAATGATCGTGACCAAGGGCATGCCAAACATCCCACACTTGGCTAGTATCACAACTCTGTTCAAATTCAAGTGGCTTTATGTATATACACCTCTTTAATGTTAATTTTGCAAACTGTCTACATGCTAAGCATGAGAAATTTTCCTAAGATGAAGCATGAGATGTACAGTACTGTGATTTACTGATTCTCAGATATGCCAGCACTGAAGGAATATACTAAGAATTAAATAAAAATAAGATTTAATATTTGAAAACTCATGGAGAATGAGAATTGCTTGTATGACTAATGAAAAGTGTACCTCTTGCCCCCAAATCCAAATCTCTCTTAAGTACTCTGGTGAGGGGCCTTGAGCACAGCCCTATGAGGAGAGGGTGAAGGAGCTGGGAGTGTTTAGCCTGGAGAGGAGTAAGCTCAGGGCAGAGCTCATTGCTGTCTACAACTACCAAAAGGGAGGCTGTAGCCAGGTGGGGGTTGGGCTCTGCTGCCAGGCAGCCAGCAACAGAATGAGGTGACACAGCCTCAAGTTACGCCAGAGCAGGTTCAGGCTGGATGTCAGGAGGAAGTTGTTGGCAGAGAGAGTGATTGGCATTGGAATGGGCTGCCCAGGGAGGTGGTGGAGTCCCCATCCCTGGAGGTGTTCAGGAAAGGACTGGATGGAGCACTTAGTGCCATGGTCTGGTTGACTGGCTAGGGCTGGGTGCTAGGTTGGACTGGATGATCTTGGAGGTCTCTACCAACCTGGCTTATTCTATTCTATAATAAAATAACTGAATTTCTAAGACGTTCTTTTTATTTTATGAGAAAGAAAGCTGTAACTTCCGCCTCTGGATTGATCCTGCAATGATACTTGAAGAAGAATTACAAAACGAACATGAGGAGGAATTTTTTTTTTTTAAACTCTAGCACATGTGCATTTGGGTTGTGTAGGCACGCAAGCTGTTCAGATGTTTGTTTCATGCCTGTGTGGGGTGTCTGCATGTGCTGAGGAGCCAGTGACCTGCTCGCATCAGTCTCTTGGGGTTACAGGCAGGCACAGCTGCTCTTTCCTCCTTGTCCTCATAGTTCAGGAGCTGGGGCTGTGCCAGGCAGCTGTTGGGAAGAAGTCAGCAGTCACAGGCCTGAAGCAAATGAGCCTGCAGTTGCAAATGAAAGAGTTCCCTTTGAAATCCGTGTTTAGCTTGGAGTTAGGCAGTGTGTGTGGCTTGCCCCTTTCCCCAGTCTCTTTGGTGGGTACACCTACAGGATGCTGGGCAGGCTGGCATGTGGTACTGCACTGACACTGGCCTGTCACAGGGGCTGCATTGATGTGCAGCAGTGAACCCTGGCGTCCTGTTGCAAGTGGAATTGTTTACATACTTGGCATAATTCTACTGAAGTATGCTGATGTATGGAGCTGTGGTTTATGGCAAAACAGTTTCAAGTGCTGGGCTCATTTTAGAGGCATGGTGTTTGGAAACAGCTAAAGGAGATTCCTTGTTGCTTTCTTTGTACTTCTGTTTCCTGAAGAAGAAGACTTGAGGGGTGTGGGAGTGGGGTTAACGGAATGCTGATGGTCCTCAGTTGCAGTGTCCTAGTTGTGCCAGGAAAGGCATGAGTGCTGCAGGCTGACACACTGGCTGTGGCACAGATGCTTTCTCAGTTGTACAGCTGACTGACAGCCACAAGCTTTCTGATACACACATCAGCAAGGCCTTCTGTTACCTGGTGAACACTGGCAGATTAGTTGAAGAGGCTCCTGTTTTCTTGATTTGCTTCAAAAATAGCTATTCTTGGTTTTTTGGGGAGCTAATCTGCTGTCAGCTGCTTTAAGAAAATCATACAGCTTTTCTCAGAAGCCCTGGAAACAAAAGGCATTGGAAAATGTGTGCAGAAATGAAGGAATTTGTCTTGCTGCTAGCTTTGCTAGTTAAGTCTGGAAGACCACAGCAGACAGGGAAGCTGGAACCTTTGCTCAAATGCTCCTGCTGTGCAGAACAGCAGCAAATAATATTCTAGGTCACAATGAAAGCACTGTCTTAATTCAAAGTCATCATCAAAAATGTCTTTTAAGTTCTTTAAGCACTAAATTGACACTGTATAATTTACAGGGTTTTCCTTATACCTTGACATAAACTGAGTAACTGAGGTAAGGCAGAGGCCATGTTGAAATTCAGCATTTCCTGAAGCATTAAGACAACAGCCTGTGAATATCATAGAAACATAGAATGGTTTAGATTGGAAGTGACCTCAAAGATCATCCAGTTCCAACCACCCCTGTGCCATAGGCAAGGACACCTCCCACTAGAACAGGTTGCTCAAGGCCTCATCCAGCCTGGCCTTGAACACCTCCAGGAAGGGAGCAGCGACAACCTCCCTGGGCAACCTGTGCCAGTGTCTCACCACCCTCACTGCAAAGAACTTCCTCCTAACATCCAGTTTCAATCTCCCCTCTGCCAGTTCAAACCCCTTGTCATGTCATTACCAGACCTTGTTAATAGTCCCTCCCCAGCCTTGCTGTAGCCCCTTTCAGATACTGAAAGGCCACACCAAGGTCTCCTGGCAGCCTTCTCTTCTCCAGGCTGCAGAGCCCCAACTCTCTCAGCCTGTCCTCACAGCAGAGCTGCTGCAGCCCTCTGATCATCCTCTGGACTCTCTCCAGCAGTTCCACATCCTTCTTGTGCTGGGGGCTGCAGAGCTGC
Source organism: Psilopogon haemacephalus (assembly GCA_013396835.1). Classification (NCBI taxonomy): domain Eukaryota; kingdom Metazoa; phylum Chordata; class Aves; order Piciformes; family Megalaimidae; genus Psilopogon; species Psilopogon haemacephalus. The sequence continues at coordinate 116,621 of VWZI01018043.1, forward strand.
AGACAGTGCTGCAGGTGGGGTGTGAGGAGAGCAGAGCCAAGGGGCACAATCCCCTCCCTTGCCCTGCTGCCCACAGCTGCTCTTGCTGCAGCCCAGCACACAGTTGCTGTCTGGGCTGCACTCACACTGCAGCCTCATCTTCAGCTTTGTATCAGCCGAGAGAATCTGNGGTTGGCCTGGGCACAGCTCTGCAGCCTGTGCAGCTCCCTCTGGATGGATCCCTGCCCTCTGGCAGTCTCCTGTGCCACACAGCTTGGTGCCAGCTGCACACTTGCTGAGGCTGCACTGATTCCTCTGCCCATGGCACTGACAAAGATGTTGCACAGCACTGGTGCCAGCACTGACCCCTGCCACTTGGCACTGTGCCCTTGATGCCCACTCTCTGTGTGCCACCATCCAGCCAATTCCTTACCCAGCAGTGCTCCACCCATCCAGGCTGTGTTTTTCCAGTTTGGTGCCCAGGATGTCATGTGGGACACAGTCAAAGCCTTACTCAGGTCCATGTAGCTAAGATGTACTCTTAAGAGGTGGCATTTCAGCAGAGCTCTTGTGGGGTCAGTTTGCCTAGCAGTGATGCAGTTATGGCCTGGGTTTTTTGTGCTAGCGTGAGTGTGCTCTGTGTCACTGACACACTGCCTGTCAGCCTTGGAAAATGGCAATGAAACTGAAATTCTGACATTGTTTTTAGTATCTTGGTCTTGTCAGCCCAACTCAGACAAGACATTTTCTTTTAACTGCATGCAGTAGTCTCGCATATTCACAGCTGGCATTAAGAAGCTTAAATCCGTAACTCTTATTATTCGGTGATGTTGGCTTTTTGATTAGAGATAATGAAATAATGGAGCATTAGGTATCTTTAAGGTGAGACCAAGCAGAATATTTTGTGCTCCTCTGCAATTTGTCTTACTTTTTATCATTTGGTGCTGTAGGCAGGAGTTATTATTCATTCTACTAATGCTTAGTTTGTTCTTAATTAAATCGGTGGTGTAGAGAGTTATCTCAATCTTAGGTGTGTGTTACACTGAAATGATGCATTTATCATTGTTCAAGTTATTTTTTTTTTTATATGCAGTGTAGTAGCTAGGTGGAATATTGCACTGGTGATTAAAAAAATTCAGTTAAGTATTTAAAAAGTATTTTTGAAGTGTTTTAGAGATCTGGAAAATATTCATATCCATTTCATTTTGCTTTAATTTTCTAAGGCAGTGTGTTCCAACTTCCATTTAGATCATGTTAATATATTCTTGAGGAGGATGCATGCACCAATGTATGTGGGTGTTGAGGGATAACTGAAGGGTTCTATTTCATGTAAACGTAAGCAGAATTGAAATTAAGGAGATAATTCTCGATTTTGTTATATATGTCACAAATGTTGTTTTTTTAATTACGCTATGGTGATTAGATAGTAGAATTCATAAAATCAAAGTGTAGGATTAAATGTAGAAATGATTCCACTCCCATCCTCTCCAAATAATTATTTTTCTTGTTTTTATATTTTTAAGTCCCTGAAGCTCTGAGGTTGTTAGTGATAACTGAGAATTACCAGTGGAGGCTCAGTCAGCCTTCAACTCCTGCAGCTGGAACAGTGAGCCTGTGTAAGATGAGTGCCTGAAATTTTGTTGCATATTTCATGTTTTGCTGTTTGTGTGATGCTGTATGAAAGGTGACTTAAGTCCAGACACTCAGGTGGTGAACTCTGTTACTCAGTTTTATTGGAATGTCCTTGCTCTAGATACAAGCATTAGAAAGCTCAGATTATTGGACTGGATTTTTAAGTACGGAATTAGAAGCCTTATTTACAATAATTTGCTTGTCATAGAGGAATCCATAAAAGATTAACAGCTTTTAGTTACAATTGCAGTTCCTTCTATTGATGTATTTTGCAGCTTCAAGATTTCTAATGCCTGACTCCATACTTCTGTAAAGGCAGGGTGGAGACTGCTTTTAAACTGTTCTCTGATCTGGGAACAGTTGCCTCTGGGTATTACAAAGGATTAAGTAACAATCATTGTCAAAGCCTATTTGGTAGTAGATTCAGGCAGAACAACTGTTAAGCAACCTGGCAGTCAGGAAAACTCTACAGACAGAAGATATGCATTGACAAAGCTGATTTGTGTTTCCATCATGTTATTTTACCTGTTTTACTTCTGACTGCTCAAGAGAAACTAGTTGACAAATGTCTTGACTTGAAAATAGAACCAACCTTATCATTTATGGAAACTATCCAATTCATTAGGGTTTGGAACTTGGATCTAGTTTTTGATGTTGGTCCTGATAAAGGGGCAAGGATTTGATTTGCTGTTGTTCCATGCCTCTAGTTCATCCATTGTCAGCCACAGACATTGAGCCTTTAGGGTATGAACAGTGGATTTACAGAAATGGAATATAAACAAAAAAAAGGAGGTAGTGATACTTCAGAATGGTAAATCACTTGACTTGGTCTTGAACTTTGTCTCGTCATGGCATGTTACTGTACAATATTCAAGTTTAACTGAATGTGTGGCTATAATATGCTAGAATCCTCTCTACTTGTGTGCTAGCTAATGACCTTGTGAGATGGAGAAACAGAAAACATAGCTACAGTGGGCGAATCTTGACAGTGCTTCTTGACAATGTGTCAAAGCAATTTGGTATTCCTTTACTCTCCAAATAGATGTGGGTAACACTTCATGTTTTGGCATGATGTAAGTGATAATGGCAGCTATGGTATTAGGTGTCAATCAAAATAGTGTGCTTGTAATATTAGTCATCTGCTGAAGGGAGTATAAATGCAGATACTGAGCTCATTATCAAGAAGGAATGCCTGGATTGTGTTCAGGGCAAGTAGCACTTCTAAGTAAATGAAGCAGATTCTGAAGATAAGCAGGTACACAGATAAGCTAATGGCTGCTCCTGTCAAATAGCATTGCTCACCTGGCAATTATTCATTCAGAGACGAGTACAGTTGTGTTGTTGCTCTAAATCTATCTTGAAGAGTGAAATGCAGAGACTGGCATTGTAGCTGACTTGTACGGTGTAGTAATTCTGGCTCTCGTGATCCGATCCGTAGTCTCTAGCGGATTTCCAACAAGTGCTTGTCCACCCTAGGTCAATTTTATTGTAAGCTGTGGTTTCCATCGTGCTTCCCTTGAAGTCTCTGTAGCTGTCTGGAAACAAGAGGGACTGTGGAGTATCTTTCCCAGCTGAACACACGAGTTGGCATATACCATACAGTTAACTTGACTTGGGCTTGCCACAGTATATTAAAACTCTCTTGCAGCTGAGCTTCTAAGGTGTAGTACCCCTTAATATAAATAGATGGATGCAGTTGGCTTTTCTAACTTAGCTCATCTTCTGTTTGTTTGATGTGCTGTAACTGAAGGACTGCATAGCCTTTCCTTCTTCAAGCCATGGAGGATTTTCCTCTATATCATTCTCTCTTCCCTAGAAGTGAAAACTTCCTTAAAATGTTTTTCTTCCTGATATGTCCATTTCTGTGCAAGATCTTTATTTGCTCAACTTGCCTATTTTTAACCAGGTTGTCACTGGGGAGCTGTATTTGATAAACAGTATTTGATGCATGGCAGCCTCTGTTCAGACTACTTATATGATGGTCTTCAATCAAACTAAGAATCCCCAGCTTACTTTTGATAATTTACATGAAACTCTATCTTAAGATGCCATTGCCACTAGAAGGGAATATTCACTAGATTATGTTCTTGATAGTGCAGTTTCATGAAACTTGACATAAGCCTTTCCTTGGCTTTTGTTTTGTGCTAGTGCAGGTGTGCCCATGTGTATACCATTATCCACCCAGTAATTTAATGAACTATTGATAACTATTTTCACACGTCTGCACCAAAAAAATACCTTAGTTGTGTAGTGGATTTTGAGAAAGGGTTGATGCTTAATAGCACCTTTAGACAACTACAAGTTTGTGCCCACCTCTGCTTTGTTTAGTCCACTGGCTGCCAGCAGTTACTTCCTGCAACCCTAAATATATCATCTTAGAATCGTAGAACCAGTCAGGGTTGGAAGGCACCACAAGGATCATCCAGTCCCAACCCCCCTGCCATGCCCAGGGACACCCTACCCTAGAGCAGGCTGCCCACAGCCTCTGCCAGCCTGGCCCCAAACACCTCCAGGGATCTGGCCCCAAACACCTCCCTGCAGGGGCAACCCATTCCAGCCTCTCACCACTCTCATGCTCAGCAACTTCCTCCTCACCTCCAGCCTCAATCTCCCCACCTCCACCTTTGCTCCATTCCCCCCACTCCTGTCACTCCCTCACAGCCTCAAAAGTCCCTCCCCAGCTTTTCTGTAGCCCCCTTCAGATCCTGGAAGGCCACCAGAAGGTCCCCTGGGAGCCTCCTCTTCTGCAGCCTGCACAGCCCCAACTCTTTCAGGCTGTGCTCACAGCAGAGCTGCTGCAGCCCTCTCAGCATCCTCGGGGCCCTTCTCTGCACACCTCCAGCATCTCCACATCCCTCTTGTCCCAGGGGCTCCAGCACTGGATGCACTACTCCAGGTGGGCTCTCAGCAGAGCACAGCAGAGGGGCAGAATCACCTCCCTGGCCCTGCTGCCCACACTGCTCCTGCTGCAGCCCAGCCTCTGCTTGCCTTTCTGCCCTGCAAGTGCACACTGCTGCCTCATCTTCAGCTTCTCCTCCACCAGCACCCCCAAGTCTCTCTCCTCAGGGCTGCTCTCCAGCCAGGCACTGCCCAGCCTGCATTGGTGCTTGGCATTGCCCCAACCCGGCTGCAGGACCTTGCCCTTGGTCTTGTTGAACCTCCTGAGGTTGGTTTGTGCCCACCTCTGCAGCCTGTGCAGGTCCCTCTGGATGCCATCCCTGCCCTCCAGCCTGGCTGCTGCACCACACAGCTTGGGGTGCTCAGCAAACTTGCTGAGGCTGCACTCAATGCCTCTGCCCATGGCACCCACAGAGATCTTGAACAAGCCTGGGCCCAGGACTGATCCTTGAGGGACTCCACTGGGCCATGGAGCCATTGGCAGCCACTCTTGGGGTGTGGCCATCAACATCAAACCCATGTTTCTCCAGCTTGCTTGAATATATTTGATAGAAGGAGTTAGTGTCTGGTATAAATAAGCCTTCAGTTCAGTTGGTAGGTACATATAATGCAGTTAGTAATTGTTGATGTGCTGACAAATAACACTGGGCTGAGGCTGAGCTGGTAAGAAATGAAACAGACATGGAGGTTTTGCTTTGTATGTAGAGGCTCTATAGCAGTCTCATCTTGTTATTATTGTGATCTAAGAGTGATCCTCTTTCTTTATATTGAAAAGCAAATATTTAGTGGATGTACAGCATGGTGTGCTATGGTGCTGTAAGTTGGATCCTTGGAGTCATCATGCATATCAGTGGTGTGTCAGAGTGAGTTCAGCATGTTACTTTTTTCAGTTCTCAAGTACTTCATGTTTATTCTCCCCCGATGTTGGGGTGGCAGTACAATTCTTAGCTTGCTTTGAAGCCAGGGTAGTTTTGTTGCTGCTAACAGTATTGGCACTAGCTTGCTTGCGGCTCCTTTGTCTGAGAATAGAATAGAATCAGCCAGGTTGAAGAGATCTCCAAGATCATCCTGTCCAACCCAGCTAGCCAATGGCACTAAGTGCCCTATCCAGCCTGTTCTTGAACATCACCAGGGATGTGAACTCCACCACCTCCCTGGGCAGCCCATCCCAATGCCAATCACTCTCTCTGCCAACAACTTCCTCCTAACATCCAGCCTCAACCTGTCCTGGCACAGCTTGAAGCTGTGTCCCCTCATTCTGTTGCTGGTTGCCTGGCAGCAGAGCCCAACCCCAGCTGGCTACAACCTCCCTTTAGGTAGTTGTAGAGAGCAATGCGGTCACCCCTGAGCCTCCTCCTCTCCATGCTGCACACTCCCAGCTCCCTCAGCCTCTCCTCACAAGACTTTTTTTAATAAAAAGGGCTGGAGCACCTCTGCCATGAGGACAGGCTGAGAGAGCCAGGGCCCCCCAGCCTGGAGAAGAGAAGGCTCCAAGGTGACCCCACAGTAGCCCTCCAGTATCTGAAAGGGGCCCACAGGAAGTTTGTGTTTGGTGCTTAGTTACTGAATTCAGAACCAAGCTGGCGTTGGAATTGTACTGTCTTGAGATAACTCGGATAAATTAGTATACAATTGAGTCATGTATGGCAATGGTCTACATCTTACAACTGATCCTCTGGGGGGAGTGTACTGACAGCATCTGCTGGAGGAAAGGGTTTCCAGACATCTCAAGCTGATGTTTGCATACTTCACATTCTGTTAGGTACGAAGAGGACAAGCCCACTTCAGAAGTTAAGGGTGTGCAGATCAAATGGGTAGCATAGAAAATCTTTGTCTGCTTTTAGTATGCTTTTAGTCAAGTAGTATCACTGACCTTAATGTATCATGAGCATGAGCAAGGTTGATGCAGTGGTAGTGGGGATGAAGAGCAACGGGGAAATTGTGTGCACAAAAGACTTACTAAGAATCTTCTTGTAGTTCTCATGTACTAGGCAGTGCTTGTGCTTAGCTGGGGCACAAGAGGAGGCTGTTGTGATGTCAAAGCTACCAAAACTTTTGGGGAAGTCTTCTGTGGAGAAGTTGCAGTCCAGGCAGTATTCTGACTGGATGCTTTCCATCAGCGTTGGACTCAATGCCCTATTTCATCTGCTGAGTCCAGAATTCCTTCCATTATTTGTCTATACATATTCTAATACCCAAATGATTTGCTACTGGTAAAGGATATGCTAATACTTCACGTTGAAGCTTTCCATAGCTGCCAGGCTAAAAAGACTCAAGAGACCTCTGAGATTACTTAATTGCTCAGGTTTTTTGGTTTTAACAAACAGTAGATATGAGCATTTGAGAGGTCGAATGGGATGTCAGGCATCTCAAAATCAAACTTATCTGTGTTGGTTTGAGCTAATTGGAGAATTTGAATGAGAAATTACACTATTGGCTGAGAGAGAGTTAAAGACACTGTGTCACTTCACCGAGTTTTATTGAGGAAAGGAAAAAAAGTTGTTTTAAGAACTGTTCTCAAAACAACCAGATTAGCAGTTTGCTTCTGTCTGTGCTGGCGGTGGCAGCTTCTCCTTGCATGATCTCCTTTGTCTTTGTCTTGGTAGCTAATTCAGAGTAAAATTACTCACTCCTTCCTGCCACTAATCTCTCTGGCCGATCTTCAGCTTATCTGCAGCATCAACAGGTGGTGAGATAAGACTGGGGAAGGGGGGAGAGGCGGTGGGTGGGGGGGGTTTGGTTACCCTCTCTTGGGGATTTTGGTCTCTGGGAGGGCTGTGATGTCTGCATTACTTTTTCACTGTATATATTTGTAAATGTCTGTTATATCTTGTAAATATTTGCTTGTATATTGTGCATTGCTGTAAATATAAAGCTTCATTTATTAACTTCCAGTGTTTTCTGAGTTTTAGCCAGGGTTTATTAAGGTGGGGGGCGTGGCAGGGAACTGCTAACCCACTACATATCTACAACAGAAGTGNCAATGTATAACCAGATATTTACAATGTATAGCAGATATTTACAATGTATAGCAGATATTTACAATGTATAACAGATATTTACAGATATATATGGTAAAAAAGGTAGTACAGAAACACCACAGCCCTTCCAGAGATCAAAATCCCTAAGAGGGGTTCCCAACCACCCCTACCACTTTCTCCCTTCCCCAATCTTATCTCACCTTCTGTTAATACAGCAGATAGGCAGAGGTAGATGGGCCAGGGAGGTTAGCAGCAGGAAAGAAGTTAGTGGAATTATTCAGATCCAGCTAGGAAAGGCAGGGAGAAAAGAGCCATGCAGGAGGAGCCACAGCCCAAAGCTGTCTGAAACAGTCTGACTTATCTATGTTTGGGTTACAGCTCTTAAACATTTTGGGTTTTTTCTTTTCTCAGTAAAGCTATGAGTGCAGCAGCATCATCAGTATTTGCCTTTCTCAGCCTATAGCCTAATTTCTCACTCAAATCCTCCAGTTAGTTGAAACCAGCACAAGAGGAACCAAGCTGAGTGTCTGTCGATCTGCTATAGAGTGGGAAGGCTTTACAGTGGGACCTGGACAGGTTAGGCTGCTGGGTCAAGGCTAATTGTCTGAAGTTCAACAAGGCTTAGTGCCAAGTCCTGTTGTGACCATGGGGTCAAAACAACCTCATGATAAGCTACAGACCTGAGGATGTGTATTTGGAAACATGCAACTTGGAGAGGGACCTGGAGGTATTGGTTGATAAGTCAACTGAACAAGAAAGCCAGTGGCATCCTGATTCGTACTGGAAATGCTGTGGCCAGCAGGAACAGGGAGGTGATCATCCCCCTGTACTGGTGAGACCACACTTCAAGTACTGTATTCAGTTCTGGGCCCCTCACTACAGGAAAGACATTGAGGTGCTGGAGGATATCCAGAGAAGGGTAATGAGTGCCTGTGAAAGGTCTGGAGCACCTGGTCTACAAAGAGTGTCTGAGGGAGCGGAGCTTGTGCAGTCTGCAGAGGTGGAGAACCTGGTCCTTGCTACAACTACCTGAAGGGAGGTTGTAACAAGGAGGGGGCCAGCCTCTTCTCCTTGATGACAAGAGACAGGACTACAGGAAATGGTTAGAAGCTGTGCCAGGGAGGGTTTAGCTTACGTATTTCTTCACTGAAAGGGCTGTCAGGAATTGGAATGATCTGCCCAGAACACTGCTGGAGACACTGAAGGTGTTTAAGCAGTGTGTGGACCTGATGCTTAGGGCATTGACTCTGTCCCACATGACATCCTGGCCACAAACATGGACTTGATGGGTGGAGCACTGCTGGACAAGGAATTGGCTGGATGGTCCTATGCAGAGAGTGGTGATCAAGGGCACAGTGCCAAGTGGCTCCCTCAGGAGTCAGTGCTGGGCCCAGTGTTGTTTAATATCTTTGTCAGCAACACGGGCAGAGGAATCAGCCTCAGCAAGTGTGCAGCTGGCACCAAGCTGTGTGGCAGAGGAGACTGCCAGAAGGCAGGGATCCATCCAGAGGGACCTGCACAGGCTGGAGAGGTGTGCCCAGGCCAACCTCATGAAACTCACCAGGTACTGCACCTGAGTGGGTGCAATCCCAAGCAAAGCTCAAAGCTGTGTGGGGAATGGCTGAGATCAGCCCTGAGGAACAGGACCTGGGGGTCTGGGCTGGTGCAAAGCTGAAGATGAGGCTGCAGTGTGAGTGCAGCCCAGACAGCAACTGTGTGCTGGGCTGCAGCAAGAGCAGCTGTGGGCAGCAGGGCAAGGGAGGGGATTGTGCCCCTTGGCTCTGCTCTCCTCACACCCCACCTGCAGCACTGTCTGCAGCTCTGCAGCCCCCAGCACAAGAAGGATGTGGAACTGTTGGAGCCAATCCAGAGGATGCTCAGAGGGCTGCAGCAGCTCTGCTGTGAGGAGAGGCTGAGAGAGTTGGGGCTGTGCAGCCTGGAGAAGAGAAGGCTTCCAGGAGACCTTATAGTAGCCTTGCAGTATCTGAAAGGGGCTACAGAAGGGCTGGGGAGGTCTTCAAAGGTCTTGTAAGGAGAGGATGAGGGGTAATGGGTTTAAACTGGAGGAGGGAAGATTTAAACAGGATGTTAGGAGGAAGTTCTTTGGGGTGAGGGCGGTGAGACACCTTGCCCAGGGAGGTTGTGGCTGCTCCCTCCCTGGAGGTGTTCAAGGCCAGGTTGGATGAGGCCTTGAGTGTTCTGTTCTAGTGGGAAGTGTCCCTGCGTGTGGCACAGGGGTGGTTGGAACTGGATGATCTTTGAGGTCCCTTCCAACCTAAACCATTCTGTGATTCTATGACATGGTTTAGTGTTGACCCTTCCATGCTGAGTCAAAGGTTGCATGGCTTTCTCCGTGGTGATCTGCCTTCCCAAATGACCCATCACCTCTTCTCTGAAGGGGTACCTATCCTTCACACCTTACCCAAGTCACCTCCAGAGGTTAAGGTTTCTGTATTGGTTTTCCAAGGACCTTCCCTAGGCAGGGATCCCAGCTGCTTTGCTTTCCAGCCTTCTAATCTGAAACCACTGATTCCATTATCCCAGTATCAAAGTGGCCAGGTGATAATGGGCTCACTTGGATGGTGGCCAAAGGCCTTTTGTACATCCCACAGCTTGCCCAGGGATAAAGATCGAGTAATTATCTGTCTCTTGTTCCTGTGGTGACCCTGGTTCCTCTCCTCCTTTCCAAGATGAACTGCTTTCCTCCTGTATAGGGGTGACTAGACACTGGCACAGGCTGGATCTCTGGTGCAGCTGCCATGCCTGTTGGTCTGTTTGTAGGCAGGGAGACCTCTTTGCTCCTGAGACTGCTGAATGGTACTGACAAAAGCTCAATATGCATGGGCTAGGCCCCAACACGTCACAGTGATTTGTATCTCTTGAGAATTTCCAGGCTGACAACATCATTTCAGCAGCTTGTCAGCATTTTGCACTTGCTCAGAGGTGAAGCTCCAAGAAATTGGAGGTGACCCTTGCCTGAGCACTTCTCTGTATTCTTCCACACACCCTGCCACTATATAATTATTCTGCCTTAGGGCAGATCTCCAAGAGGTGTTCCTGGGAAAGATTTGTATTATGTGGGGAAGACTGTTCACAAATGTGGGAGGCACCACCGTGGTGTTACAAGGATATTCAAAACCTTCAAAAGCTGGAAAAGTTCTTCATTGTTCTGTCTGTTAGTTGGGTCAGATGACATTTAAATCAAGTGGCTGCTGGAGTTCTTCACAGTGAGGGTGGTGAGACAGTGGAACAGGTTGCCCAGGGAGGCTATGGCTGCTGCCTCCCTGGAGGTGTTCAAGGTCAGGCTGGATGAGGCCTTGGGCGACCTGTTCTAGTGGGAGGTGTCCTTGTCTGTGGTACAGGAGAGTTGGAACTGGCTGAGCTTTGAGGTCCCTTCCAGCCTAAACCATTCTATGACTATCACAATATGACAGTATACAGTACAGCCACATGATAACATTGATCCGTTCCCCTGAGGTGATGAGCACCACCTTAAAAAGTACAAAGTGTACAGTGCATAACCTTTTATGTAATACAAGTGGGGCTGGGCCCCAGCTGCCCCTAGAAAGCAAACACTTCAACATGGCAAACATACTATGGGGGAAAAAAGTGTGCAAAACTCTTTTAACAAACCTTAATTGAATTCTTTCATCTTGCTTCTTGTTATCTTAATCCTTATATGCTGCACTTAGGGGCCCTAAAAGAGAGTGTGTTGATTTAAGACAGTCCTCTCTCACAAGCAATCCCCTCCACACAGATGAGAAAGTTAACAGAAAAAGCTCTGTGTTGAAATAGGGAGTTTAATGAAACAATGCAATGTACATCAGCCTATTGTGCAGAAAAGCATAGTAAGAGCAGAAGCAGCAGCAGAAGCCAGTGATGAAATGATCCCTCCAAGCACACAGCCAGCCCAGCAGAAAAGACCAACACACCAAAAAATGGAAGCAGTAACTGGAAACAGGAAGCTTCTCATGTTACAGTCCAAGCTACAAGCCCTGCATGTGCTGGTTTGAACTAATTGGAGGATTTGAATAGGAAATTATAGGCTGAGAAAGGAAAACATTCCAGTGTCTCCTTCACTCTGTTGTTTACTGAAATGGTATAAAGTTAGAATCGAAACAAAGATAAGACAGAGCTGTCCGAGCTACACTTCCTGTTGCATCTCTCTCTCTCCCCCTGCCTTCTTAGCTGGATCTGAATAACTTCACTAACTTATTTTCTGCTACTAACCCCCTTGGACAATCTACCTTTGATTATCTGGCACGTAAAACAGATGGTGAGATGAGACTGGGAAGGTGGTAGGGTGGTTGGGAACCCCTCTTAGGGATTCTGATCTCTGGGAGGGCTGTGGTGTTTCTCTACTACCCTTTTTACTGTATATATCTGTAAATATCTCTTATATATCGTAATATCTGCTTGCATATTGTGCATTGCTGTAAATATAAAGCTTCATTTCCTTAACTTCCAGCTCACTGAGTCTAGCCTGGGCAACTTCACAGTGTGGGGTAGTGGGGAACTCCTAAATCACCATACCAGGATATTGGAGCTGGTCAACAGTTCAGTCTTCAAGCTGCCGTGATATCAGCATGGTATTGAATACTCATCTGTGGCTAAACCCATGACACTTCATCTGTACAATGAACAAAGTTTCATATGCAGTATATCCCTAATAAAGCTGAGTTTGAAGCTGAATTGTCATGCCCCACAAAAAAGGCCTTTACAGTTACATTAATAACAAAAAGCCCCAGAGAATGTCCACCCTTCACTGGATGCAGGGGGCCACACTGCTATCAAGGGTGAGGAAAGTGTTAAGGTAGTTAATGCCTTCCCTGGTCAGGCCCATTATCCTCAGGGTATTCGGCCTCCTGCTAGGGGTAGAGAGCAGCATCAGCTCCCATCATCCAGGAGGAAGCAATTAATGGTCTGTTATGCCAGCTGGGGTCTCAGAAGTCTGGATGGGATGGGGCTGGATGGGATTCACCCAAGAGTGCTGAGTGAGCTTGTGAAGGAGCTTGTCAAGCCACTCTCCATCATTAGCAGCAGTCCTGGTTAACAGAGGAGGTATCAGATGATTGGAGGCTTGCCAGTGTGACACTGATCTTCAGAAGGGAGGATACAGGGAGCTACAGGCCAGTGTCAGCCTGCCCTTGGGAGACTATGGAGTGGTGCAACTTGGGTGTGCCTGTATGGCAAATGCAGGATAATGGTGGGATCAGGCCCAGTCAGCATGGCTTCATGTTTTGCTTGACCAACCCAAACTCCTCCTATGAACAGATGTCCCACCTAGTGGATGAGGGAAAGGCTGTGGACATTGTCTACCTGGACTCCAGTAAAGCCTTTGATGCCATCTCCCCCAGCATTCTCCTTATGAACCTTGAAGCCCATGGCATAGGCAGATGTACTCTTTGGATTAAAAACTGGCTGGATGGCCAGGCCCAAAGAGCTGTTACAAATGGAGTTAAAACCATCTGGTGTCTGGTCACAAGCAGTGTCCTTCAAGGCTTGGTAGTGGGGCCAGTTCTGTTTAACATCTTGATCAATGATTTGGAGGAGGGGATCAAGTGCACCATCACAAGTTTGCAGATGACACTAAACTGAGCAGGAGTGTTTATCTGCTCCAGGGTAAGAAGGTACTATAGAGCTATCTGCTCAGGTTAGATTGATTGGTTGAGGCCAGTGGGATGAAGCTTAACAAGAGCAAGTGCCAGGTCCTGGCACTTGGGTCACAACAACCCCAAGCAGCACTGCAGGCCTGGGGGAGGGTGCCTAGAAAGCAGCCTGGTGGAAAAGGCATCTGCTGGTGGATAGGCAACTCAGGCTGAGCCAACAGTGTGCTCGGGTGGCTAAGAGAGCCAAGAGCATCCTGGCCTGTATCAAGAACAGTGTCCAGCAGGAGCAGGGAAAGGATCATGCCCCTGTACTGGGCACTGGTGAGGCCACAGCTTCAGTCCTGTGTTCAGTCCCCAGAGCTGCAGTGTGAGAAAGACACTGAGATCCTGGAGATGTCCAGAGAATGGCAGCCAGGCTGCTGAGAGGTTTGGAGGGCTGAGGGAGCTGGGGCTTTTAGGCTGCAGGAGCCTGGTGGGAGATCTTACTGCTCTCTACAACTACCTGCAAGGAGGTTGTAGTCAGGCTGCTGGTGGTCTCTTCTCCCAAGTAACTAAGCAATAGTACTAAAGAAAATGGGCTTAAGTTGTGCCAGGGGAGGTTTCGATGGGATATTAGGGAAACCTTTACTGAAAGGGTGGTGAGGGATTGGAACAGCCTGCCCAGGGACATGGTGGAGTTACCAGCCCTGGAGGTGGTCAAGAAGCTTGTCAGTGTGGCATGGTAGGTGGGTTGTGGTTGGATTTGATGTTAAAGCTATTTTCTGTGACCCGGGGCTAGGTGTGAACTAGTTCTGCGTAGAGCTGAGTGCGGAGTTGGGGAACACCTAGGTGTGAGCAGTGGCAGTGCTCACGCTGCGTTCCTAGCGCTGGGTGTCCCTTTACACACCGACCAAAGTCAAAGCAAGATGTTAATTTCCTTACGGTGACGGCTCTCGTTATGGTAACACAGAAGCTGAGTAAGTGGAGAAAGAAGCCTTGATTCAGGTTAAATTTGGGTACTTCCGTAGCTGCATTAAATGTAGCTCTAGTGAGATTCGTGCCGCAACGATCTGCTAGAACAACACCCGATCGATCAACAACGAAACCTTTTCTCTCTCATTTTCGACCTGCGATATCCTTCCCCTTGGTTCCAGTCAAACGTGGTAAGGGTCTTTTTCCGATGCCATTTGGCAGGGTAAGAGGCGCAGAGGCTTGGGGCTGTGCGGCGGAGCGGCGCCGCCCCTCCCAAAGCGGTGATGTAATGCGGCTGCCGGGGGCGCGGCAGGCGGGCGGAGCGCGGCGGACAGCCGCGGCTGCGCTGCTGCTTCTATTGTCTAACCTGAGCTCACCGGCGAGGCAGCTCGGGCTAATAGCAGCTGTGGTGTCTAACGCAGTCCTCAAGCAAATGGGACAGGCGCTACACGATTCTTGTGGCGTTTTATACTCATCTTGTTCTCCCTTTTAGAGGGAGGGAGACAGAATAGAATAGGATAGAGTAGAGTAGAATAGAATAGGTTGGAAGAGACCTCCAAGCTCATCCAGTCCAACCTATCACCCAGCCCTAGCCAATGGCACTCTCCATCATTGGATCATGGAGTCCAATCATTAGTTTCACACTGACAAGTTCTTGACTAAACCAAATCCTTCAGCACAACATCTAAGCACTTTGAATCACTATGGTTAGAAAGGAGCACCACGATCATCCAGTCCAACCTTCATCCCAGCATCCTTAATCACCAGACCTTAGCCTCAAGCTATGCCACATCCACTCTTTTTTTAATCACCTCCAGGGATGGGGACTCCACCACCTCCCTGGGCAGCCCATTCCAATGCCAATCACTCTCTCTGCCAACAACTTCCTCCTAACATCCAGCCTGAACCTGCCCTGGCACAGCTTGAGGCTGTGTCCCCTCATTCTGTCGCTGGGTGACTGGGAGAAGAGCCCAACCCCACCTGGCTACAGCCTCCCTTTAGGTAGTTGTAGAGAGCAATGAGGTCACCCTGAGCCTCTTCTTCTGCAGGCTGCACACCCCCAGCTCCCTCAGCCTCTCCTCATAGGGCTGTGCTCCAGGCCCCTCACCAGCTTCATTGCCTTTCTCTGGACATGTTCCAATACCTCAACATCTCTGTTAGGAACCACTCGCACATTAAAAGTAAAACATCCAAGATTTTATTCCCCTGTGGACTCTTGATCACTTTTTCTTTTTTTAAAGAATAGGTTTGTTCTAACCAGTAGCTTATGCCAACCAGTAACTTAAATGAAGTAATCTGAGAAAAAAAAATATTAAAAAGGAGCATTTCTCCCCTCTAAATGTTTCTGACATTCTCATATCTTAAACTAAGTACTGTATAAATCAAGCTGCAGATGATTCTTTATCTCTGTTATTTGAATCAATATGAACTTGACTGGTTTTGTGATGCAGAATGAAGAAAAGTGTCTCTCCTTCTCATGTTGATCTTTGTATGTGCACTGTAGTGTAGCAGAGAAACTCATATTCATCCTACATTTCTGGTGTCTCTGTGCTCTTAGAGCTCAAGGTTCTTAAACTTGCAAACTAATAAAATGGGAATCTGACAGAATGAGCTCCATGCACAAATTGAGTTACTTGCCTTACACCTTGTTGCAAACTGTTAGTTTTGCTGCATAAGAAATAATGCCATGTTAAAAATATTAAGTCCAAGGAGACAAAGGAGTATTCAGTGAAGAAATGGTTAAAGAAAAAAATGTCTGCAAGTATGAATGTAACCTAGTCTAATTTTCGTGTGTGAATCTCCATAAGGTGATTAAAATGTGGAAATGTGTATGTATTTTAAAAAGGATGTATAGAAAATGAAATAAAAACCAAAACCAGAGAGTAAATGCCTCATCTTGGAATATAGGGATGATAGCAAGCCCATAAGCAATAGCTTGTGTTATGAAGACTATGCAGTCTGGGGTTTTTTTTGTTTGTTTGGTTTTATTAAAATTGATTTCAGGGCTGGTGGAAATAGACCTTCCTATCATTACTCAGGATAAAACAATGCCGGATGTTTTTCAATCTGTTTTAACTTGCTTATTTTTAATGCTCTTGCTGTAGTCTTCATCAATTTCATTATAGAAATTGCTTTCTCCAGATGGTGGTTTGGATGTGATCTAAAATGTTACATTCCAGTTGTTGCTGTCCAGAATTTAGAAGCTTCTGCCTTTCACTTGCATTGTGTTTTGAATAGAATAAGAAGTAAAATTGCTCACAGACCTTTTTGTTAAAATAACTGCATGTTAAACTTACCTTTTACAGGAGTCTAGATACCTTCCTGATAGCTCTAACAGTGTGGGCTGCTAAAGCCAAGGGCGTTTGTGGCAACAGCCGACAGGGGAAGTATCAGAGTGCAGTGAGAGTAGTGTACGACTGCTGTATTTGTACACCACTATGAAAGCATTTGCAACCTCAGCAGGGCAGTGAGTTGGGAGGATTGCAGCACTTGGAAATGGATTAGCAGTTCCCAACAAGACAAACGAGCTCCCAACAGTATCAGTAGGAGAGGAGGAATGGATTGAACATTCTGAATGAATAGGTGGCTTTAAGAACAGAGTTCTCCACTCTCCAGAGTGGGGAAACTGCTCAGATTTTGACCATCTTATCTTAGGTTTCCATTGGAAAATGGAAATTTGTATTTCTGCCTCCCAATATTTCTTAGAATCAAGAGGTAATTTAGGTTGGAATTACAAAATATTAACAGCTCTAAAGTTCCTGTTACCGATTGAAGTAGCAGGGTTCTAATAGCAATTTAAGGGTTTCTTCAACTTGCGTTCTTAAGGCAGTTCTTCAAGTGTTGCAGTATGTACGTACTCAAGGTAGCTGGTTTCATAGTAATTGCTTTTTCTTAATTGAGGAGTAGATGAGTTTGTAAGCTTCCATGAGAAGGGTGACCACTAAGTGTATTTGATCTTGCTTGAGTATTTGCTGTCAACTATACCAGTTCCACATCCCCCTGCATGACATTTGGCTCCTTCCCCACACAATTTATAGTTGGGAGAGGTGTGTCCTAATGGCAAGACAAACCATGTTGGTGCTAAAAATTGTCAGTGAGAACCTCTTTATGCTTAGCAAAAACCTGTAAATGGCTTAAAGAGGTAGAAATCTTCTACTGAATTTAATTTTCTTACTTCAGGACAGGTCCTGGTTGATGTGGGTGGCACTGCATGCCCGTTGTATACTGACATGGTGCAATTCCCTGCAGCACGTATGGAGAGTGCATAGGATGGAAAACAAACAAGCAAACAGCATCCCTCAGAAAAAAAGACAACCCACAAATTTAATCAAAACAACCCCCCCAAACAAACAAACAAACCCCACTCAAACAAGACCCAACCCCCCAAACAACAACAGGAAGAGGAGGGACATGTCTGTGAGGTGTTGTGATTAAAGAGAAGGCTTGAAGGTATAAATGTTTTGTGATGAGTTGATCTTGAACTTGATCATAGGTGAAGGGAGTCAGCTCAGTTCATACTCCTGAACCTGCTTCAAATTTAGGACTGAGTTTTTAATAGCTGTTAGCTACAGCAGATACTTTACTTGGGCTGATGGTGGCTGATGGAAGAGTACTGGAGCCCTCTGGTTATATACCTACCTCTAAGATGCATCCTTGTTGGAATCACGTGGAGGCTTTAAAATCTGGACCAAGAAAAAGTGAAGGAATAAGTGATGAATGCTGATGTTACTAGTACTGTCACCTGGGTTTTTACAGAAAACTCCTTATGAGGCCTCATTTGCTCCTGAAAAGAAAGATGGGAAGCCTTAAAGCTGTCATGACAAACACACTTAAAGTTAGTGTTGCGGAGATTAATTTTCACTAAACCTTTTTAAACTGATCATCTGCAAGCTCACAAAACTTGAGAGGGAAAAGAAATGCAGTCCTTTCAATAATTTCCTTCAATTCTTCTGCTTTGTTGCAATGTGGAAGATGGTGTGAGGTTGCTGAGCAGCTATGAACCTAGGCAACATTGGTGATAGGAAGTGGTAACAGTGCAGTTGGTGAATTGACAACTCTCTTGCCCTTTGAATCCTTTACTTGCTTGCAAAAGTATGAATAATCAGGTCTACAATAAAACTGAATTTGGCACTTAAAGTGTTTGTGTTAAAATTAAAAAAAAAAAAGCTATTAACGATTCCCATATATTTACTAACTTTTTGCTTCCTTTTGCCAACCATTTGGGTTTTATTCTGAAATAGTGCTGCTTTTTGGCATTTTCTGCTTTATGACAGTTCAATTTTCTTTCTCACTTTTACCTTGGTTTGATTTCAGGTGTAAACCTAAGAATTTGCAGAGTTCAGCAATCATTTTTTTTTTTTAAGCTGGTTGAAGGAAAAAATTAAATGATTCGACCAACTTGATCTGGTTTCTATATAGTAACTTCAGAGTAAGGATATAAAAGGCTTCACAAATGGCTGGTTGTGACTCTCCTCGTGTCTTGTTTGAAATTATTTTTCTGTGGAAGAATGGCATCTTTAGAAATCTGGCCACTATCCTACTTAAAAACCCTCTTGGTGCTCTCTTTCTTTTTTCGGACACGTGAAAAACATGAGAGGTACTGTATAAATTACAGCTTAAGTTCATCGTATATTAAATGATGAGCAAAGTTGAATACACCTACAGATTTCTAGGAGTTGAAAACGATGCCATCGTGCTGGTTCAACACAGCCTGCTTCCCTCCAACACAGAAGTGAGGGGAAAGTAACACACATACACTACAAACCACCTCAAACCACTTCCAGGTTGAGATAAAGAGTTGAGATAACAAGAGTTTAAGATAAATGAGTTAACACAACACAGTTACCATAGCCTATTTGTAGAAAACATACAGCAAAAGAATGCAGAAAGCAACAGCAGAAGCCAGTGAGGAGCCAATGAGCTAACCCCCACAACACACACCACCCCAGCAGCAGATGACCATCATCCTAAATCTGGCACCCAAAAGCAGCAACCAGAACAAAAAGCCTCTCATGTTACAGCCTGAACTTCAAGCCCCATAACACTTTGCTCCAGCTAGCACTTGCATTTTGAAGCTGGCCTGGTGCCAGGATGGTTTGCAATAACAGCAGCAGATTTAACTCAACTCTTGAGAGCAATCATCTTGTGATATTGGGGAGGAAAAAGAGAAGATAATGAAACCTTAGTCAGATTACTAATACACTCTTTTATTACACTGGAGCTTCTTTATTCTTTCTTGGCAGGTAGATGATTGGTTTGTTTTCTTGGGATTTTTTTTTAGACTTTGAACTTAATTACTAGAAAGCAAATTCTCTTGCAGTTTAGCAGGGATGAATTTAAAGGGAGAAGTAGTCCAAATGTCAAAATTATGTAGTTTGTATCATTTGTGCTGTGAAATACAACTAATGGTAAAATACAGCAACATGTTGGATTCTTTTTCTTAAATGTTGGCTAGTTTGGAGATTTTCGTGTTTCAAGGTGAAACTTAATACAAAGGATAAGTGGAGTTGTGTTGAGTGGTTTACAGTTCCTTTTGCCTTACCTGGGTGCAGGAAGTTGCAGCCTGGCTAGGAAGTGTTGTCTTCTTCACTCATAGAAGTTGTTTCATCTTTCATCTTGTAGCAAATATTCTTTTCTACATATGACTAAACCAAAGTATTCCAATTATTACCTACCATCTTGATCACCTGAACTGTGACATTAATGTAGCAGTTCTGAGTGCTGCTATCACAGTTGATATCATCAGGTGTAGATTTTTGAGCAAAAGCCTAGCAGAGCAGGTTCCATGAAACAAAGTGAGTACTCTGATGGAAAGTAACTCACCAAAAGAGGTTTCTGAAGTTCAGGATGGAATTTCTGTCAAAAAAGAAATGGGGATTAGAAGGCTGCTGCTGGGGGGAGCAGCCTGGCAGCATTGCTGTTGACAGCGTGACGTACGGAGTAATTCTTCTGACGTCCAAAGAAACACTGTAGCATTGATGTATTCTGGACTGAGCCTGGCTTCTTTTGTTTGCACCTGTGAAAACGTCCTGATTTCATGTTGAAAGAGCAGTTGTGTTCTTGAAGGTGCAAATTTTCAGCATGAAGGCATTCCCTTTTCTTACCCAGTGTTCTGGGTTTGTTTTTTTGTTTTATTTTCTAGCCACATTTTAGAAAAGTTTAGAGTCAGTTCTGTAAGATGGCAATGGATGAGTGCTTTGTCGATCTCTCAGCAAAGAGATGTTATTCTTAGGCTTAATTTCTGAGTATTTTTGGTGTCTTAATTTCTGTTCCTGTAATTTCTTTTTTTGCCATAACTGAATGATGCACATCAGTGAAGATGCCTTCAGAGTTACCAGGACTTCTCAGTTTGTGGGCCAGTAATGCATCTTTGGGGAAGCTATTTCCAATGTTGTTTTGTATGATGATTCTGTAACCAAGTTGTTAAGATATGCTCAAGGTGTTTTTTTTCCTGCTCCCTTTATTCGTGAGGCTGACTAGTTAGTGGTATTGATCATTGCACTGCAAGGATGCCACGTCTTGGACCAGTACAGCACTTGTCTGAGATCAGTTCACTGATCAACTGTATTTCAGGGAAGTGCTATCAAGTTGGGTACCCAGGGAAGCAGCAAAGTTACAGGAATGCTGATTCTTCAGGCAGGAGGTGGTTCCTTTATCCTGGGCTACTCTCCAGTCTCCAGGGTACACGGCGTGCAGCTCTGTGGCCAGCTCTTTGCTTACAGCCAAAATGAGAGCAGGCTGAGAATAATATTTTGTCATGTGTCTTGGACAAATTGATGTAGTGCAGCAAAATACCTTAGCATGAGAAAAGGGGTTAGGACAGGTAATAATGGTTTTGTTAAATTCAGCCGATGGGTGGTGTCTTCTGTCTCTGAAGTTATGGTGTGCTTATGGAAAAGACTTTCTACCTTTCCCTGTGTACATAGCTGTCTACAAAGAGCAGCTGATTTGCTTCTTTCCTGCTTGTGTGTTTTACAGAGATCTTTAGTGCTCTGGCACAGCAGCCTGTTTTCATAGAGGGCTTTATTACTGGAACTCGGGGGATTGTGCAATTCGGAAGGCTTCATGGAGTGGGGATCTCATAAATTTTAATGGACTATTTAGTTGCGTGTTTACTTCAGTAAATAAAGTTGAACGTGAATTAGCATCAGTTGAGCTTCTTCCGTCTTGTCTGGTAGATAGGAAAAAAAGTGCCTGGGTGATGTATGAGAAAAGCAAATACCGACTGCTGAAAATCAGAACGTGCATTGCTTTAGTGGCTACTGAAAATATCAAGGGCGATTTTGCTTTGAAAGACTTAAACTACCTTTAAAGGTGCCAGCTTAGGACCTATCAGTGAAACGCAGGTTTTTAAAATAAGAAATGGTCTATTAGGTAAGCTGGGCAGGGAGCGGAGCAGCAGCGTGTGCCCTGCCTGTGCCCTGCCTGTGCCGCGCAGCCTGCGGCCCGCTCTAGCCATCCGGGGGGCACTGCCGCCCACCCTCCCGCCGGCCCCGGGGCACTGCGGCGGCTCGGGGCCCGCCGGGTGCGGCTGACGTCACTGCAGAAAGCGGCGGAGCGGGCCGGGGCGGAGCAGCGGGCTGGAGCAGCGGGCCGGGGCGGGGCG
>VWZI01018043.1:138513-152768 GCA_013396835.1 Psilopogon haemacephalus
GGCGGGCCGGGGCGGAGCGGGCTGGAGCAGCGAGCCGGGGCGGAGCAGCGGGCCGGGGCGGAGCGGGCTGGGCAAAGGGAGAGGTGCGGGTACCTACGGCAGTGCCATCCGGTGCGGTAAATGCCTAATCATATGTGTTTGCTGAGAAGGAAGTCTTCGTAACCGCTGATGTTTCGTGGTGCGCAGGCTTTACAGAAGAGGTGCAGGACCCACCCCGCCCTCTTAAGAGCTGCATGTGTTACTGGTTTTTTATTTTCTTTTTTTCCCCCTTGTGTGTTATTTTTGCTCTGTTGGAGCTAACAATTTTATTTTCTTGCTATATTCACCCTCTTTGCTTCCCAGCATTCCTTTGTCAGTTGTAATCCCCACAGTCTTTTCAGTTAAGCTTTAACACTGCAGAACTGGAATAAAAAATAGGCTGTTCAGCACAGTAGGGAACATGATAATCTAAGGCAGTCAGCCTTAAGGATCTGCAAATACAGAACATGAGCCAAGCACTAACGTATTTGCTGGGGTGTTTACCTTGAACAACCCCTTAATAGTGAAAATGTTGCCTAAACTCCTCCCTTTTCTTCCGTGCCATAGGCAAAGCAAAATCTGTAGCTACTGTCCCTGGAGGTATTGAAGAAAGGACTGGATGGAGCACTTAGCACCATGGTCTACTTGATCCATTCTATTCCATTCTATTCCATTCTATTCTATTCTATTCCATTCCATTCCATTCCATTCCATTCCATTCCTATGTATTATCCGAGGTGAAGTAGTTTCCGAGGTGAAATCTGAGTGAGCGAGCTGCAGTAACGTCAGTGTTGTAGGTAGTTTGGGGCTAAGAGAGATGGTGAAGTACAGTGCTAGTTTCTGCACATGTTATAGGCAAGGATAGTCTTTTCTACCTTTACATGTACTGTAAAGAAAAGGAAGGTGATTCTCCTCCTCTACTCCACCCTGGTGAGACCCCACCTGGAGTACTGTGTCCAGTTTTGGAGCTATAAGACTGTAAACTGTGGATTAAGAGCCCCTGGGACAAGAGGGATGTGGAGATGCTGGAGATGTCCAGAGAAGGGCCCCGAGGATGCTCAGAGGGCTGCAGCAGCTCTGCTGTGAGCACAGCCTGAAAGAGTTGGGGCTGTGCAGGCTGCAGAAGAGGAGGCTCCCAGGGGACCTTCTGGTGGCCTTGCAGGATCTGAAGGGGGCTACAGAAAAGCTGGGGAGGGACTTTTCAGGCTGTGAGGGAGTGGCAGGAGTGGGGGGAATGGAGCAAAGCTGGAGGTGGGGAGATTGATGCTGCAGGTGAGGAGGAAGGTGTTGAGCATGAGGGTGGTGAGAGGCTGGAATGGGTTGCCCCTGCAGGGAGGTGTTTGGGGCCAGATCCCTGGAGGTGTTTGGGGCCAGGCTGGCAGAGGCTGTGGGCAGCCTGCTCTAGGGTAGGGTGTCCCTGGGCATGGCAGGGGGGTTGGGACTGGCTGATCCTTGTGGTCCCTTCCAACCCTGACTGATCCTATGATTGTCTAAAACGTTTTTAATATATAGCCAATATTCCAGGGGAAGGAATAATGTAAGAAGTTCCTTTGGAGGTGTCTTAAGATGCCTGAGAGTCAAGTGTGAAAGAAATAGCTGTGTCCCTGCACTGATTTTTTGGTCTAGAGTTGCTGTGTAAATGCAAAATATTGTCCAGTGCATGGAAATCGTTCATGAATCAGTTTTCCTGAGAACATGTATCAAATCTTGAATTTGTTCTTGTTTTTTAATGTTCATGGAAAAATAATGAACTAGCCAGTGGCTGGGAGAGGATTTGTTTTTGTTTTTTGTTTGTAATTGGTGTGTGCTGATTCAATGTCTTTTCTGAACACTCCACTTAGAGTCAACTGGAGGGACCCATTGCTGTCAAACATTGGTCTAAATGCCTTTTTCTTTGTTCTGAATTGCCAGTCACAGACAGTCCATATTCTTCCAAAGGCCACGTGCTGGTGCTGCTTCACAGTTCTTACCTTTACAAAACTTTCAACCATCTGAAGTAAATCTCTTACTAATTTTAGGCAGCCTGCTTTTGCCACAGCAAGACTTAATTTGTTTTGAGAGCTGCTGCCATGTGTCCTCTCAGTTCTTCAGACTAAACAGTCATTTGGTTTAGTCCTTTCTCCTATTTCATTACGTGTGAATACTTGACCAGCTGCCTGTATCTCTTGGGTGTTCAGTTTGATGTGTCCTACATCTCTTCTGAAGGGTAGTGCTTGTAACTAGATGCTGTTACAGGATAGGATAGGATAGGACAGGATAGCATAGAATAGAACCAGCCAGGTTAGAAGAGACCTCCAAGCTCATCCAGTCAAACCTAGCACCCAGCCCTAGCCAATGGCACTCAGTGCCCATCCAGGCTTTGCTTGAACACCTCCAGGGATGGGGACTCCACCACCTCCCTGGGCAGCCCATTCCAATGCCAATCTCTCTCTCTCTGCCAGGAACTTCCTCCTAACATCCAGCCTGAACCTCCCCTGGCACAACCTGAGACTGTGTCCCCATGTTCTGTTGCTGGTTGCCTGGGAGAAGAGCCCAACCCCACCTGGCTACAACCTCCCTTTAGGTAGTTATAGCACACAAGTACCAGTATGCATTCATAGAATCATAGAATGGCTTGAGTTGGAAGGAACCTTAAAGATCATCTAGTTCTAAAGGCCCTGCCATGGGCAGGAACACCTGTGGCTGCACCAGGTTGCTTAAAGCCTCATCCAGCCTCATCTTAAAGAATTCCAAGGATGAAGTATCTGTGACTTCTCTGGGAAACCCATTCCAGTGTCTCACTGCTTCTGCTTGATGTCTGATCTACTCTGCTCTAATTTCAAATCATTGTCCCTTGTCCTGTAACCCTATGCCCTTATAAGAATTCCCTCTCCAGCTTTCCTGTAGGCCTCCATAAGGTGCTGGAAGGCCACTGACTGAAATAGAAAACCTGTGATGTAATTTATGTGTATGATGCCCTTATTTACAAATCTTACGTCACTTGCTGACGCTAATGCCTTAGGGTTAGCTCTGAAGTGCACAGCTCTTTTGTTAAGGTTTAGAGCCTGAGACCAAAGGACGTGAAATATTTGGATTTTTTTGAGGAAGACGAAAAATTATGGCCTCCCTGCTGGGCACCTGTGACAGCCTCTGCTGCCATCTGCACAGGGATTGCAGCCTTCTTGCACAGAGGAAGAACAAAATATTTTGGGAAAGACTGTCACGTGTGCATCATAGTGTGCTCTTGTAAGATTTCCCTGAATGATTAAAAAATAAAGAAGCTTATTTTAACCTTCTAAATAGCTCCAACTTTCTTTTGAGGAAGGCAGCCACTGTGCTGGAGCAGGCTGTTGGGCTCATTTACCTAACAGCACTTCTGGGCTTCAGCAGTGAGAAAGAAATCAATGCTTCCTGCTAGCCCCATGAGAAGAGCTTCCTGCAAAAATGAGAGTTGTTGATTTCTCTTTTTAAAAAGGAGCACATGGATCCAAAGACTCTGAGAAGGATCATACAGGCAATTAGTTGAAGTGTGGGTACAAAACTACCCAGTTTTTGTAAGATGAGGCAGATGAGTCCATAAAGTATTGATTCTGTGTTGGTTGTACACGTGAATATGGAGTATAAGAACATAAATAAAATGCTTCTTAGATCTCACTTACTAAAAAAGGGAGAGGTCTAGAACCTTACCACAGAAATATTATGGAAATAGAGAAGGGGACAAGCTGGTGATGTCAGTGTTGCAAACCATGACCATAATTGCTCACCCTGGGGCCCATTTCAAACTTCATGGGTGTGTAGAATTAATATGAGAGAATGTGCTCCTTGTTACAAAATGCTGCTCCTGTCAGGCAGCAGCTGAGAGCTTTATCACCCACTTCTGTTTACAGAAGTGATCTAAGGATCATAGAATCATGGAATCAGTCAGGGCTGGAAGGGACCACAAGGATCAGCCAGTCCCAAACCCCCTGCCATGCCCAGGGACACCCTACCCTAGAGCAGGCTGCCCACAGCCTCTGCCAGCCTGGCCAAAAACACCTCCAGAGATCTGGCCCCAAACACCTCCCTGCAGGGGCAACCCATTCCAGCCTCTCACCACTCTCATGCTCAGCAACTTCCTTCTCACCTCCAGCCTCAATCTCCCCACCTCCAGCTTTGCTCCATTCCCCCCACTCCTGGCACTCCTTGAGAGCCTCAAAAGTCTCTCCCCAGCTTTTTTTGTAGCCCCCTTTCAGATCCTGGAAGGCCACCAGAAGGTCCCCTGGGAGCCTCCTCTTCTGCAGCCTGCACAGCCCCAACTCTTTCAGGCTGTGCTCACAGCAGAGCTGCTGCAGCCCTCTCAGCATCCTCGGGGCCCTTCTCTGCACACCTCCAGCATCTCCACATCCCTCTTGTCCCAGGGGCTCCAGCACTGGATGCACTACTCCAGGTGGGCTCTCAGCAGAGCACAGCAGAGGGGCAGAATCCCCTCCCTGGCCCTGCTGCCCACACTGCTCCTGCTGCATGTAAAAGCATCATGTAAATAGCATTGGGATTTTTGTGTGGGTCTTTTGGTGTGGTTTTTATTGAGAACTTGGGAAGTTTGTGTAGTCTTTGTTTGTTTGAGTTAGGGGGGGATTGACTGGCAGTTGTTCTAGAGATACCTCCTCTTACTAGCTTGCATCTACACTATGCTGGAGCCAAAGTGAAAGTGGGGTTTGGAATGCCTAAAAGCAACAGGATCCAACTGTACTTCTTGTTTGATGAGGGCTAATTCCAGTCTCGGGTTTTCTGCTGAGGTGTGCTAACAGCCCATGCTGTTTGTGTTAAGCTAGCCAAAGTGCTGCCTTGTTCATTACTCTGTTTCAAAAGTTTTGCTCAGTTTTAATGACTTTTTACTGCAAAGTTATCCTAACTCTTATAATCGTAGCATTCAGATTGTATTCCAAACGTAGATTTCTTTTTTTTTTTTACAGTGCATTCAACAAATGTAGAAGCTGAGCTGGTCTGACTTTGTGATTTCATTATCTTGTCTTTTCCTTTTTTTCAGGGTTTCGCAAAAATGATGAAATGAAGGCTATGGAAGTATTGCCCATTTTAAAAGAAAAGGTTGCATATCTTTCAGGTACAGGTATTATCTTCTGCTGTGAATTGTGTAACTGTGTTGTTAGTCACTTGCCAAATGTTTAACACCTTTTACAATATTACTATGAAATTCATGGAAGTCTAGAGTAACACCTGTTCCAGATAGACATCCCAACTCTAACAAAGAAGATCTGAAGACATCCAAAGTCAGGCTTGATGGACTCTGAGCAACCTGATCTAGTTAAAAGATGTCCCTAGTTAATGCAGGGGGATGGACTGGGTGACCTTTAAGGGTCCCTTTAGTGGTTCTAGGCATCATCCACCCAAGGATTTATCCAGACTAAACTCAGCAGGCTGGAAGTTAAGGAATGAAGCTTTATATTCCCATCTTAGCACAATTGACAAGTATTTACAACTATATACAGTTATATGCAAATTAAAAGTAATGTAGAAATAGAAGAGGATGATCAGAGGGCTGCAGCACCTCTCCTTTGAGGACAGACTGAAAGAGTTGGGGCTGTGCAGGATGGAGAAGAGGAGGCTTCCAGGGAACCTTCTGGTGGCCTTCCAGGATCTGAAGGGGGCTACAAAAAAAAGCTGGGGAGGGAGTTTGGAGGCTCTCAGGGAGTTCCAGGACTGACTAGGGGGAATGGAGCAAAGCTGGAGGTGGGGAGATTGAGGGTGGAGGTGAGGAGTAAGTTGCTGAGCATGAGTGGTGAGAGGCTGGAATGGGTTGCCCCTGCAGGGAGGTGTTTGGGGCCAGATCCCTGGAGGTGTTTTTGGCCAGGCTGGCAGAGGCTGTGGGCAGCCTGCTCTAGGGTAGGGTGTCCCTGGGCATGGCAGGGGGTTGGGACTGGCTGATCCTTGTGCTCTGTTCCAGCCCTGACTGATTCCATGATTCTATGATTCTAAGATCCCTCCCAGCAGAGTGCCCAGGTGGGGTTCGCAAATACCCTTCCACCTTTTTTTCCACCCTTTCCCTTATCTCAGAATCTCTCTTACATGCAGATGAGCTGGAAAGGTCAGCAAGGGGTGTCAGAAGCAGAATGATTAGTTGGAAAATGTGCAGGGTCAGGCAGAAGAGTTAATACAGCAATAGCCAGACAGATACTGTCTTATCATAGAATCAGTCAGGGTTGGAAGGGACCACAAGGATCATCTAGTTACAACCCCCTTGCCGTGGCCAGGGACACCCTACCCTAGGTAAGACTTTCTAGAGCCTCATCCAGCCTGGCCTTAAACACTTCCAGGGATGTGGCCCCAACCACCTCCCTGTCCTTGCTTTTCTATGGCCCAGCAGAATGATTGGGTAATTTAGACATCACTATATTTTCTTTTCACAGCCAATGATGTAATTTCTCTCATCAGAATATTCCAATTAATCTCAAACCAGCACAATCTCTTTCAATATAATGTATTCTAGGATTCTAAGATACACGTTTGTGACTGTTTGAGCTAGATTTATATCTCAGACAAAAAAACAATGGGAACAGAGAAACGTAGAAGTGGAAGCTCTTAAGTGGAGAGGTGAACATTCTAGGGATAGGCCATATAATAACAACAATGGATGAGTTACTGTAATTTCACTGGAGCATCAAGTGCCTTACATCTGGAAGCACAGCTTGGACCTTTCCCTTGCTGCTTCTGCTGTTACTGCTGTGCCTGCTGTTATCTTCCCCCCGCTGCTGTTTTGTCTGCTGCTGCTTTTGCCACTTTGCTGCCACTTGACCCCTTCCCCATCTTCCTTAAGGTTATTATTTTTCTGTAGTAGTTTATTCTCTTTATACTGTTACATTTAAACTAGAAGAAAAACGTTTTCGTTTTTCCTGATTAAAAAAAAATTCCATGTTATAATGAGTACTTTAGTTGTGATGCCCAACGTGGGGCACAATCTTGGTTTTGTTTTTGGTTTTTTGCTTATTTTTTTTTAATTGATAACAAGAATAAGGAAGTTGAGGAAAAATTAATTTGTTTGGTATTTTGTGGCCTATTATTGCTTCAGTTTTGACTTTATCAGTTCAGCAGTGATTTACTACCATGGTGCAATATCATGTCTGCTCCTTTTTTGCTAAGATGGTTTGCAAGTGGGTAAAATGTGTATTAACAAATGTTGGAAATTTTGTTAGGAATGTTTTAGGGTTTAAGAATGTAGCTCAGTGTATGCTGTGTGTTACGCTTGTGTAAGAGACTAAGAGTTACGTGGGAGAGCTGAGTTATCCAGTGGCTTGCCTAATATGTTTTAAATTGATGTTTCTGGCTGCTAATGTAGGTCTGATTGTAGTTTGGAGAAGGGAGAAATGCAGGAATAAACAGGCTATGAGCGAGGTCTTTACCTTCTCTGGAGGCAGTAGCAGGGATTTAGGGGTTAAAGATACAGTCTGCAACTGAATCAGGGGAGGGAAGGCCATGGCACCAGGCAGATGGATTACTCGCCTAGCACCAAAACTTCCTACCTTGGAACCTTTGGAAGAGGAAAAAGTAGTTGGACATGCCCCATACCCCACTGACCCAGAAGTGTGGAGTCAGGGAACTATCTGGTTCCTGTTAGTACTGGTCTGTGGCAAAGTCCCTTGGATGGATAAAGTTGAGGAGCTTGTTTGCAAAGAATGTGTCTTGAACATTTTGACCAGTAGAAGAGTACCTGACAGCAGAGTCCACCGTTAAAGGTTCTGCTGAGGCAAAGGTTTTTCCACCTGCAAACAGGGGACTGGAAGTGGTACCAGAGGATGAGGCAGAGTCCTCAGAAGGCAAGTCGACTAATGCCGTTGAGCCTGCTGAATCTGCTGCTCCTGCTTTAGCCCTGCTTTTTTTCTGCTGAACTGGCTGTTGCTGCTGTGGGAAAGGTTCCCTCTGCCTCAGTCCTAATTCCACCACCATGTAAGGAGCAGAGCCAGCCAGACAAACCACATTTACATGATCATTTCAAAGGCACCTCCCAGATCAAAATATGTTTTACTCTAAGCAAAGAAGTTCAGACAAATGGCATTGAGCAGAAGATTTGAATGGAAGAGTTAAGATCTCCCTTGCTGCAATTAAAATGAGGAAAAAAAATGTCAGCTAGTTTTGGGGGGTCAAGATAGCTCAGATGATGCTAGAGATAAACCAGAGCAGGGTGATGCCAAGGAGGGAACTGTTAGGGACCCCTTTTCTGCCATTGAGGAGTTTTAGAAGTTTGCTCAACTCATGAAGCAAAGGCAAGAGGATCCAGGAGAGGGTACGTCTACTGGTGTGAAGGCTAGGACCCCTGTGGGTCAAAGGAATGGAAAGGCTATTGCTAAGAGAAAACATACTCAGAAAATGAATGATAGTGATGATGAAGAGAGAGCCCCAATACCAAGGGAGGAGGTCAGGCATATTAGGCAAGATTTTGCCTAGAAAGAGTGAGAACAGTTGATGAGTTGATTAAACAGTTGTTGGGATGGAGGTATGGATATTGTAGAAATAAACTCTCAGACAGTGAGGCATTTGGGAGTTTTTTTGAGAGATAATGGCATAGATAAAGATTTAGGACATCTCAGGGGCAATTCTAACCTCTGGTCGTGTGTATTGACAGCTGTGGTGCTACGATACTCCAACAGAGATGATTTGCCCTGGAGACCTTCACACTGGAGTACAGTTGAACAGGGAGTTCAGTGCTTGTGAGAGATGGCGATAAGAGAGCCAATCTATGGAGATTATGAAAGAGAGGACCCTGATAAGGTACCAGTGAGCTGTGCTCTCCTAAAGAAACTTAGCTTGCTCCCTCTAATTATTCCAAATCATTTTCAAGTAAAATGGTGAGGAAAGATAATGAAGAAACTCCTCTGGCTGTTGGAGAGTTTGCTGATGAGGTGAGGTAGGTGGAGGACAGCCTCACATTTAATGTCATGGTATCAGCTATAAATAGTATGGCTGAAGGGGTAAAAGATGGCATGGAAGAACTCAAGGAGAAATTGAAAACCTCCATATCTCAGTTGACAATGACCCTTCCTCTTCGCTATTGGAGAGGGTACATGTCTCAGCCATCAGAGATAGGTGTCCTCCCAGGAGACCAGTTCAAACTAACTTGATTAGAAATAGACAGCAACAGTCACGTGGATCTCTTTGGTTAAGTGACCAATTCGGTGAAAATGCAGATAAGTGGGATGGGAAACCTACCTCACTTCTCCTGAAAAGAGTGAGGGAGTTGCAAAACAGCAAGATGAAAAGAGTAGTTGCCTCAGTTTCCCCAAATGACTCAAACAGGTCTGGCAATGGTTCAGATAATGCCATTAAACACTGTGCCAATTCTGCTTGCAACAGTCAGCATTAGTGGGGCCCTGCCTCTTACCAGGCGGAGGCCAGAGACCAAAAGATAATAGAATATACCAGACCGTATATATGAGAGGCCTGGTACCTTGAAGATTCAGAAATATAGGGCTGTACTTGGCACAGGTGCCCAATGTATGTTGATGCCCACAAATCATAAAGGAGTGGAATATATTACTATTCCTGGAATTACAGGAGGGTCTCAAGAATTGACTAGGATGGAGGCAGAAACTAGTCTAACTGGGAGTGATTGGCAAAGACATGCCATTGTAACAGGTCAAACTGCACCTTGTGTTTTGGGAACTGACTCTCTGAGAGAAGGACGCTTTAAAGATCCCAAGGATTATAAGAGGACCTTTGGAATACCAACTGTAGAAGCTGTTGGAAACAGATTGAAGTTGTCCATTAGGCCTGAGCTCTCACATGAGTCTGCAGTTGTTGGACAGCATAATACAGAGGATGTGAAGCTGCCAATTGCCACTCAAACTGTCCATCATAGGCGATATAGAACAAAACTGACTCTTTGGTGCCCATACATGATCTGATTTGTCATCTGGAGTGCCAAGACGTGATTTAAAAAAACCCATTCACCTTTCAGCAGTCCAGTATGGCCTGTACAAAAAGTAAATGGAGAATGGAGCTTGACAGTTGACTTCTGCAGCGTAAATGAAGTAACTGCCTATGAGTTCTGCTGTGCTGGACATGTTAGAACTCCAGTGAGGTCTGGAATCCAAGGAGGCCAAATGGTATGCAACCATAGATTTTACTTATGCTTTCTTCTCTATTCCAATAGCAGAGGAATGCAAGCCTCAATTTGCTTTCACCTAGAGGGGGACTGAGTATATGTTAAACCATTTACCCCAGGGATTGAGACACAGCTCAACAATCTGTCATGCAGTGATCCATGATGCCTTGGAGAAAGGTGGCACTCCAGAGCATCTGCAGTTCATTGATGACGTTGTTTTCTGGGGGAACACAGTAGAAGTTTCTGAGAAAGGCAACAAAATAATTGACATTCTGCTAAAGGCAGGTTTCTCCATAAAGCAAAACAAGGTGAAAGGACCTGCAAGAGAAATCCAGTTTCTGGGAATTCGTTGGCAAGATGGTCTCTGCCACATTTCAATGGATGTGATAAATAAAGTTTCCACCACGACAAATCCCATGAATAAGAATGATACATTATCTTTCTTAGAAACAGTTGGATTTTGGAGGCTGCACACCTCTGGATACTGTAAGATTATAAAACCTTTATATGATGTGGCTCGAAAGAGGAACAACTTTAAAAGTGAGGACTTGAACAACAAGCAACCTTTGATCAGATAAAGCAGGAAGTAGTTCATACAATGGGTTTGGGACCCATTAGAACGGTCTGTACACGGCTGCAAGTGATAATGGTTCAACCTGGTGGCTATGGCAAAGAGCCCCAGGAGAAACATGTAACCAACCACTTGGTTTCTGGAGTAGAGAATATAGGGAGTCAGAAGAAAACTATATGCCAACAGAGAAAGAGATCCTTGCTGCTTATGAAGGAGTGAAAATTGCTTCTGAAGTAATCAGAACAGACTCACAACTTCTTTTGGCTCCCCAGTTACCAGTTTTGAACCGGATGTTTAAAGGAAATGAATCATCACCGCATCTATCATGCAACTGATGTTACCTGGTCTAAGTGGATGGCTCTCATAACACAGCGAGCATGCATGGGGAGTTTTGAACAACCTGGCATAGTGGAGATGATCACCAACTGGCTGGAAGGCACAAACTGTACAAGTCCTCCAGTGGAGAGAATAACTTGGGCTGAGGAAGCTCCTCTGTACAGCAGTTTGTCAAATGAAGAAAGGAGCTATGCTTTATTCATAGATGGTTCCTGTTGCCTTGTTGGAAACAATCAAAAATGGAGAGCTGCAGTTTGGAGGCCTGCATGAGCAGTGGCTGAAGCAAAGGCTGGAGAAAGGGAATCGAGCCAGTTTGCAGAGGTAAAAGCTATCCAACTTGCTCTCGATGTGGCTGAGTGTGAGAATTGGCCTATGCTTTACCACTATACTGATTTGTGGATGGTGGCCAATGCCTTATGGGGTTGGCTAAAGGACTGGAAAAGAAGTAATTGGTAATGGAAAGGAAAACCAATTTGGGCTGCTGACTTATGGCAGTACATTGCTACCCGTCTAGAAAAACTTCCTGTAAGAGTACAACACATAGGTGCTCACATGCCCAAGAGTAAAGCTACCAAGGAATATCACCACAACCATCAGGCAGATTTGGCTGCCAAGGTGTTTCAAATGGATGCGAGCTGTAACTTGGATTTAGACTGGGAACACCGAGGTGGACTGTTCTTAGTCTGGTGGGTCCACAATTCCTTGGCACATCAAAGCATGGGATAGAGCAATCGACATATCCATGGATGCTATAACAGAAGTTATACATGACTGTGATATTTGTGCTGCTATTAAACAAACCAAGTGTCTGAAGCCTTTGTGGTATGGTGAGAGATGGGCAAAGTACAAATATGGTGAAGTGTGGCAGATTGATTACATCACTCTAACGTGTTCTTGGACTGGAAAGCAACATGTGCTGACCGTGGTAGAAGCAAGCACCAGATGGCTGGAGACCTGTCCAGTTTCCCATGCTACTGCATGTAGCACCATTCTCTGCTTGGAAAGACAAATCATGTGGCCACATGGTGCTCTAGAGTGAATTAAATCAGACAATAGCACTCATTTTAAGAACAACCTCATAAAAACTTGGGCCAAAGAGAACAGCATTGAGTGGATATACCACATCCCCTATTACACACCTGCCTCAGGCAAGATTGAGCATTATAATGGTTTGCTGAAAACAATTTTTAAAACAATGAGGGGAGGAACCTTAAAGAACTGGGAGAAACATCTAGCCCAAGCTACCTGGTAGTGAACAGCAGAAGTTCTACAAACCGAGCAGGGCTGGCTTGTTCAGATTTGTTACGAAAGGTAGAAGGCAACAGGGTTCCTGTTAGTCATGAAAATAACTTGTTGGGAAAGTCTGTTTGGTAGTCTCCCTTTCATGGGAGTCTATGCCTGTCTGAGAGGTGGTTTCTGCTGAAGGACCTGGCCCCATATACAGGGTTGTGCAAGAGAATGGTGAAATACAATGTATTCCACAAAGGAACTTGACATTAGCAGAGAGAATGTAGATAGAAGTTGCTATGAGTTCTTCTATGGATAATTGTGGTGCCCATAAAACCCGTGAAGAACCCACCGTACATGAGCATGAACACTGTGAGTGCTAAGAGTCCTGCTGTGTCCCATCTACTGAAGAAAACATCTGACTGTTTCCTGAAACTTCTGAGCTAGCCAGCACCTGAGGCAGATGAAAATACTGAAATGGATGGCCAGGAATTGGAGAAAATGCCTGAAGCCTGGATGACTACTGTTCATGACACTGATGTTGACCCTAATTAGGTGGAATGACTTGATGCTCCAGTGGGAATTATATTAAAGGGGTGGACTGTGGCTGTTTAAGCTAGATTTCTATCTCAGACTTAGAAAAAAATGGGACCAGAGAAACTTAGAAGTGGAGAGGTGAGCATTTTAGGGATAGGCCATGTGATAACAACAATAGCTAAGTTAATACAATTTCATTGGAGCATCAAGTGCCTTATGTCTGGAAGCAC
This sequence comes from Psilopogon haemacephalus, assembly GCA_013396835.1. Classification (NCBI taxonomy): domain Eukaryota; kingdom Metazoa; phylum Chordata; class Aves; order Piciformes; family Megalaimidae; genus Psilopogon; species Psilopogon haemacephalus. The sequence continues at coordinate 151,505 of VWZI01018043.1, forward strand.
AGCTTGGACCTTTCCCTTGCTGGCTTCTGCTGTGCCTGCAGCTGTTGTTTTGTCTGCTGCTGCTTTTGCTGCTTTGCTGCCACTTGACCCCTTCCCCATCTTCCTTAAGGTTATTATTTTTCTGTAGTAGTTTATTCTCCTTATATTGTTACATTTAGTTTAAACTAGAAGAAATACAATTTCTCTGCTCTTGTCAGACCCCACCTGGAGTACTGTGTGCAGTTCTGGAGCGCCCAGCACAAGAAGGACATGGAACTGCTGGAGAGAGTCCAGAGGAGGCCACGAAGATGATCAGAGGGCTGGAGCAGTTCTGCTATGAGGACAGGCTGAGGGAGTTGAGGCTTTTCAGCCTGGAGAAGAGAAGGCTTCGGGGAGACCTTATAGCAGCCTACCAGTATCTGAAGGGGGCTACAGGAGGGCTGGGGAGGGACTGTTCACAAGGTCTTGTAATGTAATGACAGGACGAGGGGGAATGGGTTCAAATTGGCAGAGGGGAGATTTGAACAGGATGTTAGGAGGAAGTTCTTCAGAGGGAGGGTGATGAGACACTGGCACAGGTTGCCATGGGAGGTTGTGTCTCTTCCCTCCCTGGATGTGTTCAAGGCCAGGCTCGATGAGGTCTTGAGCGTCCTGATCTAGTGGGAGGTGTCCCTGCCTGTGGCACAGGGGGGTTGGAACTGGCTGATCTTTGAGGTCTCTTCCAACCTAAACCATTCTATGATTCTATGATTCATTTTTCCTGACTTTCAAAGAAATCCATGTTGTAGTGAGTTTACTCTTTGGGGGGAGGGATCCACTCTAACCTAGTACAATGCTTTCTGAAATGTGGAATGCACTGCTGCTGTTCCAGTTGTGTTCTGCCCTTCCATCCTATCCAACAGTATTATTTAGAGCAATGCAGAACAACTTGCTGCACCACAGTCCTATTCCTTTTATCTCCAGATCTTCTGCAGGTGCATTCTGCAGAGATTGTTTTTTTACTGATGTGTCCAAAATCCTAAAGAAACATCTCTGTTGCAGAGGCCAAATTTCTGTACATAGTTTTTGAAGCACATGTAATATTCCCATAGTGAAATATGCCCAATTTTGGTTATCTCTAGCATACACCATGAAGTTGGTTGGTTACTTACTTGAGCTGGTTGATCATACTTAGCAAAGAATAACAGAGAATTTAAAAGTAGAATTTAATCAAATATATTAGATAGGGCTGGGTGCTAGGTTGGACTGGATGATCTTGGTGGTCTCTTCCAACCTGGCTCTATTC
>VWZI01018043.1:152945-163964 GCA_013396835.1 Psilopogon haemacephalus
CCATTCCATTCCATTCCATTCCATTCCATTCCATTCCATTCCATTCCATTCCATTCCATTCCATTCCATTCCATTCCATTCCATTCCATTCCATTCCATTCCATTCCATTCCAAATGTCTTCTAGAGCTTGATAAATAAATTTGGAATGATGCTGGAGGTGTTACTTCTTGTGAATTATGGTTTTGATGTGCTCTTTTGTATTAAGTACTTTCATGTCTGTTGGGATTAAACAACATCATTCTATTTCCTCTACATCATTTGACAGTAAGATTGTTGCAGTGGCTCATATTCAAAAGTTCTTTATCAAGAACTCAAAAAATAGAGCTGATTGGTAAATATTAAAATACACAAAGTGATGCCTGCAGTTGCATTGTTTAGAAACTTGCTTGTGCATGAATGCTTGTACTTACAGTGTACAGTTCACAGCACTTGATCTTGTCTGCTCTGCTGAGTGAAGCAGAGGTGTAAAGCAGAAAAGATGGTGAATTGTTTTGTTTTAAAAGTTCCTAGCAGTGAAAAATGTAGCAGACTACCCAGCAGCACTGAGTTTCCCTGGTAGCGTGAAAACTCCTAATTCTCCTGCTTACAAATTGTAGTGCTGAAGAAGGCTTACCTAAAGCTATTTTCAGAAGGGGAGGAAAAGAGAAAAAAGGGAGTTAAGGACAATATTTTGGTTCCTCATTGCTTTTCTTTTGGACCTTCATATGGTACTTGATTATGGTGTGGTAAGCATACAGTCTGAACCCTCCCAACTTCCAGGTTTCCATAGTTTAACTTGCAAGCATGTGGAATTTTCAAAGGACATTAATTCAGTGAAATAAAAATGGGCCAAATGAAAACTGAATGTAAATTTATGGGGAGACAATTTATTGTGAACCAGAGCAGATGAGGTGTGGACAACTTGCCAGCTTGTGTCTGTGAGGGAGGGAGGTACAGCATCAGTGGATAAGGGAAGAGAAACTGACGTCATCTACCTGAACTTGTCTACACTGTCCTGCATGACATCCTGGTCACCAAATTGGGAAGATGTCTGCTTGTCACATGGACCACTCACTGGACAAGGAGTTGGCTGTGTTCACACTCCCAGTTGCAGGTCAATGTCCAAATGGAGGCCAGTGAGAAATTATATTGCTCAGGCTGGTACTGGGACCAGTGCTGTTTAACATCTTTGTCAGCAATATGGATGTTGAAATTGCTGAGGACACACTCAAGTGTGAGTATAACACCAAGCTGTGTGGTGAGTTTGACATGCTGGAGGAAAGGGGTTGCCATCCAAGGGACTTGGACAGGCTTGAGAGGTGAGCCCTGACCAACGTGATGAAGTTCAGCAAGGCCAAGTGCAAGGTCCTACAGCCAGGTCAGGGCAATATCAAGCACAAAGATGATCAGAGGGCTGGTAACACCTTCCCTGTGGAGACAGGTTGCAAGAGTTGGGGCTGTTCAGCCTGGAGAAGAGAAGTTTCTGGGGAGACCTTACAGCAGCCTTCCAGTACCTGAAAAGGGCCTACAAGAAAGCCAAGAAAGGACTCTTTACAAGGGCTGGTAGTGATAGGACAAGAGGGAATTGATTGAAGCTTGAGGAGGGCAGACTGAGACTAGATATTAGGAAGAAATTCTTGAGAGTGAGGATGGTGAGATGCTAGGACAGGTTGCCCAGGGAGGTTGTGGATGCCCCCTCCCTGGAGGTGTTCAAGGCCAGGTTGGATGAGGTCTTGAGCATCCTGGTGTGTTGGAAGGTGTCCCTGTCTGTAGCAGGGGGGTTGGAGCTGGATGATCTTTAAGGTTCTTTCCAACCCAAACTGTTTTATGAATCTACCAATCTATTAAGGTAGCATCTTCTGACAGAGCAAAGCAAACAGCTGTGGGTAGCAATACTGATTGAAGCTAATCTATGTTTTCATAGCAAGTGAATCTCAAATAAAATGAGATATTAGTAACACCAGAAAGTATTAAAAATCCCCAAATTTCCACCTACAGAGAACTTTTTCCATTAATAAATCATCTGCCAGGACAGCAGCTTTCCTGGAGAGCTATTAAGGACCATCAGAACCATCACCCTGTCAGTTCAGACCAGGTATGCCACATCTTGATTTTAGACAATAAAAATTCAGGAGAGTCACTAAGGGCCATCAGCCAGACCATGACACACATTGTTTGAGGGGTAAGAGGTTGGGGTTCCACTATGCAAAAACTGGTTAAGGTCAGCAGAAGGAGGACAAATTTATCGGGGATTTATCTGCTAAAACTGTCTGAAGGTAACTGTACTAAAACTTCTCGTAGTCCCATTAAAGGCACCACAAGCATCACTATAATTACGGTCTTTTAAAAAATAAATCTTTCTCATTTATATTTGAGTTCTGGTAGAGTTGCTGCAACATGTCCATTGTTGGTTGTCAAATACTTTTCTCAAGCAGAAATAAAGTAAGACAATCAACAATGCAAAGGAGCAGTTTGGTTAGTTTATAGAGCTGGAAAGTTGTACAAACAACTGTGAAAAAAAATCCTGGAGTGTTTGAGATCTTCAGTTCACTGCCAGAGTCTTTTCTCTCTGCTTTCATGTGATGAGACTTTACTCTTCCAAGTTAAATGAGTATGGGCTGTGTAGCAGTATATTGTTGCATTCATTGAATCCTCTTCCCACAATGCAGTCTGGAAACCCAACTTATTGTAAGATGGAAACATAAAAGTAAGCATCTTACAGAGGGATCTGAACATGTGAGAAGAGTGGGCTAGCAAGAAGAGTATGAAGTTTAATAGAGAGAAGCACAGAGTCTTCCACCTGGGGCAGAATAACTGAAGAGCCAAGTAAAGGCTGGAGTCTGTGCCTTGCTGAAAAGGATCTGGGGATCCTTCTAGACAAAAAGCTAAACCGAAGTCAGCATGGTGCTGCTGCAGTAGCAGAAGTAAAGTGGATTCTGGACTGTAACCACAGGGACATTACTAGCAGCAGTAGAGTTTCATCATCACAATGTACTCTGCTTTTCAGGCAACACCTGGAGTACTGTGACCAGCTCTGATCTTCACAATTAAAGTGCAAGCAAACTGGAGAAGGCCCACAAAGATGGTCAAAGGGCTGGAGAATCAGCCATGTGGTGAAAGATTGAAGGAGTTGGATTTGTAAACACACACACCCCACCCCACCCCCCCAGGACAGGAGAAGAGTCAGGGGATACTTTATCCCACAGTGTTCTAGTCATTAAAGAGCAGCTACAAAGAGCATGGCTGTGCTCTCTTCACAACAAGCTACATGGGAAAGGCAATGGGCAATGACTCTTTCCACTACAGGTGCCTCCTAAGCTGCTATTGAGATATTTTGGTCCAATCAGAAATGTTGATGCTTTAATCAAGGTAAAGCTCTTGGTAACAGGTATGTCCCACCAAAGTACAGCTTTTATTCCAAGTGTGCTATGTTGTGATCAAACTGTGTTCTTGAGCATTTCCCTGTTCTCTTTGATCTGCGTAAGCTTGAGTTTGCCTATAATTCATTGTTTTGTTTCAGTCTTTCCTTTTTACTTACTCCTTTCATTTGCTTTTGGGTGGATATATTTGACAGATCTGGGCAAGGTAATTGTGTAATTGGAGTACTTCATCGCTTTGAAAAAATATTTCAGTAGTTGCTTTTCTTCTGCCACGAATCAGAGTAGGTCTGACATGATTTGCTTTTGGCCTCCATCATCACAATGCACTGTAGTCCCCTTATTAGCTGTCAGTGACCTATCTTTGTAAATGAACTTTCCAGCCACTCATCCCCAAGCTTGTGTCATTCTGTGGTGGTGTTGTGACCAAAGGGCAGGACCTGGCACTCAATCCTGTTAAACCTCATACAACTGACTCCAGCCTGTTGATCCAGCCTGCCCAGATCCCTTTGTAGATCAACACTCCCACCCAATTTAGGGCCATCTGCAGACTTGCTGAGGGGACACTGAATTCCCTTGTCCTGATCACTTGATAAAAGAGAACTGGCCCCAGTACTGAGCCAGGGCTCAGTACTGAATACCACAACCACCAACTGGGTTTGAATCCATTCACCACCACTCTTTGGGCCTGTCCATTTTTAACCCACTAGGGCATCCACCCATGCAAGCCATAAACAGCCAATTTCTCCAGAAGGATACTGTGGAACAATATTAAAGTCTTTACTGAAGTCCAGATAACATGCACAGCCCTTCCCTGATCCACCAAGTGGGTCACCTTGTCATAGAATATCAGGTTTATGGAGCAGGACCCATGCTGAGTGGGCTGGATCCCCTAGCTGCCCTGTGCATGCTGCATAGTGGCACTTGAGATGACCTGCTTCATGACTTCTGCTGGCACCACAGTCAGATTGACAGGTCTGTAGCTCCCTGTGTCCTCCTTCCAGCCCTTCTTGTGGATGAGTGTCATGTTTGCCAATCCCCAGACTTCCTGTAGGCCCCCTTAGGATGTCAAAATGCCACTATAAGGTCTCCCTGGAGCCTTCTCCAAGCTGAGCAGCTCTGATTCTCTCAGCCCACCTATAGAAGTACTCTAGCTTTCTGATCATCTTCATGTCCCTTCTCTGGACCTGCTCCAGCAGCTTCATGTCCTTCCTCTGTTGAGGACTCCCCTGCTGGACACAGTACTCCAGGTGAGATCTCACCAGAGCTGAGTGAAGTGTCAGAATCACCTCTCTCAGCCTGCTGCCACACTCTTTTCCACGCAACCCAGGATGTGATTTGCCTTCTAGGCTGCAAGTGCCCACTGTTGGCTTGTGTCCAGCTTCTCATCCACCAATACCTCTGAGTCCTGTTCTTCAGGGCTGCTCTTGGTCTTGTCATCCCCCTTATGAGCTGCTTCTCTGCCCGCTTCTACAGCCTATCCAGTTCTCCCTGGATAGCATCCCATCTTCAAGTCTTGTCACACACTACTCCAGCTTGGCATCATCTGTAAACTTGCTGAGTGTGCCCTCAATCTCAGAATCACAAAAAACATCTGGTTGGAAGAGACTTCAAAGATCATCCAGTCCAACCTTCAGCTCAGCACCAAAGGTTCAAAACTAAACCATGTCCCAAAATACCAGGTCCTCATGCTGCTTAAACACCTCTAGGTCTGGTGACTCTACCACTGCCCTGGGCAGACCATTCCAGTGTTTGATAACCTTTCAGTTAAGAAGTCTAAACTTCCCCTGGCAGAGCTTGAAACCATTTCTTCTATCCTGTCGCCTGAAGAATAGGCTGGACCCCTCCTTGCTCCAACCTCCCTTCAGATAATTGTAGAGAGTGATGAGGTCTCCCCTCAGCCTCCTCTTCTCCAGACTGAACAACCCCATCTCCCTCAGATGCTCCTTGTAGGTCCAGTGTTGCATGCCCTTCACTAGTCCTGTTGCCCAGTCTCACTGTCCATATCATTGATGAAGCTATTGAACAGCACTGCTCCCAGTACCCTCGATGTTCATCCCTCTCCATCTGGACATCAAGCAGTTGGCCACTAATCTTCGTATGCAATCTAAACCATTTCTTATCCACTGAGCAGCCCCCCCATTGAATCCACATCTCTTCAGCATAGATGTTGTGGGGGACTGTGTCAAAGGCTTTACAAAAGTCCAGATAGACTCTATCCATTGCCCTTCCCTCGTCCACTGGTGTAGTCACTTTGCAGAAAGCCAGAATGAGCAGGAGAGGTGTAGCCTCTGATAATTCCATTTTGAAACACATCTTGAACCAGATATTCTTGTTCTAGGACAGGAGACAAGGGAGTACAGAACAAATAGTTCAGTCTGAAGTGTTGTGAAGTGTGTCGTGTTGTATGCAGGCTGATAACTGCAGAGTCCCAAAGTTCACCAGTCTNTATAGAATAAATTCAGACTGGGCTGCTTTTTCCTGTATTGGTCAGAAGAGTTTGATGTGTAGAATGCTGGGGTGCAGCATCCGTGTGAGTCTTGTGGTGTTTTTCTAAAACTCTCAAACAACAACAAAAAATGATGGAGAGAGTGTAAAGGGAAGAAGAAAAGCTTCCTTGAACTGATTTTCACCTAACTGGGGAATAATCTGTTTTGAGTATTGGGTGCCTCACCACCAGAAACAGAAAAACCTCCTGTTGAGTCATAGAAAAACAAATAAAAATCATGGACTGGTTTAGGTTGGAAAAGACTTCTGAAGATCATCCAGTCCAACCCCCTGCTGAAGCAAGGCCACCCACAGCAGCTTGCCCAGCATCACAAGGCTTATGGGGGTTTGGAATGTCTCCACACAAGGAGACTCCATGACCTCTCTGGGCAGCCTGGGACATCTTCACACCAGAAAGTTTCTTCCTGTTGAGATGGAGCCTCCTGGGTTCCAGTTTGCACCCATTGCCCCTTGTGCTGTCCCTGGGCACCACCCGCAAGAGTCTGGCCCCAGCCTCTTGCCCCCCATCCTTCAGCTCTTGCTGAGCATCGAGAAGCTCCTGTCTGGGTCTGCTCTTCTCCAGGCTCAACAGCCCCTCACAGAGATGCTCCAGGGCCCTCAGCAGCTTGCCAGCCTCCACCAGACTCTCCCCAGTATTTCCTTGTCTCTCTTGAACTGGGGAGCCCAGCGTGAAGAAGAGGAAAAGCATCAGAGCAGCTGTGCACAACAGGGGGTCAAGGCAGTTCTTGTTCGGTTTCTGGACTGGTCTTGGATGCTGGATTTGGGCTTTTAAAATTTTGTTAAGTTTAAATTCAAGGCCGTTGAGGTACAGGTATTGTTACATCCTGACACATTGTTATGCAGGGAGAGCATTTTCTTGCAAGGTACAATTCCTTTGGTTTCCCATGAGGAAGTGCCCTTTCATAACTTATCCTGTAAGCTCGCTCTTTAGCCTTACCTAAGTGCTTTGAATATAGGTGAAAAGGCATTTCCTGGAAAAAAAAACCCTGCACTACTCAGTCTGTTGTGTTTTGGTGCCATTTGGAGACCACTGACTGAACTGCTATTGGTGATGTGCACTAGGCAGCAGTGATTCACGCTGGGTGACTCATGTGAGCTGAGCTACTTACATGACACATCTTGGTGAGAAGAGAAAATATCTGAATTCTGTAGGGGCTTTACATAAAAGGAAAGGGGTAGAAATGGAAGAGTCACTGAGGAAGTTAGTAGCTTAATGTGTTTTTGCTAAACCAAGACAGCTAAGGGGTGAGCTGGAGAGAGACTGCAGACAGGAAATTCCCACCTGGTGCCTCACAGGCTCTTGGCTTTAACATTCCTACTTGTGTATGACACAGGAACACTGGGAACAAAGGGAACAAGAGTTACTGGAAAACACCTAGAAAAACTTTCAGTATAACTGATTGAGGTGCTTTGGCAGTTCCCTGCTCCCCCACGCTTTGAAATAACCCAAGCTAAGGCTCAGTCAGCTGGAAATTAATAAATGAAGCTTTATATTCACAGCAGTGCACAATATCCAAGCAGATATTTACAAGGTATAACAGATAGTTACAGATATATACAGTGGAAAGGTAATACAGAAATGCCACAGCCCTCCCAGAGAGCAGAGTCCCTAAGAGGGGTTTCTAACCACCCTACCACCTTCTCCCCCGCCCCCCCCCAAACTTATCTCACCTTCTGTTTATGCAGCAAATAGGCAAAGGTAGATTGGTCAGAGGGGGTGGGATTAGCAGCAGGAAAGAAGTTAGTGAATTATTCAGATCCAGCTGCAAAAGGCAGGGAGAGAGAGAGCCATGCAAAAGCAGCCACAGCCCAAAGCAGTCTGACTTATGTATATTTGGATTACAACTCTTAAACATTTTTTTTTCCTTTTTCAGTAAAGCTATGAGTGCAGTAGCATCAGCAGTGTTTGCCTTTCTTAGCCTATAGTCTAATTTCTCATTCAGATCCTCCAATTAGTTCAAACCAACACAGTGATGGGGGAAAAAAAAAAGTTTTAGGGACTTCTTTGCTCAGAAAACAGTTTTGGTATCTGGTTTAGGATTGGATAGTGAAATTATTTTAATTAATTCTCTATTAATTTCTTCATTAATTTTCTAGACCTGTGTGACAGGTCTAGAAAAATTCTGTGTAATTTTTGTCTCCAACATTAAAAAAGTGTGTATTATAGAATCAGTCAGGGCTGGAAGGGACCACAAGGATCAGCCAGTTCCAACCCCCCTGCCATGCCCAGGGACACCCTACCCTAGAGTAGGCTGCCCACAGCCTCTGCCAGCCTGGCTGCAAACGCCCTTGGCCTTGTTGAACCTCCTGAGGTTGGCTTGTGCCCACCTCTGCAGCCTGTGCAGGTCCCTCTGGATGCCATCCCTGCCCTCCAGCCTGGCTGCTGCACCACACAGCTTGGGGTGCTCAGCAAACTTGCTGAGGCTGCACTGAATGCCTCTGCCCATGGCACCCACAGAGATGCTGAACAAGACTGGGCCCAGGATTGATCCCTGAGGGACTCCCCTGGGCCATGGAGCCATTGGCAGCCACTCTTCATTTATCAGAAATGTAAGCACCATGCTTTACAAGTAACTTTCCTCTGTGGTGTATGTGGAGTTGGAGGCCAGGTGAGTTGGTATCTAAAATGACACAAGGAGTATGGGTTTCTTTCCTCCGCTGTTTTGGAAAATTGCATGATCCAGGAGTTGCATAGTGGAAAAGGCTCAGAGGGCTGCCCTGAGCTGACTCTGTATAGCAAGACAGAGAATTTTAATGGCAGTTCAGCCTGTGCTCTCTCCTGCTACCTGCTGCTTTGTGAGGAATTTCCACCCTGAGCAATCAAGCCTTTTTTCTAGGGGCTTGGAACCCATAGTGTTTATCGGTTGAAACATAAATTGGTGAGACCTGGAGCTGATGTCCTGTGGTGCACTGAGGAGAGCATTAAAGGTTGCAGCTAAGTTTAGTAGCTGTTGAGCCCAGGGATCTCTGGAGCTGAGGAGAGAGCTGGACTGTTGGATTGTTATTTGTCCTTCCCTCTCTTGTGGCTGTGTCTTGTTTTTATTCTGTCACTTGCTACGTAAAAAATCCCAAAGCTCTCTGCTTGGGAAATGGTGTAGGATGGTCTAGACTGGACTTGACTGTCTCCATTAAACTGAGACAACTCAGTCACTTTTAGGCTCGTGACACAAAAGATAAGAATATGAATTTCTTTTTAAGTTCAGGCTTCTATCATTGCAACTTAACAGAAATTAAAAGTTGCTTTTACCTCATCTGAGTTTTGTTCAGCGCTTCATGGGAAAAATGCCCAGTGCAGAGAATCCCTGCAGATATTTCCCAGCAAGACTGGTGGCAGTGAGTCTCTAGGAAGCACACAGGGACTGTGCTTTTGAGGATAAGTCATCGATTTTGAATAACTCATTTGGTTCATATGGTTCATTTGCTTTTGCCCTTACTTTAAAAAAAAACAAACCCAATTTCTTGTAAAACAGATATACAGTGAGGAGCAAATAGACTAGAATTGATTAGACTAGACTAGACTAGAATAGAATAGAAAAGAATAGACAAGGTTGGAAGAGACCTCTAAGCTTATCCAGTCCAAGCTAGCACCCAGCCCTAGCATATGGCACTGAGTGCCACATCCAGGCTTTGCTTGAACACCTCCATGGATGGGGACTCCAGCACAGAATCACAGAATTTCTTAGATGGGAAACGACCTTCAGGATCATGGAGTCCAATCATTAGTTTCACACTGACAAGTCCTTGACTAAACCAAATCCTTCAGCACAACATCTAAGCTCTGTGAATCACTACAGTTGGAAAGGAGCACCAGAATCATCCAGTCCAACCTTCATCCCAGCATCCTTAATCACCAGACCTTAGCCTCAAGCTATGCCACATCCACTCTTTTTTTAAACACCTCCAGGGATGGGGACTCCACCACCTCCCTGGGCAGCCCATTCCAATGCCAAACACTGTCTCTGGCAACAACTTCCTCCTGACATCCAGCCTGAACCTGCCCTGGCACAGCTTGAGGCTGTGTCCCCTCATTCTGTTGCTGGGTGACTGGGAGAAGAGCCCAACCCCACCTGGCTACAGCCTCCCTTTAGGTAGCTGTAGAGAGCAATGAGGTCACCCTGAGCCTCTTCTTCTGCAGGCTGCACACCCCCAGCTCCCTCAGCCTCTCCTCTTGGGGCTGTGCTCCAGGCCCCTCCCCAGCCTTGCTGCCCTTCTCTGGGCACCTTCCAGCACCTCAACATCTCTCTTGAATTGAGGGGCCCAGAACTGGACACAGCACTCAAGGTACCATTCAGGACAGAGGGTTAGTGTTTTTCTGCCTTTCCATGAGACAGGCAATCCATGCATCTGTGGTTGGGAAGGTAAATGTGAAATACAGCTTTGAGGAATGTCCCTGTGCTGTACAAGTTGATTTGACAGCCTGCTGACTGCAGTTTAGCATTTACTAACAGCAGCATTTTTTTGTCACGGGCAAGGAGTTGGATATAAAATCGCATTTTAATGTTCACCAACAGAAAACATGTAGTTTAATGAATGAGGTATATTTAATCAAGTGGAACCACTGAAAGACTAATTTTTAAAACCTGTTTTCTTTGCCTTACTTATTAAATGCATTCAAAATTTCCTATGCTGCTAACAAAATGAAAAAAGTATAAACTGACAATTCAGAATCTGCACATCATAACATTAAAAACAGAAATTGGATGCTTAAATAGTGTCCATCTGTTCATTGAGCATATGCATTGGGTGTGAAATGCTACACACCTAAATTCTGTCCCAGTAATGAAGCTATGTTGAGTATCCTCTAAATAATTGCCTAAAAAGTGGAATAATTCTGTAGTTAAATTTGATCTGTGCAATTACTGGATTCAAAAGTTAAACAGGTTGACAAAGTACCAGTGCTGGATGCCACTCTGACATCTTGCAGGTGACTGTCACGTGTCAGTGCAATGCTGTGGTTATTTGTTTCATTTTTTGGGGGGGCAGATGATTCCTCATTGTAGGAATTGCAAAAAAATAGAATCCTAGAAACAGTCAGGTTTGGAAGGGACCACAAGGATCAGCCAGTCCCAACCCCCCTGCCATGCCCAGGGACACCCTGCCCTAGAGCAGGCTGCCCACAGCCTCTGCCAGCCTGGCCAAAAACACCTCCCTACA
>VWZI01018061.1:13710-28168 GCA_013396835.1 Psilopogon haemacephalus
AAAACCCACAAAAAAAACAAAAAACAAAAAACCCAACCAACTGAAACCTGTCACCGTGCTCATTATTTGCTGTGTTCTGGAGAGCTGTCCCAGAAGCGTAGCATGTTAAATGTTGATTGAATGCAGAGCAAAGTTGCCAAACCCACAGTTTGTTTGTTTTTTTTCCCCCTCTTCCAGGGATTGATGCTTTGTAATTAGCACATATTTGAGCTGAAGATTTGAAGGAGGTGCATTGTTTCGGTTTTGGGTTTTTGGTTGGGTTTTTGTTTTTTTTTTTTTGGTGGGTTGTTTGTTTGTTTGTTTGTTTGTTTGTTTGTTTGTTTGTTTTTCCATTGGTTTTGCCTCCTTGGAAGTGAGGCTGCAGCTTTCTGTAATGAACCAATTATCTAATCTGCCTGGTGCACACAATTTCCACCCTTTTCTCTTGACCAACTCAGCAGAGGCTTGGGAGGAGGAATGGAGAAAAGGAGCAAAGCCATTAATTAAAGAACCTTCTCAAGAAGGCATCTTCATAGCCTCTTCTGGACTCTCTCCAGTACTTCCCTGTCTCTCTTGAACCAAGGAGCAAACAGCCTGCCCCAAGAATAGTGTAGCCAGCAGGACAGGGCAGGGATTCTCCCCTGAGACTGGGCACTTGTGGGGCCATACCTCAAAACCTGGAGTGAGGACATTGAGAGGGCTGCAGCACCTCTGCCATGAGGAGAGACTGAAAGAGTTGGGGCTGTGCAATCTGGAGAAGAGGAGGCTCCCAGGTGGCCTCCTTGTGACCTTCCAGGATCTGAAGGGGGCCTACAAAAAAGCTGGGGAGGAACTTTTTAGGCTACCAGGTAGTGGTAGGAGTAGGAGAAATGGATCAAAGCTGGAGGTGGAGAGATTCAGACTGGATGTGAGGAGGAAGTTCAGCATGCAAGTGGTGAGAGCCTGGAATGGGTTGCCCAGGGAGGTGTTTGGGGCCCCATCCCTGGAGGTGTTTGCAGCCAGGCTGGCTGAGGCTGTGGGCAGCCTGATCTAGGGTAGGGTGTCCCTGGGCATGGCAGGGGAGTTGGAACTGGCTGATCCTTGTGGTCCCTTCCAACCCTGACTAATTCTATATTTCTAAGTCCAGAGAAGGGCAACAAAGCTGGTGAAGGGTCTGGAGAACAAATCTGGTGAGAAGCAGCAGAGGGACCTGCATTTGATGAGCCTGGAGAGAAGGAGGCTGGGGGGAGACCTCATTTCTCTCTATAACTCCCCTGAAAGGAGGTTGGAGCCGGGTGGGGGGTGGTCTCTTCTCCCTAGTATCAAGTCACAGGACTAGAGGAAATGTCCTCATATTGTGTCAGGGGAGGTTGTGTTTGGGCATGAGGAACAATTTCATTGCTGCAAGAGTGGTCAGGCACTGGAACAGGCTGCCCAGGGAGGCAGTAGAGTCCCCATCCCAGGAGGTGTTCAAGAAATGTATGGACTTTGGGACATGGTTTAATGGCCAAGGTGGCTTTACATCCATGGTTGGACTTGATGATCTTACAGATCTTTTCCAGCCCAAATGATCCTATGATTCTGTGACTCAATACCTCACCCATGTTCTCCCCAGCACCTGCCAGCACCTCCCAGTGATGATACTTGCTGTGTACAGAAGAGAAACACATCTTCCTCACCTTCAATCTGATCAGCAGTGAATTCAACCTGCAAGAAACAAAGAATAAAAGCCAGCTCACACCAGAAAATAATGAACTACAAAAGAAGAGCACTGAATTAGTCTCTGTGTTATGGCTCTGGGTGTTTCTGAGGTCCATGGAAGGTGTTTCTGGAGATGGCTTCCTCCTTTTTCTGACTTAAGAGAAGGAAGAACCACAATGTTAGGACTCAACAGTACTCCTGAAGCTGCTGAAATTCAAGACACTATTTCTGGCTCTGCCCTCTTCAAACCTTAGCTGAACTACCTCACCCAGGAGATCACCACTTTGTGTTGTTGGTTCTAAACCATGAGTCACCTCGAGTGAAATCCAATGAATAAAGGAACATCCTAAATGACTGCCAGGAAAGGAAGCATATAAAGAATGCAAGTGAGGACCTCTTAGAAGAAAAACAATGTTCCTCCCTTCTCTCTAGCACATCTTTATTATGAAGGCTGCCATCATCTAGATTGAGTCCTATCCCAAATCCACATACTCGAGTTTAATTGGAACTAAGCACCCAGTGGAGAACAGATTTGTTCAGGTGCATTGTCAACAGCAGCTTTACTCCCCATGTCTCTAATTAAATGACACTTGGAGAATTTGATTGAAGCTAATTGCATGTTGAGTTTCTTCAGGCCTTGATAGCCCATCTGGTTGAAATCAAGCCAGGGCTACTGGCAACCCATATTTAAGTCACTATGTTGGATGGGGAAGAATTCATAGGATCATAGAATTCTTCTGGTGGAAAAAAGACCTCTAAAGATCATCAAGTCCAAGCAATGGGGCTCAGTTCATCTGAACCACATCTAGATGTAGACAGCAAGATCAAACAGAACCACAGAATGCACTGTGTTGGAAGGGACCCTTGAAGGCCACCATGTCCTTGAAGTGAGCAGGGACATCTCCAACTAAATCAGGTTGCTCAGGGACCCATCAAGTTTGAGCTTGAATGTCTCCAAGGATGGGACTTCAACCTCAAGACCCCTGAATTGGCTTTACAGCAGCAGAAGTGAACAGCTGACATGATTTAGGTCTGTACCTGAGAAGAGGATGAGTGATGCTCTCCTATTCACTGAGTGGACCACTCAGTTCTACAATGATGGTAAAAGCACAGCTCTAGGTGTCCTTTTCTGATCTGGTGAGTGCCACCCAGAGAGCAGACAGGAAGGACAGGATGACTGCAAGTTCCCACAGCTGGATCAAAGGGAAGGTTTGAGCCAAAGGGCTGAGTGTGCCTCATCCTTAACCATGGCCCCTGTAAAAACACCACCCAGAGCTGAAGGACCATGCATGATGGTTGGCAAGGGGGTGGCAGAGAGTTTTACCTCCCAGGCACAGCTTCCTCTCAGGAAGGCTGCAGAGATGTGTGGGTGGTGGCTGAGGCTATTTTCTCCCCTCTCAGCACAGACCACCAGGGAGCTGGAGGGAAAGGCGAGTCATCATTTACTTGGCCAGAAGCTGGCATTGAAGATGGAAGGAACAAATCCTGGGCTATGTTTAGACTGAAGGTGGCTGCGGTCCTGTTCTCCCTCCCCTTGTAGAGCACACAAAGCTGAAGCTATCTCCTTGTAGCGAGAGCAAAGGTGGAGCTGTCCATGAAGACAGCAAAGTCCCTGCCCCAGAGAACAACTTCTGCTGCTCTACTGGAAGGAGCATACATGCAATGAGGTCCCAGGAGCACACAAAACTAAAGATATCTCCTTGTAGCAAGAGCGAAGGTGGAACTGTCCATGAAGACAGCAAAGTCCCTGCCCCAGACATCTTCTGCTCTACTGCTAGGAGCATACAAACAATGAGGTCCCAGTGGCCTCCTCACTGCTCAGGAGCACTCCTGTCCCCAAGGAAACACACTGGCAACAACTTCTGCTGCTCTACTGCAAGGAGCATACTAGCAATGAGGTCCCAGTGGCCTCCTTGCTGCTCAGGAGCACTCCTGTCCCACGCTGCTGCCCACCAGTGTCACCCCACACTTCCCTGAGCTCAGTCAACAGCGCACCCAAAGCTGGAGGCTACAAGATGTACTCACATGTTAATGTCACTTTGCTTTCCCAGAGTGGATTTAGAGTCTCCAGTTGACAGAACCATGGAATGTGTTGGGTTGGAAGGGACATCTGAAGCTCATCTAATCCAAATCCCCTGCAGTCAGCAGGGACATCCGCAACTAGAGCAGGTTGCTCAGAGCCCTAAACAGTCTGACTTGCAATGGTTCCAGCAATGGGGTATTTACCACTTCTCTGGGCAGCCTGGGACAGGGTCTCATCACCCTCAGCATAAACAGTTTCTTCCCTTTCTCCAGTCTGAATCTCCCTCTTTCAGTTCAAACCATCACCCCTTGTCATGTCACAGCAGGCTCTGCTCAAAAGTCTGTCCCCAGCTTTCTGATTGTTCCCTTGAAGTACTGAAAGGCCACCAGAAGGTCTCCTTGGAGCTTCTCTTTTCCAGGCTGAACAAGCTCAACTCTCTCAGCTTCCAGCCCTCCCAGCATTGCTGTGGCCTTCTCTGGCCCTGTTCCAACAGGTTCCTGTCTCTTCTGTGCTAAGGACTCCAGAGAGGTCTCAGCAGAGTGCAGCAGAGGGGCAGAATCTGCTGCCTCCAACTTCTGGCTGCAGACTCCCTTGGAAGCAGACAGGAATGATTTCCCTTGGAGTTTGTTTGTTTGTTTGCAGTACTCAGAGACTTCAGAAGGATTGAGTTTCTTCTGGAATTTCTTCTGCTGGCAACAGAGGTTCGATGTCAAGGACATTCCTATGAGTGCCAAGCACCCAGAGCACCAAGGCTCATGGTGGTGATAATTTGTACAAATCCCTGTGAAAGATACTGAAGGTCAATCTCTTTCCATTTTTCTGTTACCCTGATGTGTGGACTGTGCTAGGTGTGCCAGGGGAGCTTTAGGTTGGGCACAAGGAACAATTTTTTTTCCCTGCAAGAGTGGTCAGGCATTGGAACAGGCTGCCCAGGCAGGTGGTGGAGTCCCCATCCTTGGAGGTGTTGAAGAAACCTGTGGAAATGGCACTTTGGGACACGGCTTAGTGGCCATGGTGGGGTTGGGTTGGTGGTGGGACTCAATGATCTTAGAGGGCTTTTCCAACCAAAATAGTTTTATGATTCCATGTTCTCTGAAGGCAGCAGATGTTTGATGTTCCATAACAAATGAGAAGTGTCATGCCAACTTCCCTGCTGTTCTAGCAATCTTGGCTTGCAAGGGTCATCACTGGGTCACTGGTGGCTTTAGCCACTTCTTCCTATTCCTGTCCTCTTTGCTTAAACAACAAAATGAAGTGGGGTTTTTTTTTGTTTGGTTGTTTGGTTTTTTTTTTTGTCCCCGAAACACCAGGACAGATTCACGCACCCCTTAGTACCATTGACGTCATTCACAGCTCCATATCTCACAGTATCTCAGTCACCACATAGCAGAGCATGGTCAGGCTGACATAACTCAGTCTGAAATAAATCCTCTTAATGAAACTGTTGCTCACCAGCAGTCAAAAGTTTGTCTGGGGGGAAGCATTCAGACAATGCACGCAAGGAGCTCCTCCACTTGTTTCATAGAGTCCTAATACAAACGTCAAGATTTACACTTAGCCATGGCAGGGCTTGTTCTGAGGAGGAGAAGGAGAAGGGAACGAGCAGGAGAAGGAGAAGGAGAAGGGAGAGGGGAAGAAGAAGGAGAAGGAGAAGGAAAAGGAGAAGGAGAAGGAGAAGGAGAAGGAGAAGGAGAAGGAGAAGGAGAAGGAGAAGGAGAAGGAGAAGGAGAAGGAGAAGGAGAAGGAGAAGGAGAAGGAGAAGGAGAAGGAGAAGGAGAAGGAGAAGAAGGAGAAGGAGAAGGAGGAAAAGAGAAGCATTGGTTTGGTTTTTCTATTGTGCTCTTTTGAGATCTATTTAGAAACCATAAGTGCAGCAGATGGAAAGAGGCCCAGGAGGCCATCAAGATCAGTATCACTGCATTGAGGTTACATTTGTATTTCACAGGCGTGTGGGTTTTTCCACTAAGGCCTTTTTCGACTTATTAATACCCATCATCACCATCACCCCCTCTTCCACCAGTTTCTGTGCAGAGCATTTATGATGTATACAAACTGTTCTAGTTCCCATGGGCAGACCTTGACACGTGGTCAAGTCTCATACAGCTCCATCCTTCCCAGCTGCTTGCTCATCTCTCTTGATCTCTCGTCCGCTCTACCTTCTGAAACTCTTCTCTTACATGCACATTTAGCTCCCAGGGATGCCCTAAGGACTTCCTTCATTGTTTCTACTCAGTCCACGGGCTGATGGGAGGGAAGACACTGCACACCCTACAGACACTTGACTGCTGTAGGAGCTGTGACCCATGACAGTGCGACCTCCATCCGGTCTTCATGGGGAACAGCTGAAATACAACCCTGGCAGAGTAGAAACCCAACATGAAACTCTCCTGAGATGCTGAGTTTTGTGTCCTCCAAGGTTTCAGAAGAAGAATTATCTCAAGTTGGCAGAACATACGTGCAGTCAAACAGAGATGGAAATCGTTACCCTTTCACAATGCCTACTCTACTGATAAGGGAGGTGAAGATAGAAACCAACTGCTGGTTGCAGCTGCATCGATAAACTGATGCATTTCAAGGTCAGGGAAGCGAGGCAAAGCCTTTGTCAAGGTCTCACAGAGGATGGTGCACTGCAAGAAAAATACAGAAGCATTTTCTTCTCCAGCCCACACTGCTTTCCATCAAGAGATGATCAGCTTCAATCTTGCTTTGATCTGGGTTTCCTGCAAATTGCAGCAGCACACTACCGCTGTTTCTGCTTTAATTTCAGCAGGCTTCCTGGCTAAGCCTGGCTAAGGTCTGCCATGTTGTGGCTTTTGACCCACCTGCAAAAGCCTCGTGTGAAGGAGTGGTGTCTGGGGCAGGGTTAGGAAGCACTGCTTTGGGATTCAGTCACTCCATGTGGAGATAGAGCTGCTGGGGACACCCCGGTGGAGACAGAGCTGGAGAGGGTGAGAGCTGAGGTGGGTGCCCAGCACTGAAAAATTAGAGGAAAAGATTTGAGGAATTCTCAAAGAGAGAATTTGAGGAAAGTGAGGGTGGTGAGACACTGGAACGGGTTGCCCAGGGAGGTTGTGGCTGCTCCCTCCCTGGAGGTATTCAAGACCAGGTTGGATGAGTCCTTGAGCGACCTGTTCTAGTGGGAGGTGTCCCTGCCTATGGCACAGGGTGGGTTGGAACTGGCTGATCTTTGAGGTCCCTTCCAACCTAAACCATTCTATGAGTCTATGAATTACATAATCACAGAATGACAGGGGTTGAGGTGTTAGAGGAAGCACCCTCAACCTGCTGTCCACACTTTTTAATGCTTTCCAGGAGACTGTTGGTCCTCTTGGCCAAGAGAGCACATTGCTGGCTCATGGGGACCTTGTCCACCAGCACTTCTGATGCCTTTCCAGCAGGTCAGTCCCTGACCTGTACTGGTGGAGGAGGTTATTCCTTCCTAGGTGCAGGACCCTACACTTGCCCTTGTTGAATTTTGTGAGGTGCCTTCCCCAAGGAAGGAAGTCCAACATAGTCCTGACCCTCAGTTCCTCATTTCTGAATCCCCACTGAGTGAAGAACCACAACCTGAGAAGCCTACAGGGCTCAGGATCAGCTTTGCACTTTGCAGGAAGCTCATCCAAGCACATGGCCACTCAAAGCAGCCTCCTCTTTGGTGCTGGTGTCCTACAGCTTCAGCCTGACCTTCAGAGCCCGATGGCAGTCCTCTGGCAAGGTTTCACATCCTCTTCCTTCTTGCTTTGCTTGTGCCTTCTGAGGCTGAAGGAGCAAAGTGCCTTTTAATCTCTCTGCTTTTTCCCCACCTCTAGTCTATAAAGTGATAACTCCCTTTCTTGGATGGGGAACGTGTTGCCACAGCTTTCCAGAGCCCAAAGGGAAATTCCAGAGCCTCAACAGGAGAATGACACACAACTGAGATGGCTTCTGGCAGCGGCCAGCACCAGAAATATAAAACACTTTGTAGCCTGACTGCTCCCCCTGCGGCAACACTGGTTTGGATCCTCCAACCCTTTATTGACTGCTGGCTTCTTGCCTTCTCTGCAGCTTCCCCCTTCACCAGCCCCACCAGCAGATGTTTGTTCAGATGTTCACAGCCATGGAAGAAATTAGAAAACCTAAAAAAAATGCCCCTCTGTTAAAGCCTGGAGGGAAGCCCTGGGGTGTAGGAGAGGTCAGGCCCTGGCTGCGCTGTCTGCTTGGAGCAGGCAAGAGCTCACAGGTTGGGGCTTTGATGGAGATGACCTCAAAGACAGAAAGAGCTTTGTGGACCACATTGCCACCCTTCCTGGGGTCATCAGGCCCTCAAACCTTTTGCTAAGTGGGTGCTAAGAAGGAAAAAAAAGCCTCAAGTCTCAACCAACATGCGTGAGGACAGGTGGAGACCACCGCTGCACCACTGTGTTTGGGATGCGACCACCTGGGATACGACCAGCTGAAGAAGGAAGGTCTCAAAAGGGCAAAGAAAATCGACCCCCAGATGATACAGTTGGTGGATCTGCACTGCTGGAAGGTGGCCAGGAAAAGCGAAATGTTTCTGTGATTAATTAGTGAGTAAAGCAAGAGGGGGGAAAAAAAAAAAATTGAGTAAAGCAAGAGGGAAAAAAAATTAATTAAAGCAATAATAACAATAACAACAATAAGGACAGCAGCAACAACAAAGATAATAATAATGATGTTGTTATTTTTATTATTATTATTTATTGGTATTATTAGTATTTTGACAGGAAAGCCTTTCCCTTTGTCTTCCGTTTCCCAAGCCAAATGGTTTTTGTCTCACAAATGCTGGCATTTTCTTCCCTCTACTTATTTTAATGTTGTTGTTTGGGGGTTTTTTTTCCCTTAAATGTCTTTTAAATTAAAATATTTTTCTATCAAAATGGCATATTTCATGTCAAACCCACTTAAAGGACCCTTCCCCTCTGCATCAGATCGCTCAAATCCTACCAAAACGATTTTTTTTTTGGGGGGGGGGCTGAGCAAAAACCGTTCAGAGCTGCCAGCGAAGGATTTTTGTGGGTTCTTTGTGTGCTGCTGAAACCTCCTCCTGAAAATTCAAGCTGCTTTCTTTTCAGACTTTAATTTCACTCCGCCCCTTCAACCCCCTTCAACCAAAGCCTAAAAACAACAGGATTTTCCTGAGCTAATTCTGTGTTCAAGCGACAGAGTCATGTTGGCTGATGGATGTGTCAGTCATGCTAGCAGCCAGTGAGACCATGTGAGATGCTCAGTTGGCCAGAGAGAAAGGAGCTCGATGGGTCTCAGGGCACAGCAGAAAGGGGTCTGTGAAGCAAACACCTCTGAGAAGGAAAGGAATCAGTTTTGGATCACAGGATCCCAGGATGTTAGGGGTTAGAAGGGACCCAAGGACATCATTGAGTCCAGCCCCGATGCCAAAGCAGGTCTAGTTCAGGTCACACAGGAACATATCCAGACAGGTCTTGAAAGTCTCCAGAGAAGGAGACTCCACAGCCTCTCTGTCCCAGTGCTCTGTGACCCTTACAGTAAGGAATTTCCTTCTTGTGTTGAGCTGGGACCTCCTCTGCTCCAGCTTCCATCCATTGCTCCTTCTCCTATCCCAGGGAGCAGTGAGCAGAGCCTGTCCCCCCCTCTCCTGACCCCAAGCCCTCAGATATTTATAAACATTGATTAAATCTCCTCTCAGTCTTCTCTTCTCCAGACTAAGCAGCCCCAGGTCCCTCAGACTCTCCTCCCCAGGCAGTGCTGCAGTCCCCTCAGCATCCTCATAGCTCTCCTCTGGACCCTCTCCAGCAGACCCCTGTCCCTCTTCAACTGGGGAACCCAAAACTGAAGGCAGTACTCAAGATGAGGTCTCAGCAGGGCAGAATAGGACAGGACAAGGAGGAATGGGTTTAAACTGGCAGAGGGGAGATTGAAACTGGATGTTAGGAGGAAGTTGTTTGCAGTGAGGGTGGTGAGACGCTGGCACAGGTTACCCAGGGAGGTTGTGGCTGCTCCCTCCCTGGAGGTGTTGAAGGCCAGGTTGGGTGGGGCCTTGAGCAACCTGATTGAGTGGGAGGTGTCCCTGCCTATGGCACAGGGGGTGTTGAAACTGGATGGGCTTTTAGGTCTCTTCCATCCTAAACCATTCTGTGATCTCTATACATGCCAGTATGTGTGTATCATAGAATCATAGAATGGCTTGGATTGGAAGGAACCTTTAAAGGACTAATCTCCACTGATCCTTTTAAATCTAGAGGAGAGGATCTTTCAGATCTAGATCACAGATCTTCCTAAAAGCAGGTTTCAGCTGGGATAAATCAGCCTGTGTGAGTGGAAGGGGCAATGGTGAATGACCTTCTGCTGGGAATCACTCCATGACGTGGACAACATTCATGAGTAAAAGCCACCAAAGCTCTCCTGATCCCTGCTATTAGTGGCTGTAACACCCAGTTCCCTGGCTACGGATGGATTCTGGGAAGCAGCTATCTCATCAAAGGGAGCTGGGCTGCAAGCTGACCGCATCCCCTGAGCACAGCAGAGTGATTGCAGTTTAAATGTAGTTGAGTCCCCCTTGTCCCCATCTGCTTTTTTTTTTTTTTTTTTTAAGGATTCAGGTGGAAGACAGAGGGACAAGGACCAATGCCATGGATGATGCACGAGTACCATGAGACATAAATTACAGAGGGACAAGGACCAATGCCATGGACAATGCACGAGTACCATGAGATATAAATTCAACTCCAGAAGGAAATTTTCTTAGAAGAGGGGGAAAAAAACCCTCCAACATTCTGGAGATTACATTGGCACTCTCCCTCTACTAATGTTCCATCCATTTCCTTTCCCATATTTCTTTCCACTTCATTACCCTGGCCAGCATATGATAACCTGATATGCACATATATATATATGTATATATGAACTATTGCTTTAAAATATGCATAGAATCACAGAATCATAGAATCATGGAAGGGACCATAAGGATCATCTAGTTCCAACTCCTCTGCCGTGCCCAGGGACACCCTACCCTAGATCAGGCTGCCCACAGCCTCAGCCAGCCTGGCTGCAAACACCTCCAGGGATGTGGCACCAAACACCTCCCTGGGCAACCCATTCCAGGCTCTCACCACTCTCATGCTGAACAGCTTCCTCCTCACATCCAATCTGAATCTGCCCACCTCCAGCTTTGCTCCATTCCCCCTAGTCCTGTCACTCCCTGAGAGCCTCAAATGTGCCTCCCCAGTTTTTTTTTTTTGTAGGCTCCCTTCAGATACTGAAATGTCATAATTTGAGGTCATTCCAAGCCACTACAGTTTTAAGAGAGTCTGGGATGATTTCAGACCCAAAGGCCCAGAACCTGTGGAGCAAGCTGGGCAGGCTGGAGTCATGTGCATATGCAGGCAGCAGGAGCTCTTCCCATGTCTTGTTCTTTGTTCAGAGCTAACTGGTTTCACTTCTTCTGCCTGAGAATCAGTGTAGATCCACTCTGCCCTTTCCTGCTGCCACAGGGGAACTCCTCCATAACATCTTTTCAGTATTTATATTTATCTTTGCTCCTCTAACACACCAAACCCCTCCATGAAAGCCCATCTCAAGAGCTACAATTATCTCTATCCCTTTTTTTGCTGCTGGAGCATGTAAGTGAGGAGATGAGCCCTTACCCAAGGTGGCTGCTCCCAAGGTCATGTTGGAGCTGAAAGGTTGTTTCACTTAGACATTATTTTCATGCACAGATGTATTGCTCTGGGCCAGTGTGACAGAAACTTGGTGACAGTTTTGTAATCTCCTTGCCTCCGAGAAGGGATGGAATGTGCAACCAGGAGAGAAGGTAACAGGGCATCATCACATGGCTCTTAGTCATGTCCCCACTCAACTCACAGCCTGTGTGGCTCTGCTTTATTCAGGGACCATAGGAGCACAGGATCACAGGATGTTAGGGGCTGAAAGGGACCTCCATAGATCAAGCCCAACCCTGCTGCCAGAGCAGGACCATACAATCTAGCACAGGTCACACAGGAATGCATCCGGACAGGGCTTGAAACTCTCCAGAGAAAGAGACTCCACAACCTCTCTGGGGAGCCCATCCCAGTGCTCTGTGATCCTTATAGTAAAGAAGTTCTTCCTCAGGTTGAGGTGGAACTTCTTGTGCTGTAGTTTATACCCATTGCCTCTTGTCCTATCACAGGGTGCAACTGAGCAGAGCCTGTCCCCTCCCTCTTGACCCCCAGCCCTCAGATATTTATGAACATTGATTAGATCCCCTCTAAGTCTTCTCTTCACCAGACTAAAAATCCCCAGGTTCCTCAGCCTCTTCTCACAGAGCAGTGTTCCAGTCCCTTCATCATCTTTGCAGCTCTGTTAGACTCTCTTGAACTGGGGATCCCAAAACTGAACACAATATTCCAGGTGAGGTCTCACTAAGGCTCTCTGATGGACCCTTGAGTAGATCCCTGTACCTCCTGAACCGGGGAGCCCAAAACTGAACACAATATTCCAAGTAAGGTCTACACCAAGGAAGAGTAGAGGGGGAGGAGAACCTCCCTGGCTCTGCTGGCCACACTGCTCTTCATGCACCCCAGGATCCCACTGATCTTGGCCACAAGGGCACACTGCTGTCTGATAGAGAACTTGTTGTCCACCAGCACTCCCAGGTCCCTCTCCACAGGGCTGCTCTCCATCAGATCACTTCCCAACCTGTCCTGGTGCAGTTTATTATTCCTCCCCAGCTGCAGGACTCTGCACTTGTCCTTGCTGAACCTCATTGGGTTCCTCTTTGCCCAGCTCACCCACTAACAAGTTTTTCCATCAAGGAAAAGGTCACCTCTACCCAAGCACTAACCTCTTTGAAGAAGACAGAGAGAACCCAAAGCTCCTGCTGCTACTAAGAGCCATCATTCCTCTCCACACCCCCCGCATCCTCCACAAAGCTGCTCTTGATAGTTTCCTCCCCGCTCTCCCAGTCAAGATGCAGCTGGTTTGCAACAGGAACGAGTACTCCATGTCTACAGTCCTGCTTTCCAGCAACTGGGGGGAGAAGTTAGCACTTTGGCCAGGGCCTGCTGCAGACACTGAGCTGTGCCTCTCATTTAGATTTCAGAGTTATTGCACGTTACACAAACGGTGATTAAAACCACATTGATTGAGGTTTAGCAGCTATGTGAGAAATGCAGAGGCTCATTACCCAGCTGCTCCAGATCCAGAACATGCTTTTAATCACTCCCTGCTCATCAAGGGGCAGATTGGAGAGAGGAAAAAGCAAGGCTGGAGGGAATGAGGGGGAAGCTCAGGGTCAGGCAGCTCTCATTCTCTTCCCACCCTGGATACACAATGGTTTGGGTTGGAGGGGACCTTAAAGATCATCTAGTTCCAACCCCCTTGCCATGGGCAGGGAGGTCTTCAAAAGGTTTGGGTTGGAGGGGACCTTAAAGATTATCTAGCTCCATCCCCCTTGCCATGGGCAGGGACGTCTTCCACTGGTTTGGTTTGGAGGGGACCTTGAAGATCATCTAGTTCCAAACCCCTTGCCATGGGCAGGGAGGTCTTCCACCGGTTTGGGTTGGAGGGGACCTGAAAGATTATCAAGTTCCAGACCCCTTGACACAGCAGGGACATCTTCCACTGGTTTGGGTTGGAGGGGACCTGAAAGACCATCTAGATCCAACCCCCTTGCCACAGACGGGGGCATCTTCCACCAACCCAGGTTGCTGAGGGCTCCTTCCAACCTGACATTGAACATTTCCAGGGAGTAGGCATCCACAGCAGAATCACAGAATAACAGAATTAATCAGGTTGGAAAAGAGCTTCAAGATCATCGAGTCCAATCTATCATCCAACACCATCTAATCAACTAAACCATGGCACTAAGTACCACATCCAGTCTCCTTTTAAACAGCTCCAAGGATGGTGACTCCACCACCTCCCCAGGCAGCCCATTCCAATCAGTCTCTCTGTGAAGAATTTTTTTCCTAAACATCCTTGGGCAGCCTCTTTGAGTGTCTCTCCACCCTCAGTGTAAAGAATTCCTTCCTGACCTCCAGTCTCAATCTCCTCTCTTTCAGCTCAGAGCCATTGCCCCACATCCTATCACTGCAAGCCCTTGTAAAAAGTCCTTCCTCAGCTTTCTTTTAGACCTTCTTCAGGTAGACATCTACAGCACAAGGTCTCCACACCAACATGCTCCTTATTTCTACCTCCTTCAGATCAAGCTAGGTTGTTTACAAGTTGGGGTTTATCCATACCTGTGCCACAGACATCAGACATTGCAGAGAATCATAGAATGGTTTAGGTTGGAAGGGACCTCAGAGATCATCCAGTTCCAACCCCCCTGGGCCATAGGCAGGGAAACCTCCCACTAGAACAGGTTGCTCAAGGTCTCATCCAACCTGGACTTGAACACCTCCAGGGAGGTTGTGGAGCACAGAAGCACTGAATGCGCTCAGAGCAGTTCCTGTTTGGCAGATGAATGAACAAAGTCTTAGTGATGCCCAGAACAATTTTATTTTTCCTTACAACCATACTTTTATGTATTTTAGGGTACTACTGACCAACAGCCAAACTTTCAGAGGGGGAAAAAAAAAAAAAAAAAAAGTAATTTCGATTAAGAATAAAAACAGATTTGGGGTTTGTGTTCTACTTGATGACAGTTTTAGTTGGAAATGAGGGAGAAAAATCATTCCAGCCTGGTCAGAATGTCCTCTTTTGCCCAAATTGAAGCAATTTCAACTATTACATATTTCTGGTTTGGGTTAGTGTGGGGTTTTTTTGGTTTTTTTTTTTAATACATCCAAAAAAGGCAAGAAGCCTTCAAAATTAATAACT
>VWZI01018061.1:32867-43456 GCA_013396835.1 Psilopogon haemacephalus
TTTTTTGTTATTATTGTTTTAAAACTATGGATTGTCCTCTGGAAGAAAGCAAGAACTGGTTTCATCCTGGAATGCAGAAATGGGATTTTTGGGGAGAATTTCAACACTCATTAGAGAATTTTTCTCAGATGCTGTCAAATGATCTAGGGAGGTGTTTTGATCTGCACCAGATGGGCCTAAGCTCCACCAAGGAGCAAGGTTTTAGCAAGCAGGAAGCAAACAGGAGTTACCAGACCCAGCCCCTTGCACACAAATCAGCTTCAATTTTTGACCAGAAAAGTATTTCTGGTTTAACAACATTGAGTTGAAAAATTGCCCAGGGAAGCTTCTCTGGAAAATACAAAACAAAACAAAAAGAAAATAAAAGGGAAAAAAAACCCACAACAAACATTTCCTCTTGCTATGTGTTTTTGGGGGGGGAAAAAACCAAACTCATCCCCCCAAAAAAACCCAAACCATGCATCTGCCACTGCTTTCCCCAGCCCACTTTGGTGCATGGCAGAAAAGGGAATATTCTCTGCAGGGATGAAAGGTTCTTATCGTGGGACTATTGGATTATATCCACTTGTTGGGAACTCTGTGCCCTGTATTTCAGCACTTTTAAAAAGTCACGGAAGGAGTCCACAACTGCACTTTTTGCTGAAGGGAAAAATAACTCTTTCCATGACTGATGATGCAAAGTAAATTTGAGAAAAAGAAAAAAAAAAAAAAGAAAGAAAAAAAAGAACAAAAATCATTCTTTGGATGGAAATTTAGTTGGTGAGAATGAAATTGTGTCAGCTGTAAAGGTGTGTGCCTATTTTTTGGAGCAGGGCTGAGTAGGGGTTTAAGGGGTTTTGGATGAAACAAGGATTGGATGAAACCCTAAGCCTAACCAATTCCATGACTCTATGGTAAGAAAGGGATGTTTGTCTTCCTTCCCCTACTCTAACCTACTAAAGTGACATCTGGGAGATTGGGTCCAGTTTGAGCTCTCCAGTTCAAGGCAGAGAACTACTGGAGTGAGTTCAGTGGAGCCTCCAAAGATGCTGAAGGGCCTGGAGCATCTCTGTGAGGAGGAAAGGCTGAGAGCCCTGGGGCTGCTGAGCCTGGAGAAGAGTAGACCCAGAGGGGATCTGATCAATGCTCAGCAAGAACCAAAGGATAGGGGGCAAGAGGCTGGGGCCAGACTCTTTTCAGTGCTGCCCAGGGGCACAAGAAGGGGCAGTGAGCACAAACTGGAACCCAGGAGATTCCACCTGAACAGAAGGAGAAATTTCTGTTGTGTGACTGCTGGAGCCCTGTCCCAGGCTGTCCTGAGAAGTTGTAGAGTCTCCTTGTGTGGAGAGATCCTAACCCCCACCCTGGGCATTGTGATGCTGGGCAAGCTGCTGTGAGTGCCCGTGCTCTAGCAGGGGGTTTGGACTGGATGATCTCCAGAGGTCCCTTCCAACCTCCAGCATGCTGGGATTCTGTAATTGCAACTCATCTTTCCACTGGGCTTAGATGCCCCTCATACCACAGTGTCATCGTACCCCCAGCTGCACATTACCACAATGTCATGGTATCCTGGCTGGAGCTCTCTGTGCCTTCCAAGAGAAGTTCCTGCAATTGTCTCCTCCTCCTTTTACAGTGCAGGAATGTTAAGTACAGGGACATCAACAGAGAGCTGGATCCCACCACCTACCACTTGCCCAAGGTCACGGTGGATGTTTCAGCAGCCTCCCAGGCGAGGTGTCCCAGTGGGCTCAGCAGGCATGCTGAATCACAGAACCCTTCGGGCTGCAAGTGACCTTTGAGACCATCAAGTCCAACTATTAGCCCAGCACTGTCAGGTCACCACTAAACCATGACCCTCAGTACCGCATCTCCAGGGATTTTAAACCCCTCCTGCAACTGTGTCCTCTTTTTACAGTGGAGGAATGTTAAGTACAGGGACATTAGCAGAGAGCTGGATCCCACCACCTACCACTTGCCCAAGGTCACGGTGGACATTTCAGCAGCCTCCCAGGAGAGGTGTTGCAGTGGGCTCAGCAGGCATCCTGAATCACAGAACCCTTTGGGCTGCAAATGACCTTTGAGACCATCAAGTCCAACTATTTGCCCAGCACTGTCAGGTCACCACTAAACCATGCCCCTCAGTACAGCATCTCCAGGGATTTTAAACCCCTCCAGGCACGAGGACTCCGCCACTGTCCCCAGCAGCCTTTCCCAGGCCTTGTCAAACCTCAAGAGGAAGAAATTGTTCCTTGTTGTCCAACCTGAACCTCCTCTGGCACAACTCTGAAGAGCCAGGGTGACATACTTGCTTTCTCATGTGGTTTCTGAGTTTTCATGAGGGTGAAAATGCATTTTTGTCTCAGATAGAATCATAGAATCAGTCAGGGTTGGAAGGGACCACAAGGATCAGCCAGTTCCAACCCCCCTGCCATGCCCAGGGACACCCTACCCTAGATTAGGCTGGACAGAGCCTCATCCAGCCATGAGATGGATAAGCCATGGATGCCAGAGATTCTCATCCCTCAGCTCCAAGAAAAGGATGTGAAAGGGAAACAGATCTCCAGCAGCATTTCACTGGAATTGGCTACTTAGTGGCTTTAAATCTTTGAGTGTCCCTTAAACAGTAGCAGTTGCCTGTCAGTGAAGTGGTTCACTGAAATTGCAATGTGAAGCCAGTTAGGTGGCCAAAATGAAATTAACACCCCCAAAATTCTCTCAAAACCTCTTTCTGAAGTGGCCCTGGAGACATTATCTTGTCCTTAGACATTGGAGCAAACCCTGCTGAGATCAGGGGAAGGAGAAGGATAAAAGGAAAAGGAGGAGGAGAAAGGAGAAGGAGAAGGAAGATAAACGAGAAGAAGAAAATGAGAAGGAGAAAGAGTAGAAAGGAGGAAGAGTAGAAAGGAGAAGGTGAAGGAAGAGAAAAGGAAAAGGAGAAGAAGGAGAAAAGGAGAAGGAGAAAGAAGGAGAAGAAGGAGAAGGAGAAAGAGAAGGAAGAGAAAAGGAGGAGAAAAGGAGAAACAGGAGAAAGGAGAAAAGGAGAAGGAGAAAGAAGAAGGAGAAGAGAAGGAGAAGGAGGAGAAAGGAGAAAATGAGGAGAAAGAAGGAGAAGAAGCAGGAGAAAGAAGAAAAGCAGAAGGAGAAAGAAGGAGAAGGAGGATACTTGGGGCAGCAGCAGGTCATTCAGGAGACCTGGTCTTTTGCCCAGGTTTCTCTCTGCTTTCAAGCACACACACACAAATTGTTTGCCATTCACTTGGGCTTTCCTGGAAAAGCACAGGAGGTGTCACTTGCTGACTTTAAGGAACTCCCAGGCTGGTGATAGCTACCCAGGCACTGCTTTCCAGGCAGAGAGAAATCCAACCCATGCTCCAGATACAGCTCCAAGCTTACAATGTACCCTTAGCTTTTGGTTGGTCAGTGGTCAGCCCTGAGGACTTTTTAGGCTGTCAGGTAGTGACAGGACTAGGGGGAATGGAACAAAACTGGAGGTGGGGAGATTCAGATTGGACATGTGGAGGAAGTTCTTTACCATGAGAGTGGTGAGAGCCTGGACTGGTTTAAGGCCAGGCTGGCTGAGGCTGTGGCCAGCCTGATCTAGAGTAAGATGTCCCTGGGCATGGCAGGGGGGTTGGAACTAGATGATCCCTGTGGTCCCTTCCAACCCTGACTGATTCTATGATTCTATGACAGCCAAACCTGCCTGGCATCTACCTGTGATACTGACTTCAGAGGAGGAACACTGAGGTCAGCGAAGCTTACATGAAACAAACTTTGCTGCTTTGGAGGTAAGGGGGGACAAACAGGGCCTGAACATCCTCAGGCAAATAATATTCAGCATGCAGCTTCCCTGTTTTGAAGAATTCCTGTTGACTTTGCTCTCACTCTTACTCTCCCTGCTGCAACTGCCCTCGCTCCTTGCCTTCTGCTCAAACCCAAGAGCTCCTTCTGGAGAATTGGCATCTTGCAGCGTTGAATCCACCACCACCACCACCAGAGCCACCACCAACCCAAGCCCTGCTAGCCTGCTTCCTCCCCCACCAGGTGAAAAGATACATACTTTGACAGAAGCTGGATTGAATTCCACTTCTTTTTTGGGCTCTGGCTCTGCTGGTTTAGGTGCCGGTTTGGGTTCTTCCTTCTTGGGTTCAGCCTTCTTGGGTTCGGGCTTCTTTGGGGCCATATTGGTTTAGGAAGGGAGAGAAGGAGACAGGGTGGTTGGGCAGGGAAGTGCTGGCTGCTGCAGGAGAAATTACTGGCACACCCAGGTCTTTATCCCTGTCCAGTCTCTGGAAGTGTCACTCTTGGACCTGTCACATGCCAGAGCTTACAATAGGGCCACTGCTATAAAAGGAGAAGACATTCACCCTGCTATTTTAGACCCTTTGGATAGGGCATTGTTATCAGCTAGCACACTTACATGGAAAGAGGCTTGGGCAGGGGGGTTTAGGGCTGAGCTTGGCTCTGGGTCAAATATTTCTGCACGTCCAAAGGGGAGGTTGGGTTACGACCCAGGTCCCATGGATGAGTTTTATCCTTCCTGGGGCCATGCTGACACTTGCTGCTGTGTCTCTCTATTAGGCACCTCTGGTCTTTGTCATGCTGCGGTTCATTGGGAGCCAAGGAGAGATTTATATTTAGACCTGAGGCTGGAGCTACACAGGAGGTTGACTGTTAGCTGGTGAAGGGGAGAACTGATAGCTCGGATCTTCTCCTGAGGTGGTGCAAAAAAACAAACCAATATATAGCAGGATGCATCTAGGGAGCAGGGAAACACAAATGGCACTTGGGTGTCTCTAAGTCCATCCTCATGGCTGAGATTTTCCACACCATTTTAGAGACTTGAATCATGGTAGGGGTTGGAAGGGACCTCTGAAGATCATTGATTCCAACTCCCTGCCAGAGCAGGATTGCCTAGAGCAGATCACACAGGAACGTATCCAAGCAGGCCTTGGAAGCCTCCAGAGATAGACACAACCACCTCTCTGGGCAGCTTGTTTCTCTGTCATCCTCAAAGTAATAAGTTTCTTCTCATGTTTAAAATGGAACTCCCTATGTCCAACTCTTGTCCTGTCACTTGAGACCACTGAGGAAAGTCTGGCTTCATCTTTCTGACATCCACCCCTTAAACACCCAAAATGATTACTCAGAGCTCTCCTCAGCCTCCTTTTCTCCAACCTAAACAGACTCAAGTTCTGATTAAAATGTCTGAGATAAAGGTATCCATTTGAAGCTTTGATGGAAACACCACATCCCCTTGCCCCTCTTCAAAGCAAAACAAAACCAGCTTTCAGATCCCTGTTTGCTTGTGACACTTTATTCTGTATCAGGAGGTCACTCTTGGAGACATCATCTGAGCAGGCACCAGCCTAAGTACGTTAATGCATTTTAGAATCATAGAATCACAGAATGGTTTAGGTTGGAAGAGACCTCAAAGCTCATCCAGTTCCAACCCCCCTGTGCCATAGGCAGGGACACCTCCCACTAGATCAGGATGCTCAAGACCTCATCCAGCCTGGCCTTGAACACATCCAGGGAGGGAGCAGTCACAACCTCCCCAGGCAACCTGTTCCAGTGTCTCACCACCCTCACTGGAAAGAGCTTCCTCCTAACATCCCATTTAAAACTCCCCTCTGCCAGTTTGAACCCATTCCCCCTCATCCTGTCATTACAAGACCTTGTGAATAGTCCCTCCCCAGCCTTACTGTAGCCCCCTTCAGATACTGGAAGGTCACTCTAAGGTCTCCTGGAAGCCTTCTCTTCTCCAGGCTGTAAAGTCCCAACTCTCTCAGCCTGTCCTCATAGCAGAGCTGCTGCAGCCCTCTCATCTTCGTGGCCCTCCTCTGGACTCTCTCCAGCAGTTCCATGTCCTTCTTGTGCTGGGTGCTCCAGAACTGCAGACAGTGCTGCAGGTGGGGTCTGAGGAGAGCAGAGTAAAAGGGGAGAATCCCCTCCCTTGCCCTGCTGCCCACACTTCTCTTCATGCAGCCCAGGACACCGTTGGCTCTCTGGGCTACGTCTGCACACTGTTGGCTGTTTTGCACAACGTTTGGAAAAAAAAAAGCCACCAGGTCTTATTCCTCAACTGAAAATAGCACTGGAAAATACCAGGCAATTAAGATGCCAGCAGCCACTCCACAGCAGCTTGGGTTCTTATCACCTCCACCTCCACAAGATAAGAAGAGACACTAGCAACAGCCTGAGTTGGATTTGATTTGCTGCTCTGAATTCCACAAATCAACCATGGCAAGGGGATTTGTTGGGTTTTCTTTGATTTGTTTTATTTTTTTAATTTGTTGGGTTTTCTTTGATTTTTTTATTGTGGTTTTTTTTTATTTATTGGGTTTTCTTTGATTTTTTTATTTGTTGGGGGTTTTTTTATTATTATTTTTCAGTTCTGCTTTAATAAAAAGACACTAAAGAAATAATACCAAAGACCAATCCAAAAAGGTAGCTCAGAGCTCAACCTCAGCCTGGTTGGCAGTTAAAATTCAGTAGCCCATCAAAGGCTACCTCAAGGTGGGTTTTGGTGTGTTCATGATAAATTGTGTGCATGGGAAATCATATTCCTGACAGAGCTGGCTTGGCACAGCTCACAGCAAAGATTCTTTGCCCTTCTGACAAAGTCAGAGTCATAGAATCATAGAGTCACATAATCATAAAGTCATAGAATCATAGACTCATAGAGTCATAGAGCCATAGAATCATAAAGTCATCGAGTCATAGAATCATAGAATCATAGTCATAGAATGGTTTAGGTTGGAAGGGACCTCAAAGATCCTCCAGTTCCAACCCCCCTGTGCCATAGGCAGGGACACCTCCCACTAGAACAGGTCACCCAAGGCTTCATCCAACCTGGTCTTTAACATCTCCAGAGAGGAAGCATCCACAACCTCCCTGGGCAACCTGTGCCAGTGTCTCATATCATATTTATGACAGAGCTGGCTTGACACAGCTCACAGCAAAGACCCTTTGCCCTTCTGCCAAAGTCAGAATCATAGAATCATAGAATGGTTTAGGTTGGAAGGGAGCTCAAAGCTCATCCAGTTCCAACTCCCCTGTGCCATAGGCAAGGACACCTCCCACTAGAACAGGTCGCTCAAGGCTTCATCCAAGCTGGCCTTCAACACCTCCAGGGAGGGAGCAGCCACAGGATGCCTGCAGGCAACTGCTGGGCTCTTCTCACAGGTAATTAGTGATAGGACAAGAGGGAACAGCCTCAAGCTGCCACTGGGTAGGTTTAGACTGGACATTAGGAAATATTTTTTCCCAGCATCAGTGGTCAGGGACTGGAATGTGCTGATCAGAGAGGTGGTGGAGTCACCAACCCTGGGTGTGATTCAAAGTTGCTTGAATGTGGTGTTTGAGGATATGGTTTAGGGGTAAACTTTGTAGAGTAAGGATAAATGTTGGACTTGGTGAGCCTGAGAGGCGTTTCCACCTGGAATGGTTCTGTTCTGTTCTTCTGGCTCTCTCCAGCTCCCTGAAAGGAGGTTGGAGTGAGGTGGGAGTTGGCCTCTTCTTCCAAGGAACAAATGATAGGGTAAGAGAAAATGGCCTCAATCTGCCCCAGGGAAGGGTTAGGTTGGTGATGAGGAAGAATTTCTCCCCAGTATCAAGTGATGGAATGAGAGGACATGGCCTCAGGGTCATCTATTCTGCCCATCATGCAGTCAGCAGAAACATCTGCAACTAGAACAGGTTGCTCAGAGCCCCAAACAACCTGACCTGGAACTGATGGCAGGACTGGGGCATCTCCCACCTCTATGGGGAAAATTGGGCCAACATTTCTCAACTGTCACTGTAAAAAATGTTCTTCTCTCTCTCTGATCTCCTTCCTTTGGTGTGAACCATGGCCCCTTGTCCTGTCACAACAAACCCTACTCAAAAGTTTGTCCCCAGCCTTCTGACTGATTCCTTTAAGTCCACCAGAAGGTCCCCCTGGAGCCTTCTCTTCTCCAGGCTGAACAATCCCAACTCTCTCAGCCTGGCCTCACAGCAGAGCCCTTCCAATCCTGCCAGCATTGCTGTGGCTTCCTCTGGCCCTGCTCCAACAGGTCCCTGTCTGTGCTGTGCTGAGGACTCCAGGGCTGGCCCCAGCACTGCAGGTGGAGTCTCAGCAGAGCGCAGCAGAGGGGCAGAATCCCCTCCCTCTACTGGCCACAATCCCCCATTAATCTGTTCCATGAGGATCCCCAGAGTCCCAGCAGCTGCAAAAAAAAAAAAAAAGCCCAACCAAAACAACAAACCTTACCCAAAAATCCCTTTTCCTATTAATAGGTTTGGAAGGGGGTGGATTGAGGGGTGCGATCTTCAGTTCTTCACTCATGATCCCAGCAGATGTTGACAGCAGATCTCGGAGCCAAAAAGCTATTCCAGAGTCCTGCATATGAGGCTGAACTAGCTGTGAATTACCTAAAATTCTCTTGATCATTAGGGTGTGATCTGTTTCTCCTGAGACGTGGACTGGGATTGTCTTCAAACAGAACAGAGGTCATTAAGACATTTCCCACAGAAAAGAAAAGGGGAAAAAAAAGTGAAAAAAAAAAGAAAACCAAAAGCCCTTTGGATTGAAGAAGCAGAAGATTAGAATACAAGTGAAAACAAAATATTCTGGCCCAAATCCTAATGGTTTAAATTTGGGAATACTGCCACAGTGCCTTGTGATTCCCTGGCCCTTGGTAAGTCTGTCTGTCCAGACTTGCACAGCATCCCACCATGGTGGGGGTTGGAAGGGACCTCTGGAGATCATCCAGTCCAACCCCCCCTGCTAAAGCAGTGGCACCCACAGCGGCTTGCCCAGGAGCACAATTGCCAGGGGGGTTTGGAATTTCTCCACACAAGGAGAGAGATGTTTCCACAACCTCTCTGGGCAGCCTGGGACAGGGCTCCAGCTCCTTGTCCTGTCACTGGACACCAGTGACAAGAGTCTGGCTCCTTCCTCTTTCCCCACATCCTTTAGCTTTTGCTGAGCATTGATAAGATCTTGTCTGGGTCTGCTCTTCTCCAGGCTCAACAGCCCCAGGACTCTCAGCCTTTCCTCCTCACATGGATGCTCCAAGCCCCTCAGCATCTCTGTTAGCCTCCGTCGGGCTCTCTCCAGTATTTCCTGGAGCCCAGAACTGGACCCAGGACTCTAGATGGGATCTGGAATCACAGAGCATCCCATTTTGTGTGGGACCTCCTAAGATCACCTGATCTAACCCTTCAGAGACATGGAAGCTTAAATGAAATTGTCCAACAATCTTACTCCACATACTGGAGCAGGCTGCCCAGAGAGGTTGTGGAGTCTCCTTCTCTGGAGACTTTCCAAACCTGCCTGGATGCATTCCTGTGTGAGCTCCCCTGGGTGATGCTGCCTTGGCAGGGAGGTTGGACTCAACTATCTCTGGAGGTCCCTTCCAGCCTCTAAAATTCTGTGATACTGTACTAAAAATTTCCACATTGCCCCTCAGACCAGGTCGAAAAGATGCTAAGGGAATATGAGCATAGTGCAAGAGGACTCTGAGGACAAAGAAGACTGGAGAAAAAGGGACAATTTCCATAAGATATTGAGGTGGGATATTTGAACTGAACTCTTTGGGTCCAAACCATCTCAGCATTCAACTATTTGGCTTCTCAACAGACTAACACTCACACACCCCTGACTAGGTTGGGTTTGGGTCAGTTTGGGTGTTGTCTTTTTAATTTTTTTTCCTGTGCAAAACAAAAATAAAACTCACCTCTGAGTTTAAGCTTCACTTCTTCCCTCAAAAAAGGAAAACCAACAAAACCCAACCATTGATGGAAGCTCTCCAGACATCTTTAAATGAGAGGTGGAGAGCACGTCAAAGATGTTCCCTCCCCAGCCCAAAAAGGGTTGTGCAACTCTTCCCAATGAGGAATGCTGTCCTCGGAGCTGCAAGAGCCTGAATGCCTTCCCTAGAGAACAGAGACCCAAAAAAATAAAAAAGAAAATATAGAAATCCAACAGTGGTTTTTAGAAGATTTGCCACCAGAAGGCAATTTTGCTGCTTCTTCCGTCCCCAGCACAGCAGATGTCTTGTCAGCTGTTGGACGGAGCAAGCAAGCACCAAACCACATCTGCTGAACCTCTGTAGTTTAATATAACCCAGTTATAAACAGAAAGTCAAATATATATTTTTTTTAAATGGCAACGGCATGTTAAAGGTATTTAATGTGGGGAAAGAAAAAAAAAGGGAATATAAGGGGGAAGAAAAAAGAAAAAGAAAAAAATAAAAGGAGAAAAGGGGAGGAGAAAAAAAAAAGAGAGTAGAAAATAAAAAGGAAAAGGGAGGAAAAGAAAGAAAATAAAAGGAAAAAATGGGAGGAGGAAAAAAAGAGAAGAAAATAAAAGGAAAAAAACAAAGGAGAAAAAAGAGAAAATAAAAGGAAAAAAGTGGAGGAGAAAAAAGAGAAAATAAAAGGAAAAAGCAGGGGAGAAAAAAAAAGAAGAAAATAAAGGGAAAAATGGAGGAGAAAAAAGAAAATAAGAGTAAAAAATAGAGAAAAAAGAGAGGAAAATTAAAAGAAAAAAGGGAGGAGAAAAAGGGAAGAAAATAAAAGGAGAAAAGGAAGGAGAGAAAAAAAAGAGAAGAAAATAAAAGCAA
>VWZI01018061.1:45897-60748 GCA_013396835.1 Psilopogon haemacephalus
GGAAGGGAAGGGAAGGGAAGGGAAGGGAAGGGAAGGGAAGGGAAAACACTGAAGAACACTGAAGAACACTGAAGATGCACTAAGCAGAAAGGCAACACCCATAACCCAAACTTTGGTGGAAATGTGCCCTTGCATCATGTGGAATTTAGAAAAAACTGAGCTGAGACTGGATGCTGATCCTATTTAAGTACCAAGGGATGAGGAAGAGAACTATTTTGTACCGTAGAAACTTTTCGTATCCAGCTGCAAAGCCAGGAGAAGTCTGCAAAGATCAGCAGGAGCCTTTCTTGAACGTAAAAGGTTTAGATGTTAATTAAAATGACAAATTGACAGATGATTAGTTTACTTCATGTCAGCCTACTTCTTTTAAATGTAGATTTCTCTGTTCTTCAGAAAAAAAAAACAAAAAGCCAACATTTAGTTTCTGTGAGAGACCTTAGGATACAGAGATGTCATTTAGCGAGGATCAGTGAAATGTCTACTTTTTAGAGGAGTGATTTGTTCTGCTGATCCTTTGGCCAAGTGAGGAAATATTTCCAGATGGTGAACCTGCCCCCTTTTTTTCTTTAAAAGAGGTAACATGAACATCCTTCTAGACTCTTCTTTCACTTCTTTGTTGTGAGGGTGCTGGAGCCCTGTCCCAGGCTGCCCAGAGAGGTTTTGGTGCCTCCTTCTCTGGAGAGATTCCAACCCCTTTAGGCATTGTGATGCTGGGCAAGCTGCTGTGGTTGTCCCTGCTTTAGCAGGGGGCTTGGACTGGGTGATCTCCAGCAGTCCCTTCCAAATTCATTGTGCAGGCATTCTGGTATTCTGTGACCTTGCCCTCCACCTTGTATCCTCTATGCTCTGATACCCACAGGGGCTATCAGTCTCCTGGAGAAGCAGTTGAGAGAATGCTGTCTGCAGGACATCCCTTCTGTCCTCCAAACCAGCAGTTTCTCACTTGACAGCAGTGGAAGCCACATTTGGTGTCCCTTTCCAGATCTCAAAGAGATGGCTGAAAGCACATCAAATCTTGACATATATGCTCACAAGGAGACCTCGGATTCATGGGAGAGGAGATCTGTGATCCCCAGCAGCTCAGGCCAGTCACATCTTGGTTTTCCAGCACACCACACAGGCGTGTAATAGAAGAAGACAGTTCCTGGAAAGAATGACTCCGGGTCAGACTCACTGACGTCACCAAAGCAGAGAGATGCCTGAGCATTTAAAAGGGTTTCCCAAAGCCCCAAAGTGGTTCTTCAAGCATGCTCTGAGGTTCTGATATCAAAGCATATTTAGTTGACATCTGGCTTGTTATTCTGGCTTATCTGGAGCAGAGCTGAGCTGTTTGTATGCTGGCGTTGCTACGTGTGTAGGTTCAGGCAAAGAGAATCATAGAACTGCCAGGGCTGGAAGGGCCTCAAGGATCATCCAGTTCCAATTCCCCTGTTACAGGCAGGGACACTTCACACTAAAGCAGGTTGCTCAGAGACACATCCAGGCTGGACCTCCAGGGATGAAGCTTCCACCACCTCCCTGGGCCACCTGTTCCAGTATCTCACCACCCTCATGATGAAGAACTTCTTCCTAACATCCAGTCTGAATCTACCCACTTCTAGTTTTGCTCCATTCCTCCCAGTTCTGTCACAACCTGACATCCTATAAATTCCCTCCCCAGCTTTTCTGTAGGCCTCCTTCAGATACTGGGAGGCCACAAAAAGGTCTTCTCAGAGTCTTCTCTTCTCCAGACTGAACAGCCCCAAACTCTCTCAGTCTGGAGACTGAGAGCATAAAACTGGAGCTGGAAGTGAAAAAATGTGATGGATTTCCAGGAAGCTGTCAAGGAAATTTGCATTTGTGAAGATTCCTGTGTATTAATTTGCATATGACACTTTTGTGGTCATAGAATCATAGAATTGCTTTGGCTGAAGTGAACTTGAAGATCATTAAATGCAACCAGTAATCCAGCACTGCCAGGTGCAGCCAGCACCACATCTCCATGGCTTTGAAACCCCTCCAGGGATGGAGACTCGCAGAAGCACAGAATGTCAGGGGCTGGAAGGGACCTCCAAAACTCATCCAGTCCAACTCCCCCTGCCAGAGCAGGATCACCTAGACCAGATCACACAGGAACACTTCCAGGCAGGTCATGAGTATCTCCAGAGAGGGAGACTCATCTGTGGAGTCTTCATAGAAAGAGGCACTCCAGAGGGGCTTGGATAGGCTAGGTCAATGGGCCAACATCAAGGGATGAGTTTCAACACGGCCAAATGCCAGGTCCTGCACTTAAGTCACAACAACCCCAAGCAACACTACAGGCTTGGGGCAGTGTGGCAGGAGAGCTGCTGGCAGAAAGGGAGCTGGGGGTTGTAACAGACAGGAGCTGAATATGAGCCAGCAGTGTGCCCAGATGGCCAAGAAGAGCAGTGGCATCCTGGCTTGGATTAAAAATGCTGTGGCCAGCAGGAGTAGGGAGGTGATTGTCCCCTTGGACTCAGCTTTGATGAGGCCACACCTCAAGTATTGTGTTCAGTTTTGGGCACCACAATACAGGAGAGATGTGGAGATGCTGGAGTAGATCCAGAGGAGGGCAACGAAGCTGGGGAAGGGCCTGGAGAACAAATCTTATGAGGAGCAACTGAGGGAGCTGGGGATGGTTAGTGTGAAATAGAGGAGGCTGAGGGGAGACCACTTTGCTGTCTACAGCTACCTGAAGGGACATTATGGATAGGCTGGAGCTGGACTCTTCTCACAGGTAGTTTGAGACAGAATAAGGAGGAATGGCCTCAAGCTGAGGCTGAGTTAGTTTAGATTGGACATTAGGAAAAAGTTTTCCATGGAGAGAGTGGTCAGGGACTGGAACAAGCTGCCCAGAGAAGTGGCAGAGTCACCCACTCGAGATGTGTTTAAGGGTGGTTATGGTGTGGTGCTGAGGGCTATGGTTTAAGGTGACTCTCATAGAGTAGGGTTGTAGGTTGGCCTTGCTGATCCTGAGGGGCTTTTCCAACCTGCATGTTTCTGTGATTCTGTCATCCTGTAATAAAGAGCTGAGACAGAGAACCTTCCAGGTGGGTTTTCCAACCCTTGTAGAGTTTGGAAACTCGTCGAGTTCTCTCTTGTCCCATCTACACTCTGCTGAATGTCAGCTGCAGAGGGGACCCTCACATTCCCAAGGGTCTGAAGCGAAGCAGCCTGTCAACCTGGCTCACATCTGGGCTGCCGAGAGGGAGGATCAGGCTGATGACAGCATTGTTCTCCCCACTCTCATAAACCACAGAGTTCCCCCCACCAGATATTCCCTTCTGGATGGGCAGCTGTGAAGCTGCTTCTTTCACAGAGCACCAGAGCCCCCAGGCACCCCTCCCCAAGGTGTTGGCTTTGCTCACATCCCAGGCTAATCGGAGCCATACGGCCAGCTCCAGAGTTGATTTAAAGGGAGGGAAGGAGGGAAAAGGGGCTTCCAGGGGGTGTAAATCCACATCTGATGAGTGCTGGTTGGTAAGGGCTGAGCCTCGACTCCTGTGAAGTGGGGGTGGCCTCCCGCTAGGCAGCCCACCCAACTCACCCCAATGGCAGCCCCAGCAAGTCCTGCAAACACATAGGCAGAGAGACAGAAGTAGGTCTGGGGGTCTGCCTGGGGAGGGAAAGGGAAGGGTTCCCACAGAT
This sequence comes from Psilopogon haemacephalus, assembly GCA_013396835.1. NCBI lineage: Eukaryota > Metazoa > Chordata > Aves > Piciformes > Megalaimidae > Psilopogon > Psilopogon haemacephalus. Next base: position 49,546 of record VWZI01018061.1, read on the forward strand.
GCTGCCACATAACAGATTCAGATGCTGCCAGCTGTGAGGGCAGATGGAGTGAACCGAGGCTCTTTGGGCTAAAGAGGGATGAGATGGGGAAGAGTGCAAGAGAAGGTGAGAACGTGGTCGCCTTCAGGAGTCCAGCTGCTCGCTCCAAGGAGACATGGGAGGTGTTGGAGCAGGTGTAGAGAAGGGCAATGAAGTTGGTGAAGGGTCTGGAGAGCAAGTCTTGCGAGGAGCAGCTCAGTTGTTGAGCTTGGAGCAAAGGATGCTGAGGGGAGACCTTCTGGCTCTCTGCAACTCCCTGAAAGGAGGTTGGAACCAGGTAGGCATCAGTGTCTTATCCTAAGGACCAAGTAACAAGACAAGAAGAAATGTTCTCACATTGTGCCAGAGGAGGTTTAGGTTAGACATGAGGAACAATTTCTTTCCTTTGAGCCTGCTCTAGGCTGCCAGGGCAGTGGTAGAGTCCAGCCCAGCCCAGCCCTGGAGAAGTTGGAAAGCTGTGGGTATGTGGTGGTTTGGTGGTGACCTGGCAGTGCTGGGTTCATGGGTGGCCTTGATGATGTTAAAGTCCTTTTCTAATCAAAATTAACACTATTCTGTGAAGAGGGAAACAATGCTGCAGATCATGCAAAACTCTGATCCCAATGCCTGCGATGATCTAAAGTGCCTAAACTGCAGGCTGGTTGGTTGATCTCCAAATATTAGTAGAAACTCCATCAGAGGGAAAGATATGTGCTGGAATCTGTCTTACCAAAAAGAAAAGAAAAAAAAAACCAAACCCCAACTTTTGCCTGCTGGAAAGCTTTAAGGTGAGTTAAAATAAACTGCTGTCAGGAAAAGCACAGATATAATTGCTCCAGCCTTGGGACTGGAATGATCTTCCAGAGTCTACCAGGATGTTGGGATTCCCCTTAGGAATCACAACTAATCCCACCCTCTCAATCACACAGGCATGACAATTAGCTGCTTGAGTTTCCAGTCACAACCCTGGGGAGAAGTAAAGCTCAACAACTCTGTTACCCATGACCAGGTCATTGGTGTATCCTACCCTTTCAGTTGGGCTTACCATCCCCTTTCATCCAGCTCTAGTTCCCATTAGCTGATCAACAACATGCTGGTTCCTGCTGCTTATTTGGAAATTCTTTTCGGCCAGATGGGCTAAACAGTAGGGAAAAAAAAAATTAATAAATATATATATATACACACATATATATATATATAAAAGGAAAAAAAAAAAAGAAAGAGTCAAAACCCAAATAAATATCACTAAATATAGGCAGGGCCAGCTGGTTTGCATTAGGCTTGTCTCAAGGCAGCCATGCCAAAAGCAATCTGAGCAGAGTCTTATGGCATGATCTGTTGATCTGCCAACATCTTTTGGGGGTTTACTGTATCCCCTGCAGTGAAATCCTGCCTCTGTGTAATACAATGATGGAGCATTCCAGACATAGCTTTCTGCTGAGAGGCAGCGTTGGGGATGCAGTGGGAGCAATTGCTGTCATCTGATCCTGCAGGGGCTTTGGGCTGAGTTGAAACCTAAATGGGCAAAGCAACCAAGGTGACCTCACGGGAAGGAGACATCACCATGGAATTGTAGAATCATAGAATGGTTGAGGTTGGAAGGGACCTCAAAGCTCAACCAGTTCCAATCACCTGCCATAGGCAGGGACACCTCCCATAGGCAGGGACACCTCCCACTAGAACAGGTCTCTCAAGCCCTCATCCAACCTGGACTTGAACCCCTCCAGGGAGGGAGCAGCCACAACCTCCCTGGGAAACCTGTGTCACTGTCTCACCACCCTCACTGCAAAGAACTTCCTCCTAACATCCAGTTTCAATCTCCCCTCTGCCAGTTTAAACCCATTCGTCCTCATCCTGTCATTACAAGACCTTGTGAACAGTCCCTCCCCAGCCCTTCTGTAGGCCCCCTTCAGATACTGGAAGGCTGCTCTAAGGTCTTCCAGAAGCCTTCTCTTCTCCAGGCTGAAAAGCCCCAACTCTCAGCCTGTCCTCATAGCAGAGTTGCTGCAGCCCTCTGATCATCTTCATGGCCTTCCTCTGGACTCTCTCCAGCAGTTCCATGTCCTTCTTGTGCTGGGGGCTCCAGAACTGCACAAAGTACTCCAGGTGGGGTCTCACGAGGGCAGAGTAGAAGGGGAGAATCACCTCCGTTGTCCTGCTGGCCACAAGAAAGTTTTCAGTCTATATAGTCAAAAAGGCATAAATCAGTCTCTGACTCCATTTATCCTCTCTCCTTCTTCCCATGGAACCTTCTTTGTCTCTGCCCAAGGACTTATCCACTTACACAAATGGTTCTATGGTTGTCTGAGTCTGTGATCTGTAGCAACCAGACAACTTGGGATAGAAGGTGGAAGCAGGTAAAGGACAAGGAAGTTTTCAGTCTACGTGGTCAAAAAGGCATAAATCAGTCTCTGACTCCTTTATCTTCTCTCCTTGCTCCTATGGAACCTCCTTTGTCACCACCCGAGGAATTACCCACTTACACAGCTGCAAAGCCTACTTTTCTCCTCTTTAGAATCATGGTTGGAAGAGAACTTTAACATCACCAACTGTTAGCACTGCCAGGTCACCACTAAACCATGACCCTCAGCATGGCTTTGAAAGCCTTCCAGAGACTGGGGACTCCAGCACTACCCTGGGCAACCTGGGCCAGGCCTTGAAAACCTCAAGGGGAAGAAATTGTTCATCACATCCAAAATAAACCCCCCCTGGAGGAACTTGAGGCCATTCCCTCTTGTCCCCTTGCTTGCTACTTGAGGCTTGTTTCTCTGAGCGTCATTCTGACTCGTGTCACATCAGGTAAGGTCAGATCATGGCACAGGCTCAAACACAGAAGACAAAATGATTCTGTGCAGTTCAGATGTGTTTATAAGACTTCATCTTTCCCCCCCCCCCCATCCCCCCAAACCATGACAAAAATCAATTTATTCTGTTTAGGTTCATCTCAAGCAGTGACTTCCTGAGAGAGTTCTTCCAACAGGAAACTCTTTGTTAACATTACTTAACATATGGGAGACAACTGGATGGGACCTGTCAAACAGCAAAGCTACCAGAATCCTCCTCCTGCTCCATGAGGACTGACCCTAATCTTATTTATAAATCTTCATCCTAACAAGGATTTGTTTATCTGCCAAAAAAAAAGAAAAAAAATTTAAAAAGAAAGAAAAAAGAAAAGCAAAAACAGAATTAACAAAATAATTGCAAACCTCAAGTTTCTCTGGTTTGAATCTCAGAAGATCTCCTCACTCACATCTCATCTGTCAAGAGAGGGTTGAGCCTACCTTCTATAACCAGTAGGGATCACAGAGTAATAGAATCATAGAATCAGTCAGGGTTGGAAGGGACCACGAGGATCACTTAGTTCCAACCCCCCTGCCATGCCCAGGGACACCCTACCCTAGATCAGGCTGCCCACAGCCTCTGCCAGCCTGGCTGCAAACACCTCCAGGGATCTGGCCCCAAACACCTCCCTCAGCAACCCATTCCAGGCTCTCAGTACTCTCATGCTCAACAACTTCCTCCTCACATCCAATCTGAATCTCCCCACCTCCAGCTTTGCTCCATTGCCCCTAGTCCTGTCACTCCCTCAGAGCCTAAAATGTCACTCCCCAGCTTCTTTGTAGCCCCCTTCAGATCCTGGAAGGCCACAAGAAGGTCAGCTGGGAGCCTCCTCTTCTCCAGCCTGCGCAGCCCCAACTCTTTCAGTCTGTCCTCATAGCAGAGGTGCTGCAGCCCTCTGAGCATCCTGGTGGCCCTTCTCTGGACACACTCCAGCATCTCCACATTCCTCTTGTCCCAGGGGCTCCAGAACTGGATGCAGCACTCCATATGAGGTCTCACCAGAGCAGAGTAGAGGGGGAGAATCACCTCCCTGGCTCTGCTGGCCACACTGCTCCTGATGCAGCCCAGAATTGTTTCAGCTGGAAAACACCTCTGAGATCACTGAATCCAAGTAACACCAGCATGGCCATTTAGCCATGTGTGCATGGGTTTTGAACACCTCCAGGAACAGCAACACCACCACCTCCCTGGGCAGCCTGCTCCCATGCCTGACCTCTCTTGCAGGAAAGAAATTGTTCCTTATGCCCACCCTAAACCTCCCCTGGGGCAACTTGAGGCCATTTTCTCCCATTCTGTCCACTGTTCCTTGGGAGAAGAGACCAAGCCCCTCCTGGCTCCAACCTCCTTTCAGGGAGTTAGAGAGAGCCAGAAGGTCTCGTCTCAGCCTCCTTTTCACCAGGTTGAGCAGATCCCTCAGCTGATCCTGTGCTCTAAAGCCTTTCACCAGCTTCCTTACCTTTCTCTGGACCTGCTCCAGCCCTTCCATGTTCTTCCCATGTAATGCATTGAAGGTTTCCTTCCCAAAGCCATGAGATGGATTTTGGTGGATTTTTCTGTTTATTTTCTTACAGGCATCTAAATTAGTTTTACACTGCACATTCCCTTCATTTTTTTTGGGAATCCCAGCATGGTGGAGGTTGGAAGGGACCTCAGGAGATCATCCTAGTCCGACCCCCTTGCTAAAGCAGGGGTACCCTCAGCAGCATGCCCATGATGGCCAGGGGGAGTTGGAATCTGTCCAGAGAAGGAGATTCCACAACCTCTCTGGGCAGCCTGTGCCAAGGGAAGGGAAGGGAAGGGAAGGGAAGGGAAGGGAAGGGAAGGGAAGGGAAGCTTTTTGACGTGCAATCTTCTTTTGAGGTTGCTATTTTTCTTCATGAGTTAAGATGGGAGCTTAGCAAACAATAATGTTTCCTTCATGCTCCATCACACGGGGGATGCTTTTGCAGTCCAGAAAATGTGGGACACATTAACAGTCTGATCCCTCCCCTCTGCAAACACTCAAGAGTTCAGGGGTATTGCATTCATTCGTTCTGCTTTCTGCTGTCAACAGCTGCATCTGAGATCTCTCCAGGCTGTTACTGCATAGTGTGTTTTACTTAAAGAAAAGCTGTCCAGGGAAGCGGTGGAGTCATCATCCATGGAGGTGTTCAAAAGACATGTAGACATTGGACTTCAGGACATCACAGTATCACAGAATGGCTTGAATTGGAAGGGACCTTAAAGCTCATCTGCTTCCAGCCCCTCTGACATGCACAGAGACACCTCTCACTATTTCAGAGCCTCATCCAGCTTGGTGTTAAACACTTTCAGGAATGAGGTGTCCACAACTTCTCTGGGCAACCTGGTCCAGTGTCTCTCCACCCTCAAAGTAAAGAAATCCTTTTTTAATGTCCAATCAAATTTTACCCTGCTCTTATTCGGAGGGAAAAAAATCACCTTTCATTGATGAAGTCTTCAGTTAAAACATCTCATTTTCAGGATTTAGTGGGCATGGTGGTCAGCAGCAGTAAGACAAGGAGCAATGGGTGCACCCTGGAACAGAGAAAGTTTCATCTCAATGTGAGGAGGAACTTCTTTACAGTGAAGGTGACAGAGCCCTGGAGCAGGCTGCCCAGAGAGGCTGTGAAGTCTCCTTCTCTGCAGACTTTCCAAAACCACCCAGATACATTCCTGTGCAGACTACCCTTGGTGATCCTGCCTTGGCAGTGGGGTTGGACTTTATGATCTCTGGAGGTCCCTTCCAACCTCTAAAATTCTCTGACTCTGTGATTCCGTGTTGGGTTGGTGGTTGGACTTGATGATCTTAGAGGTCTTTTCCAACTTTGCTGCTTTTATGATCCCTCTCACCTTGTGCTTGGCATCCCAAATAGTCCAAACCCAGACATTTGCAGACAGGATTTCAGATGCACCAAGCCTTTTGCACACACAACAGAAACCCATCAAGCTTGAGTGCTCACTGTCACTCTGCTCTCATAACCAAGGCATGTTGACAAAACAACCCTCCACTGGGATTCCTCTTTATCCATACCAAGGAAGCACTTAGCATAGCAGAAATTCCACGGAATCCAATGGAAGGAAACCCTAGAAGATGAAAAATGGTGAGGTAAGATGCAAAGCCAGTTGAGCCAACCCAATTCCATCTGTGCTAATATCCCCAGCTATTACCTCATTAAAATGGAGTGGAAAAATAAACTCTCAGAGCGTTTATCTCAAGGTAATTTTTTCCAGCATGTTTCCTGCTCTCTTGTTCTTCAATGCTGTTTTTTGGTTGTTTGTTTTTTTTAACAAGGTTTTGGCAAGAAACCTCTTGATGAGAGCTACTGTAATCTAGGGAGTGTTTATTTAAAAGGCAGTTAGTTTTTATAAGGCACGTTATTTCCAGTGCAGGCTGCTTGGGTTATGCTCAGAGGAAGCTCATAAGCCCCTTTCAACAGAGCAGGGACTCATTCTGCACCTTAAAAATGGGTGTTGGAAAAGCCCAGGTGCTTCTAGAAGGAGCACAAACGTCTCACTCTTGACATAAAGCCACAGAGATGAAGCAGAGAATTAAAACTTTGCCATGCTGGAGCATGCATTTGCCAGAGGAGAAGAGCAACAGATCTTAGGCACTACCCACCAAAGTTCTCAAGGGCATCGATGGAAGAGCAGCAGGTCTTAGGCACTACCCACCAAAGTTCTCAGGGGCATCAATGGAAGAGCAAACAGATCTTAGGCACTACCCACCAAAGTTCTCAGGGGCATCAATGGAAGAGCAGCAGGTCTTAGGCACTACCCACCAAAGTTCTCAGGGGCATCAATGGAAGAGCAAACAGATCTTAGGCACTACCCACCAAAGTTCTCAGGGGCATCAATGGAAGAGCAAACAGATCTTAGGCACTACCCACCAAAGTTCTCAGGGGCATCGATAGGAGAGCAAACAGATCTTAGGCACTACCCACCAAAGTTCTCAGGGGCATTGATGGAAGAGCAGCAGATCTTAGGCATTACCCACCAAAGTCCTCAGGAGCATCAATGGAAGAGCAACAGATCTTAGGCACTACCCACCAACTAATTTTTAACAGTAATGATGAAAGATAACTGGAAAGGTTGACCAAAGCCTGCTGAATTTGACATCTCCTCCAGTCCCCTGCAGTCAGCAGGAACATCTTCAACTACAGCATGTTGCTCAGAGCCCCAAGCAACCTGACCTAGAAGAGTTCTAGCGATGGGACATCTGTTACATCTTTGGGCAGCCTGGGCCAGGGTCTCACCACCCTCAGTGTTAAAAATTATCTTCCTTCTCTCCAGCCCAAATCTCCCTCTGTTAGCTTAAAACCATCACCTGATGTGTTGGGGCCACATCCTTGGAGGTGTTTAAGGCCGGGTTGGATGAGGCTGTGGACAGCCTGATCTAGGGCTCATGGCAGGTGTGGGGGGGTTGGAAGTAGATGATCCTTGTGGTCCCTTCCAACCCTGACTGATTCTGTGATTCTACAATTCTACGATTCTGTGATTCTACAATTCTATGATTCTTTGATTCCTCAATTCTACGATTCTATGACTCTGTGATTCCACAATTTGGTGATTCCTTCACCTCTTTTTCACCCCACCCATCCCATCCCAAATTCACTCCCTGCAGCTCCAGAGCTCACTTTTCACAACTTTCCCCCCACCCTGTGATGGTTTAGCACTTACCTGCCCCCCCAACCTTTGATATAACCCAGGCTAGGACTCAGTCGGCTGGAAGTTGGTAAATGAAGCTTTATATTTACAGCTATGCTCAATCTACAAGCAGATATTTACAATGTATAACAGATATTTACAGATATATAGAGTGAAAAGGCAATACAGAAACACCACAGCCCTCCCAGAGATCAAAATCCCTAAGAGGGGTTTCCAACCACCCTACCACCTTTCCCCCCTTCCCCAATCTTATCTCACCATCTGTTGATGCAGCAGATAGGCAGAGGTAGATGGGCCAGGGGGATTAGCAGTAGGAAAGAGGTTAGTGGAATTATTGGGAATTAGCTACAAAAGGCAGAGACAAAGGAACCATGAAAGGAGAGCAGCTACGGCCCAGAGCAGTCTGAAACCATCTGACTTATCTATATTTGGGTTACAACTCTTAAAACAATTTTTTTCCCTGTCTCAGTAAAGCTGTGAGTGAAGTGACATCATGAGTTTTCCTCTCTCAGCCTATAGTCTAATTTCTAATCCAAATTCTCCAATTAGTTCAAACCAGCACACCCCCTCACCCACCCCACGACTCCCCCTTAGTCTGGGCTAATTTTCCCTGAGTTACTTCATCCCTTCTCCCACTTCTCTTTCGCCTCTCAGCCACAGGTTAGGCAAAGTTATGAAGGCCAAGGCTAATCCCAGCCTGGATCTTAAAATGGCATGTCAGCTGCAGAGGCTTAAAATTACAACTGCTGGTGGCAACTGGAACCTCCTGGCTGCATGCTTAGCCAGTGATAAAAGTTAATTGGTTAGTCTGGGAGCGTAGGAGGGGAGAAGCTGGCAGGGAAAAGCAAGGCTGAGATGTAAAGAACATAATGACCTGTTTACAAGGGGACACTGGATCCCTGTCCCGTGTCTCAGGCTGCTGAAGAGCTGACACCAGTGAGGGGATCATGGTGCTGGGGCTCTGCTCCTGGCTGCCCTTTCACAAAGCTGCTTGAGCCGCCAGGATTAGCCACTCCTTAAACCAGGCGGAGGCTGCAAGAAACAAAGCTTAGCGGAGTCGCGGGTCCAAGGAGAGAAGCAGATGGGTGTTCACGGAGAGCAAGGCTAGAGGAAAGCCCCTGCTATGGGAAACAAACCTGCTAAGAGTCACTGAGTCTTTTTCTCTGGAACCTTTAGCATGATCAAGTCAAACCAGGAACCCAGCGCTGCCAAGTTGCTGCTAAATCATGGCCCTCAGCACCACATACTCCACCGATTTGAAGCCCCTCCAGAAATGGGGACTCCACCACTGCCCTGGGCAGCCTATACCAATAGGCTTTGACAACCCTGAAGATTAAGAAATTGTTCCTCATGTCCAACTTAAGCCTTCCCTGGGGTAACTTGAGGCCATTTCCTCTCATCCTGTGACTTGTTCCTAGGGAGAAGAGACCAAGCCTCACCTGGCTCCAACCTCCTTTCAGGGAGTTGTAGAGAGCCAGAAGGCCTCCCCTTAGCCTCCTTTTCTTCAGATTCAACAACCCCAGTCATCTCCTCCTCACATGATCTCTTCTCCAGACCCTTCATTAGCTTCTTTGTCCTTCCTGTTCTAGTGGGAGGTGTCCCTGCCTATGGTGGGAGGTTGGAAGTAGATGACCTTTGAGGTCCCTTCCAAACTAAACCGTTCTGTGATTCTCTGGACCTGCTCCTTCCTGAGTAGCCTAACACTGAACCTAGTATTGGAGGTGTAGCCTCATCAGTGCCCAGTCTAGGAGTATGATCCTGGCTACAACAGTGTCAATCCAAGCAGTTATGCTGATGGATTTCTGGCCACCTGAGCACACACTGGCTAATACACTGACAACCAACCCTCTCAGGTCTTTTTTCCACTGGGCAGTTTCCAGACACTTTTGTGCAAGCCTGGAGTGTTGAATGAGGTTGTTGTGACCTGAGTGTAGGACCCAGCAAGTCAAGATTTGTTAAACCTATGATAAGGGAACCATTCTCTGTGTTCGTCTTGCACCCACCTTATCTTCTCTTCCTCAGGCTCCCTTAGCCACTCACCCGCTGAGATGTCTACACTTAGGGATAGTAGGGTCAGATCCCAACTTCACAGGTAGGGATGGCACCTCCAACATCCTGCCCTACACATTTCACAGCACCACAAAAACATCTTCTTCACCATCCTGCTTACACGTTTCACAGGATCACAAAAACATCTTCTTCAGTAATCTATTTAGACAACTCACAGGATCATGAAAACATCTTCTTCAGCATCCTGCTTACAGATTTCACAGGATCACCAAAACATCTTCAGTAATCTATTTAGACATTCCACAGGATCACAAAAAAATCTTCTTCAGCATCCTGCTTACACGTTTCACAGCATTACAAAAACATCTTCTTCAGTAATCTCTTCAGACATGTCACAGGATCACAAAAACATCTTCTTCAGCATCCTGCTTACACGCTTCACAGGATCACAAAAACATCTTCTTCAGTAATCTATTTAGACATTTCACAGGATCACAAAAACATCCAGGTTGGAAAAGCCCCTCAGGATCACTAAGTCCGACCAATATCCCTACTCTACAAGGTGCACCCTAAACTCTAGCCCCAAGCACCACGTCCAAACCACTTTTAAACACAGTCATCCACCTCCCTGGGCAATCCATTCCAATGCCTGTCCACCCTTTCCCTGAAAAAAAAATCCTAATACCCAATCTAAACCTACCCAGTGGCAGATTGAGGCAATTCCCTCTTGTCCTATAACTAACTACCTCTGAGACCAGCACCAGCCTCTTCACAGCCTCCTTTCAGGTAGTTGTAGAGAGTGATGAGGTCTCCCCTCAGCATTCTTTTTTTCAAACTAACCATCCCCAGCTCTTTCAGTCACTCTTCATAAGATTCATTTTCCAGACCCTTCCCCAGCTTTGTTGCCCTCCTCTGGTCCTGCTCCAGCACCTCCACATCTCTCTTGTATGGCAGTGCCCAAAACTGAACACAATACTCGAGGTGTGGCCTCGTCAGGGCTGAATTCAAGGGGACAATCACCTCCCTGCTCCTGCAGGAAAGCAAACCCTAAAAGGAAGCAGTGGGATGGAGAAGAACGACAAGGAGGTCAAAATGTATGGAAATTAGGTTGGATAACAAAATGTTGCTCAAGCTCAGAAAGGTCATCTTAATCTGCAAGTTGACTGCAATGTCCATGAGGGATGGGGAGAGAAGGGAGATCTTCACAGTTCAGTGAGCCTGCCCAGAATTCATTATGGGGCTGGTGAAGAATTTCCTGCCATTGACTTCTGGGCTGTGAGCACTCATTGCCAGCTCACGGCCAGCTTCTGACCCACCAACACCCCCAAGTCCTTTACCACTGCTCTCCATTCCTTCATCACCCAGCCTGGGATGGCCTTGGAAATGAAAATGGATCCCTGCTAATTCGCTGCCATTAGCAATGTACACATCCCAGTTTAATTAGATAGTGGTGAATCTCCCAGCTGAAGCTGGCATCTCCAGACCCACTCTGACAGATGTCTGCAAAGTGTTTTTCCATAACTTCCATTCCTCAGCTTCTTTGGATTTCACTCAAGGGGTTGTTTGTCTTTTTCTGTCTGTGTGTGTGTGTGTGTGTGTGGAAAGAGGAGTGAGGTTGGTTTGGGTTCTCCCTTCCTCTTCTGGCAGATTTAGTGCAGAAAAAAAAAAA
>VWZI01018061.1:62400-75051 GCA_013396835.1 Psilopogon haemacephalus
CCTGGGAGCCTCCTCTTCTCCAGCCTGCACAGCCCCAACTCTTTCAGTCTGTCCTCACAGCAGAGGTGCTGCAGCCCTCTGAGCATCCTCGTGGCCCTTCTCTGCATACCTCCAGCATCTCCACATCCCTTTTGTCCCAGGGGCTCCAGAACTGGATGCAGTACTCCAGATGGGGTCTCACCAGAGCAGAGTAGAGGGGGAGAATCTTCTTCTGATGCAGCCCAAGCTCTTGTTGGCTTTCTGGGCTGCAAGTGCTCACTGCTGGCTCATGTTGAGCTTCTCCTCCACCACCACCCCCAAGTCCCTCTCCTCAGGGCTGCTCTCCAGCCAGGCACTGCCCAGCCTGGATTTGTGCTTGGGATTGCCTCGACCCAGCTGCAGGACCTTGCACTTGGCCTTGTTGAACCTCCCGAGGTTGGCTTGTGCCCATCTCTCCAGCCTGTCCAGGTCCCTCTGGAATCATAGGATTAAGTTTAAGAGGTGGGTGGGGAGGGGAGAGGAAAGTGTTTATTTCATTATACAGTGCACAACGGACCTACAAGAGAAACAAATTAAAGTACTGACAAAGCAGGGTATTAATGCCAGCAGAACCCTTGATGTGGGCAGCTTGGTGAACAGAGGGAGATAAAAGATTGCACATCCAACTGATTCGAAACTCATCACTTCCCTTTGGTGGGAAATGCACATGCACAAATAAGCCCTTTGATCCAAAGGGAAAGGAGCTTTTGAAGTTTCCCAGCAAAACAGGGAAAGTGTCACACTGCTCCCTTTCAACACAGACCACAGACCCTTTGATCTGGTAGAGATAAGGCTTTCTGGTGAGGACTCAGACATTGCTCTCCTCGAGTATTTTAGAGAACAAATAATCCGTTTCAGGCAGCGGCGGTTGAGGTAGAGTTAAAAAGCATCGCCTGAAATAGCTCCAAATCGAAGGAGAAATTCAGGAGCTCGATGCGAAATGACAGGAGGCAAATCCTGCCCCAGCAGCAGCTCATCATCCTTGGGTAGAACATGAGCTGGCAGCAGCTCTGGCAATATTTCATCTGAATTAGCTGCTAATATCAACACGAGCTCAGTGTTCAATCCCAGGAAGGCAGACAAACCTTGGAGCCTCACAGAAATATGCACAGCAAATCCAAAGATAGACTCCAGTTTTGCTCCCATGTAAAGGGTTAAGCTTACCTGGAACTGTATCCTAACTCCTCCCTAGGGGTGGTCTGACCTGGCCCCAAGTGTCCTGTTTAGCCCCTTCCCATCCCTGGAAGTGTTTAAGGCCAGGCTGGCTGAGGCTGTGGGTAGCCTGATCTAGGTTAGGGTGTCCCTGCCCATGGCAGGGGACTTGGAACTAGATGATCTTTGTGGTCCCTTTCAACCCTGACTGATTCTATGATTCTATGACATCTTCTACCATGAAACACCACTTATAAAAAGGCAGGTGTGAATACTAAGTTTTTACTCCCTAATTTTGCTTTCTGAGATGAGATTTCTGAGTCGTTGCTGAGTAGATGAAGCAATTTTTTGTAGCCTGTGTTTTGCAGATGAAGAGGTAAGGCCACTTCCAGCATCAAAAAAAGAGCTTTCTGGTAAAGATAAGTGTAGAGCACTACAGCCACTCAGCTGTGGTTTGGCCAAGGTTATTTTTGAGCTGAATCATAGAACCATAGAATCATAGAATCCTAGAATCAGTCAGAGTTGGAAGGGACCACAAGGATCAGCCAGTTCCAACCCCCCTGCCATGCCCAGGGACACCCTACCCTAGATCAGGCTGCCCACAGCCTCAGCCAGCCTGGCCAAAAACACCTCCAGGGATCTGGCCCCAACCACACCCCTGGGCAACCCATTCCAGGCTCTCACCACTCTCGTGCTCAACAACTTCCTCCTCATATCCAGTCTGAATCTCCCCACCTTCAGCTTTGTTCAGGCTTCACCAACAGAAGGTGAATGTAGGTGATCTTAGTCGTGGAACAAGGGCAGGTGTAGGCTCCAATAACCAGGACAGGTGAGAGGTGACCTGCTGGAAAGCAGCTCCGTTGAAAACAGCCTGGCAGTGCTGGTGGACAAATTCACCATAAGCCTCATGGTCAAGAAGCTGGATGGACTGCTGAAATACATGAAGAAATGTGTGTTCAGCAGCTTGAGGGAGGTTCTTCTCCTCTACTCTGCCCTAGTGAGTCCTCGTGTGGAGTGTTGTCTCCAGTTCTGGGCTCCCCAGTTCAAGAGAGACAGGGACCCACTGGAAATAGTCCAACAGAGGCTGGGAAGCTGCTGAGGGGCCGGGAGCATCTCTGTGAAGAGGAAAGGCTGAGAGCCCTGGGGCTGTTGAGCTTGGAGAAGAGCAGACCCAGAGGGGATCTGATCAGTGCTGGGCAAGAGCTAAGGGACCCATGGGGGACAAGTGGATGGGGCCAGTCTCTAGTCAGTAGTGCCCACAGAGAAAAGAAAGGGCAAGGAGCACAAACTGGAACCCAGGACATTCCACATGAACATAAAAATTCTTTGGTGTGAGGGTGCTGGAGCCCTGTCCCAGGCTGCACAGAGAGGTTGTGGAGTCTCCTTGTGTGGAGAGACTCCAACCCCCCCCCGGCCATTGTGCTCCTGGGCAAGCTGCTGTGATCATCCCTGCTGCAGCAGGGATGATCTCCAGAGGTCCCTTCCAACTCCCACCATTCTGGAATTCTGTGATCCTGTGGGATGTGACCCAGGGCTATTTGAAGACCATCAGCCTCAAAACCCACAAGATTGGAACATTTGTGGTTTTCCTGTAAAAACGTCCAAGCCAAAACCTGCAAATGATACATACGTGTGGGAAACCTCTGGAAATAGGTGCAGGGCAACTCAGAAAAAGAGTTCAAAGGATTCACCAAGTGTGCAGTGTCATTTAGTAAGCCAAGGCTGTGAGATGGTGAAGACCTCAGGATAAAATCCAGACAGTTTCCCATGGCTCAATCTATATCCCCATTACAACCTCCATATTTCATGCTTGCCTGGACCGTGGTTTGACTTTGTTCCCATCTCCAAATGCCCTGCATCTGGATATTCTCCTGCCTAACCTCTTTATATCAGACTGCACTCAGTGGATTTGCTCTGATCTGCCTTTGGGCAGGAAGGAAATAGCTTCCACCACAAAGCCAAGCCTCCTAGCAACAATCTGCTTTAAAGCAGCCTCTGCAAGCATCAGTGCTTTGGCAGATATCTTTGCAGGCTTCTCTGCCTTCTGCAGTGGTGCCTCTGCTCAGGTCCGGGTGATGCCTGACTTCCAGAGATGCTGGGGAGAGCCATCCAGGGTAGAATTGTAGAATCATAGAATTGTTTCAGTTGGAAGAGAGCTTTAAGGTCATCAAGTCCATCTTCAACCTAAGAACACTGTGGCCACTAAAGCACTGACAGCAAAGGCAACCAGTCCCACACTGCTCATCTTTGACTCCAAATTTAATGAATAATGAGCAATTCTTTTTTGCCAGATTAGTACAGTTTTCACCAGTGCTGGAGGCATTCATAAAACCTGTGGCCATGGCTCTTTGGGACATGGTTTAATGAATAGAATAGAGTAGAATAGAATAGAATAGAATAGAATAGAATAGAATAGAATAGAATAGGCCACTTTGAAGCTCATCCAGTCCAACCTAGCACCTAGCCCTATCCAATGGCACTAAGTGCTCCATCCAGGCTTTTCTTGGACACCTCTGAAGGTTGGAATTGGTGATCTTGGAGGTCTCTTACAGTCAAACAATTCTTTCATACAGTTTCCTATGCATGACCATCATCTCTTTGCTCTTCTTGCCATCAGGGCAGGAGGTAACAACTCTTCTAGTGGTGCTGCAGTTTTAGTCCTGTGGATATGGGTATTTATGGGTACTTCATCTCCTGCATTGGCCTGGGGCAGTGTGGCTAGAGAGCTACCTGGCAGAAAGGGATCTGGGGTCTGTAACAGACAGGAGCTGAATATGAGCCACCAGTGTGCCCAGGTGGCCAAGAAGGCCAATGACTTCCTGGCTTGGATTAAAAATGCTGTGGCCAGCAGGAGTAGGGAGATGATTGTCCACTTGGACTCAGCTTTGGTGAGGCCAAAACTTGAGTGTTGTGTTCAGTTTTGGGCACTGCAATACAATAGAGGTGCTGGAGCAGGTCCAGAGGAGGGCAACGAAATTGGGGAAAGGCCTGGAGAATAAATCTTGTGATGAGTGACTGAGGGAGCTGGGAATGGTTAGTGTGAAACAGAGGAGGCTGAGGGGAGACCACATTGCTGAAGGGTCATTGTAGAGAGGCTGCTGAAGGGACATTGTAGAGAGGCTGGTGCTGGTCTCTTCTCATAGGCAATTGCAGACAGAAGAAGGGGAAATGGCCTCAAGCTATGGCTAGGGATGATTAGAGTTGGACATTAGGAAAAAGTTTTTCATGGAAAGAGTGGTCAGGGACTGGAACAAGCTGCCCAGGGAGGTGGCAGAGTCACCAACCCTGGATATGTTTAAGGGTGGTTTGGATGTGGTGCTTGGGGATATGGTTTAAGGTGACTCTTGTAGAGGAGAGTTGTAGGCTGGACTTGGTGATCCTGAAGGGCTTTTCCAACCTGGTTGTTTCTGTGATTCCTTAAAACCTCTGGTAAAGCTGCATCAAAAAGAAAGAAAGAAAGAAGTCAGAAGGTTCTAAGTGTGATTCTTTCTACTATATTTTTCAGTGACAACCCCCGAAGTGTAGATTTTGGTGTTCTGTAAATCTTTGATTGGCTGTAAGTCACTGTTCTTTCATAACAATGTTCTTCACACCATCAGGAGATGGAGGCATGGAAGACAAATGTGGTGGTTTGGCAGTTCCTTGCCCCCCCACACTTTGAAATAACCCAGGCTAGGACTCAGTCGGCTGGAAGTTAAGGAATGAAGCTTTACATTTACAGCTTTGCACAATGTACAAGCAGATATTTACGATGTATAACAGATATTTACAGATATATATACACAGTGAAAAGGTAATACAGAAACACCACAGCCCTCCCAGAGATCAGAATCCCTAAGAGGGGCAACCAACCACCCCTACCACTTCCCCCCTTTCCCCAGTCTTATCTCACCATCTGTTTTATGCAGCAGATAGGTGAAGGTAGATGGGCCAGGGGGATTAGCAGCAAGAAAGGACTTAGTGAAACTATTCAGATTCAGCTATGAAAGGCAGGGAGAAAGAGAGAGCCATGAAAGAGCTACAGCCCAAAGCAGTCTGAAGCACTCTGACTTATATATATTTGGGTTACAACTCTTAAAACATTTTGTTTTTTCTTTCTCAGTAAAGCTGTGAGTGAAGTAGCATCATCAGTGTTTCCCTTCCTCAGCCTGTAGCCTAATTTCTCGTTGAAACCCTCCAATTAGTTCAAACCCAGCACAACAGAGAGGGAGAGGGGATTTTTTTTTTTTTTTGGGGGGGGGAAAGCTGAGTTTNAGAGAGGGAGAGGGGATTTTTTTTTTTTTTGGGGGGTGGAGAAAGCTGAGTTCTGCTGGCTTTACAACTGTGTGTCTGAGACACCAGGGGCTTCTAGAATAAATGTTTATTCTAGTTGCACTGCTATAAATCTAAACAATGAATAACAACTAATCAGCATGGCTCGGAGAGTCAACAGAGCACCATATATCAGTGGAAGTTCTCAGGGACTGTTCTGCTACCAGATGGGCCAGCAAAAACATCTTAATGTGCCTACAGACTTCAGGCAGAGAAAGTCAAATCCTCGTGTGAGAGAAGACAAGAGGCTGAGTACGTCTCAAATGACTACTCAGCATTTTCTTCCTTTTAGAAGAGCCAGCTGGCCTGCTAAAGGAGTTGTCTGGAGCTGTGCTGAGAAGCGAGGAGGTAATTTGCCCATGGAGGGAGAGACTCATTTGGGCCAACATCTGATGGGTTTTGCGAATGGAGCAAAGCATCGCTCTCAGCAGAAAAAGAAAGGAAAAGGTTTTGAAAAGCATAGGAGTAATTTCCATGGTTATGTTGCAGAATCGTAGAATCAAGAAATGCTTTGGGTTGGAAGGGACCTTTTAAAGTCATCTAGTCCAACCCCACCATTGCCGTCAGCAGGGATATCTGCGACTACAGCAGGTCTGGTGCGCCAAGGCTGTTCTATGACTCTTTGGAATCGGGGCTGTGGAAACTCAGGATTTCTCTGTTTAAGGCAAATGGCAAGGCAGGAATCAATAAGCAAATCATCTTTAGCAGGAGTGATGGAAGATTGCTGGAAAGAGCGGCCAAAAACTGCTGAATTTGATGTCTGCTCCAGGCCCCTGCAGTCAGCAGGGATGTCTGCAACTATGGCAGGTTGCTCAGAGACCCAAACAACCTGACATGAAATTGTTACAGGGATGGGACATCTCTCAACTCTCTGGGAAACCTGGGATAAAGTCTCACCACCCTCAACTTTAAAACTTTCTTCCTTCCATCCAGTCTGAATCCCCTACTTTCAGTTCAAACCATCACCTCCTTTCCCATCACAACAAGCCCTGATCAAAAGTCTGTCCCCAGCTTTCTAATCAGTCCCTTAAACTCCACCAGAAGGTCTCCCTGGAGCCTTCTCCTCTTCAGGCTGAACAAGCCCAACTCTCTCAGCCTGGCCTCACAGCAGAGCCCTTCCAGCCCTCCCAGCATTGCTGTGGCCTCCTCTGGTCCTGCTCCAATAGGAGCTGTCTGAGCTGAGGTCTCCAGAGCTGGCCCAAGCACTGCAGATCAGTTGCAATGCACCTTTGTAACTCTGAATGTGAAGTTAAAGAGAAGTGTTAACTACCCTGAGCTACCTTGTTTTCCATTTAACTCAGCTTATTCCAATTTGAATTTTTCGTTTTCCCTAGGATATCTTTGCCAAAAAAAATCCTAAACTGAACTTTTTATTTCAGGTGAAGCAGAATGAATCCCTTTTCCCACCCTTCCCTTTTTCCTACTTCATCCTCCAAGACAAAAGAAAAAGCTCACTCCCACTGCTCTCCTCTTAGAATCACAGAAACAGTCAGAGTTGAAAGGGGCCACAAGGATCAGCCAGTTCCAACCCCTCTGCCATGCCCAGGGACACCCTACCCTAGATCAGGCTGCCCACAGCCTCAGCCAGCCTGGCCAAAAACACCTCCAGGGATGTGGCCCCAAAGACCTCCCTCAGCAACCCATTCCAGGCTCTCACCACTCTCATGCTCAACAACTTCCTCCTCACTTCCAATCTGAATCTCCCCACCTCCAGCTTTGCTCCATTCCCCCTAGTCCTGTCACTCCCTGATAGCCTCAAAAGTCCCTCCCCAGCTTTTTTGTAGCCCCCTTCAGATCCTGGAAAACCACAAGAAGGTCACCTGGGAGCCTCCTCTTCTCCAGGCTGCACAGCCCCAACTCTTTAAGTCTGTCCTCATATCAGAGGTGCTGCAGCCCTCTGAGCATCCTCCTGACTCTTCTCTGGACACACTCCAGCATCTCCACATCCCTCTTGTAAAAACTTGACCTCATCAGTTATGGTTGCCAGATGTCCTGGAGTGTGAGGGCTTCCATCCCATTCAATAAAGCTTGAAGGTTTCAGTCCTTACTACTGTGATGGGGGAAGCTTCTCGCCATCTGTATAAACATCTTCATCCCTCTGGACAGCTCTGTTTGATTGTAAGTGATGGGGGTGGGCTTGGTGCCAGGTCAGCCGTGCACATGGGGAGGAGCTCTCCAGAAGCAACCTGTCATTACTGAAGGCAGAGAAGGTTGTTTAATGAAGGGGCTCAGAAACCACTGCAGAAAATGACCCAACCTTGGTGGAGAGGTCTGGCCACATGTGTGTGTCTGTGTGTGTCTGTGTGTGTGTCTGCTGTGTTCAGTGTGACCATGATGAATGGCTGCTTAACTGCATCCACGGAGAGGTTTGTTTCGTAGGAACCCCCTGCACCAGCACAGGTGAGGGGCTGGCCTGCTGGAAAGCAGCTTTGCATGGAAGGACCTGGCAGTGCTTATGGTCAATGAGTGGCTCCCAAGCCATGAATGTGCCCTTGTGGCCAAGAAGATCAGTGATCTTCTGGGGTGCATGAAGAAGAGAGTGGCCAGAAGGTCAAGGAAGTTTCTCCTCTCCCTTGACTCTCACCTACTCTGCCCTACTGGACTCTACATCTAGAGTCCAATTCTGAGCTCCCCAGGAGAAGAAATACAAGGAACTGCTGGAGAGAGTCCAGTGAAGGCTGGGAAGCTGCTGAGGGGCCAGCAGCATCTCTGGGAAGAGGAAAAGCTGAGAGCCCTGGGGCTGGTGAGCCTGGAGAAGAGCAGACCCAGAGGAGAACTGATCAATGCTCAGCAAGATCTAAAGGAAAAATGGAGAGGAAGAGCTTAGGGCCAGACTCTTGTCAGTGATGCCAAAGGGGCAGTGAACAAAAACTGGAACCCAGGAAGTTCCATCTGAACAGGAAGAGAAACTTATTCAATGTGAGGGTGCTGGAGCCCTGTCCCAGGCTGCCCAGAGAGGTTGTGGAGACTCCTTGTGTGGTGAGATTCCAACCACCCCTGACAATTGTGATGGGCAAGCTGCTGTGGGTGCCCCTGCTTTAGCAAGGGAGTTAGACTGGATGATCTCCAGAGAAGAGCAGACCCAGAGGGGATCTGATCAATGCTCAGCAAGAGCTAAAGGGACCATGGGGGCAAGAGGCTGGGGTCAGACTCTTGTCAGTGGTGCCCAGGGACAGGGCAATAGGCACAAACTGCAACCCAGGAGGTTCCATTTGACCACGAAGAGAAAATTCTATGCTGTAAGTGACAAGACAAGAAGAAGCAATCTCAAGTTGCAGCAGAGGAGGTTTAGGTTGGACATGAAGAACAGTTTCTTCCCTAAAAGGATTGTCAAGGCCTGGCCGAGACTGCCCAGGGCAGTGATGGAGTCTCTGCCTCTGGAGGGACTTCAAAGCCATTGAGATGTGGTGCTGAGGGCCACGGTTTAGTGGTGGACTTAGTTGTGGGTTAATGGTTTACTCAGTAATCTTAAAGTTCTAACCCAACCACAAGGAATCTATAATTTTGTTCTATATACAGATAGAGATTTTTATAGTTCCACTTCTATTCAGGATGATTAAGGGGATATGTCATGACAGAAGAAGTCAATCAGAGGTTTTTAAACTGGGGACAGAAGCACTGAATTGATCCATGGAGGCTCCAATGGTATTTTTAGAAGGAGAAGTCCTTGACAGGGAACTGAGACCAGAGACTTGGGAACTCAGAAGCCTCATTTCCACCCCAGCAACGATCCAGCTCAGCAAGGGT
Organism: Psilopogon haemacephalus; assembly: GCA_013396835.1. Lineage (NCBI taxonomy): Eukaryota > Metazoa > Chordata > Aves > Piciformes > Megalaimidae > Psilopogon > Psilopogon haemacephalus. Next base: position 71,629 of record VWZI01018061.1, read on the forward strand.
GCAGGTGAAGAGTGACTTCAGGTGGGTCCCTTCAAACCATCCTCCAAACCAATAATGGCAAACCACCCAAACAACATTGATGGGTGCTGGAGTTGGCACCAGTGGCAATGAGCAGAGACTCTTTGAAGAAGACGTTGGGCACCACCAGTGCACCACGAAGAAAATTTGCCAGTAGCATTTGTTTATTAAAAAAAAAAAAAAATTAAAAATGAAGGAATCAGCCCAGAGTTCTGCTGTCCATGGGCAGGGTGAACCTCTCTATGCATTAAGGAATGGTATATATGGTGTGGGTGTGCGTGTATATATATATATATATATGGTGTGTGTGTATATATATATGCTGTATATTTATATATGAACTATATATGGTATGTATATACATATATGGTGTGCATATATATTAAATATATATGGTGTATATATATTAAATATATATGATGTGCATGTATATACATATATGGTGTAGATATATATGGTGTGTGTATATTTATATGGTGTGTATGTATATATATATGGTGTGTATATATATTAAATATATATAATGTATATCTATATAGAGTGTATATATATATATGTGGTGTGTGTATATTTATATGATATATATATATGTGGTGTGTATATATATTAAATATATATAATGTATATCTATATAGAGTGTATATATATATATGTGGTGTGTGTATATTTATATGATATATATATATGTGGTGTGTATATATATTAAATATATATGGTGTATATATATATATATATATATGTGGTGTATATATCTATTAAATATATATGGTGTATATATATGTGTATATCTATATATGGTGTGTATATGTAGATACATATGGTAGCTGAAGATCCTAGAATGGGATCATAGCATGCTTTGGGATGGAAAAGACCCTCATAGGTCATCCAGCCCTTGCAGTAAGTAGGTACATCTCCTACTAGATCAGGTAGCTCATAGCCCTGTCCCACCTGATATGGAATGTCTTCAGGAATGGGACCTCCACCCATCAGGTTGCAGTGTTCCACCACCCTCCTAATAAAGAACTCAATCCAAATCCACCCTTCTCTAGTTTAAAATCGTTTCTCCACATCCTATTGCTATATGCCCTTGCAAACAATCCCTCCCCAGCTTTCTCGTAGATCCCCCTTCCCATACTGGATCTTTGCTCTCTTGTGGGGTTCCTTGAAGCCTTGAGGAGAGCACACATCATGACATGGCTCTTCTCCCTTTCCAGATCCTCAAACACCCTCCAAGTAGATGGCAAAGTGTATTACACAGCTGCAGCTGCCCCTTGGAGCAAGTCTACAAATGTGCGATGGGTTGAGGTAGCAACGGAATGAGTGAGTGTGAAAGGGCTGGAAAAAGCCAGGGCTGAAATTCTGCAGGGTATGAGATTCTGTAGAGTGAAATTCCTGCCAGCCTGCCTGCCTGGATCCCATGCTGGAGTTGGGAATTAGACCCTCTGCTCCACCAAATTCAGCCAGGAAAGAAGAAAGAGAAAATATTGACTTTCTATGTGGTGCCAAGAAAGGGACTAAGCTCCACTTCTGAGTGGCTAAATTTGGTCCGAGCCTTCTGGTCCTTTCATATCCTGACAGTAGTCCACTTAGACAAAGCTGTGTCCGTGAAACAGCTGCAAAACCTCCTTTACAAACCATGTTAAGGTGAATTTCTCCTTCCTCCCTCTCTCTTTCTCTCTCTTTTTTTTCCCTCTTTTAAAATAAAACAACAAACCATATAATAATAATAATAATACCGAAAAGATTTATCCCGACTTAAGTGACTGCTTTGAGCAGATCAAGTTGCAAGGAGCAGAACCCATAAGTCTGAGGGATTTACAGTCCCTTTTTGTGGTGATAAAGGCCAAATTGCTCACAGCCCTTCCCTTAATGTAAAAAGCCTGCCTCCTGCTCCTTGGCCAAAGCCTCTTGCCACCAAGAGACTGTGCTTTCGTTGGAAGGGCCAAGCACAAATGGTGGCAAAGAGCCTGAAGGACACAGCTTCAAAGCAGCCTGTGGCTTCGCCCATCACGGCAGCGGTGGGAGAAGGAAGAAAGCCTCTTCCATTGGGAATGTCTGCTTCTCCCTTCCCCTCGTTTAGGAACCACAGTGCTGCTCCTCCATTAGCTCCGCTCAGGGATGCACAGGAGCGAGAGGTAATCTTTGGCAAATGTGCCCCTGCAGACAGAGCAGCTTTGGCACCACTGAGCTGGCCCAAGGTCTGCTTTCAGCCAAGGTGCTGAGACCATGAGCCGGTGGATAGTTGATAGCATCACGGAATCAGTCAGGGGTGGAAGAGATCACAAAGATCCTCTAGTTCCAACCTCCCTGCTATGCCCAGGGACAGTAATCTTTGTCAAATGTGCCCCTGTGAACAGAGAGGCTTTGGCACCACCGAGCTGGCCCAAGGTCTGCTTCCAGCCAAGGTGCTGAGGCCATGAGCCAGTGGATAGTTCACAGAACCATGGAATCAGTCAGGGGTGGAAGAGATCACAAAGATCCCCTAGTTCCAACCTCCCTGCTATGCCCAGGGACAGTAATCTTTGTCAAATGTGCCCCTGTGAACAGAGAGGCTTTGGCACCACCGAGCTGGCCCAAGGTCTGCTTCCAGCCAAGGTGCTGAGGCCATGAGCCAGTGGATAGTTCACAGAACCATGGAATCAGTCAGGGGTGGAAGAGATCACAAGGATCCTCTAATTCCAACCCCCCTGCCATGCCCAGGGACACCCTACCCCACGTCAGGCTGGCCACAGCCTGGCTGCAAACACCTCCAGGGATGTGCCCCCAGCCACCTTCCTGGGCAACCCATTCCAGGCTCTCACCACTTTCATGATGAACAGCTTCCTCCTCACCTCCAGTCTGAATCTCCCCACCTCCAGCTTTGTACCAGAAAAACTCCTTTTAAAGAGAACTCCCAGCATTTTGATTCACTTGATGAACATGAGGGAGAGGCACCCCAAAACAAGGATGCTGGCTGGATACAGTGCTCAAAAACCAGCTCTGAAAGGCTGCCAAAAGGAAAAGGAAAAGAAGGAATGGAACTAGAAGAGATTCCAGCCTTGCAGTTAAGTATTTCTCTATCTCCACAGACAAAGCAGAACCCTCTTTGAAGTGGTATTTGTTTCAATCATCCCCTTGCCAGATATGGCAACCATATTTATGGCCCCATCAAAAGCAGCCTCTCACTCGGGGCTTTATGCCTCTGCCTCTCTGTTCAGACAGCCTGGAACGGGTTGGAGAGATGAGCTCTGCCCATTGGTCTCAGGCATGGGAAAAGGACAACTTCCCATTGAGTAGCAAGACATCTTTTTTCAGCTAGCAGAGAAAAATGCATGTCATGTTAAGAGTGAAAATCTCTATTTTGAGCTGATTAAGCCTAACCCCAGGAGGCTCCAAAACAAACTCAGTCTTCTGAAGCTTTTGACA
>VWZI01018061.1:85130-109975 GCA_013396835.1 Psilopogon haemacephalus
ATTCCATTCCATTCCATTCCATTCCACACCATACCATTCCATTCCACTCCATTCTATACCACTCCATTCCACTCCACCTATTCTATTCTATTCTATTCTATTCTATATTTTATTCCATTCTATTCTATATTTTATTCCATTCCATTATATTTTATTCTGTTCTTAAAAAAAAAAAAAAAAAAAAAAAAGAAAGAAAAAAAAATCCCCCAAAACAGATGAGGTATTAGGACTGTCCAGGAATTAAGACAATCCAATTATTACCATCAACAGGGATGTCAACATCTGGAAACACTCTCTAGCTGAGCAGGTGTGTGTGTGTGTGTGTGTGTGTGTGTGTGTGTGTGTGTGTGGATGTGTGCTGCCTGGGCTGTCTGTGTTTTGGTCAGAGTGGTTTCTAGCTAGGAGGTGGCCTCCAGAAACCACTTGAAAATAGAGCAAACAGAAGGAGCTCTTCTTTCCACTGATCCTCACGGCCCAGACATTACCCAACTTGAACCGGAAGCTGGGGCTGATTAAGAAGGCTCTGATCACCAAAGCTCTAATGGAAAAAAAAAAGATTGGAGCACAACCTCTCAGCGATCTGGGATTGGGAGGCATCAAATCAAGCCAGGGAAGGGTGAGAATGGGTTTCAGAACTGGAAAGTTTTCTGCTTGGAAGCTTTGCCTTCCAAGTATTTTGCTACCAAATAGCAACTCAGCCACTTGCTGCCAGAATCATGTACGGTGGTGTGAGCCCATCACCGATGACTAAAGCAGGAGAAAGATGAGACAAAGAGGTTGGGTGGGGGACTTAGGAGCTGGTACCCAGCCCTGACACAGCTTCTCTGGGTGGCCTTAGGAGTGTATCCTCCCTGAAGTGATGCAGGAGGAAAATATTCCTCTTTAGTGCTTCCTGAGTTCAGACAGACCTCAGTGTGTGCAGATGATCTCCAGTGCCACACAGCTGAGGAGAAAGGATGCTCTGCTAAGGCCACACATGGAGTATTATGTCCATTTGCAGGCTTCCCAGTTCAAGAGAAACAAGGGACTCCTGGAGTGGGTCCAGTGGAGCATGCAGAGATGCTGAGTGGACTCTATGAGGAGGAAAGGCTGAGAGCCCTGGGGCTGTTGAGCCTGGAGAAGAGCAGACCCAGAGGGGAGCATCTCAATGGTCAGCAAGATCTAAAAGGTGTGGGACAAGAGGCTGTGGCCAGACTCTTGTCACTGATGCCCAGGGACAGCACAAGGGACAGTGGGCACAAACTGGAACCCAGGACGTTCCACTTGAACAGGTGTGAGGGTGCTGAAACCCTTCCCTAGGCTGCCCACAGAGGCTGTGGAGTCTCCTTGTGTGGAGAAATTCCAGCACCACCCTGGGCATTGTGATACTGTCCTAAAGCTGCTGTTTTAGCAGGGGGGTTGGACTGGATGATCTGCAGATGTCCCTTCCAGACTCCACCACACTGGGATTCTGACACCAGGGGTTGTTCACATTTTATGGTTAGCAACATCCATCATCTACCAGGCATGGTCCAATGAGGCAGTAAAGGGCTGCTTTGGAAACTTATGGAAAACAAGAACCAAAACAGTTTCACCTGATCTTATCTAGACACCCTGGAGACCTCTTGCTTAGCAATTAAACACGCAATTGGAAAATAGACCTGGAGCCAACAGAAGGAAATGTCCTTCCTGGCTGGGGAGAGCTGAATAACACTACTAAAGGTCCCAGGACACCCTTTGTGCCATTTTTCACTCCTCTAAGCAGTTTCTGGAAGAATTCCCTCTTGGAGCATGAGTAGGTTATAAATTTTTGGCTGACCATAGAAGTATAAAAGGCAATAGAGGAGAAGAAACAAAATGAAGCCAAAAACCCAACCAAAGAAACTATCCCGTGGAAGCTTGAAGCTCAGAATCACAGGATTAACCAGGTTGGGTAATTCTAATTGGTTAATCTAGGATCACTGAGTCAAACCTATCACCTAACCATTCTAATGAACTAAACCATGGCACTTAGTGCCTCATCCAACCTCCTCATAAACACCTCCAGGGATGTCGACTCCACCACCTCCCTGGGTAGCCCATTCCAATGCCAGTCACTCCTTCTGCCAGGAACTTCTTCCTAACCTGCCCTGGTGCTGTTTGAGACTGTGTCTTCTTGTTCTGTCACTGGGTGCCTGGCAGAAGAGCCCAACCCCACCTGGCTACAACCTCCTTCCAGGAAGTTGTAGACAGCAATGAGGTCTGCCCTGAGCCTTCTCTTCGCAGATTCACAGGATGTCAGGGGTTGGAAGGGTCCATCAAGGGGACCATTGAGTCCATTGAGGGGATCATGGAGTCCAACTGCCCTGTCAGAGCATGTCCATACAGTCTAGCTCAGGTCACACAGGCATTCATCCAGAGGGCCTTGAAAGTGTCCAGAGGAGGAGACTCCACAACCTCTCTGGGCAGCCTGTTACAGTAAAGAAGTTCTCTTCTCCAGGCTACACACCCCCAGCTCCCTCAGCCTCTCCCCACAGGGCTGTGCTTCAGTCCCTCACCAGCCTTGGTGCCATTCTCTGTACACGTTCAAGCACCTCAATATCTTTCTTAAATTGAGAGGCTCAGAACTGGACACAGGACTCAAGATGTGGCCTGACCAGCTCTGAGTAATCTTCTCCTTCCCACAGCCTGCTCAGCACCCTCATGACCAACTTGCTCTAATGGAAAATGTCCCTGTTGACTGCAAGGGGGGTTGGACTAGTTGACTTTTAATGGTCCCTTTCAACCCAAACCTTTCTAAAATGATATGAAAATGGAAAATAACCCAAAAGGTTGTTTAATCCCATGGGAAGACATTCCGTATCTGCTCTCATGTCAAAGGAGAGCACAGAAGGCTTCACCCAGGCCATTGCATGCTGAACAGACAGAGAGAGAACAGCTCCTGCTGAATTCTTCTGAAGCCTGAATGAGTCCTTCCAGACAATTCTTCCACCATGGGCTTCTGATGGCTTGACTGAAATGGGATGTTTTACCTCTATTGTGTTCTCCATCCATCATGGCAAAGTCCCAGCCTTGAAATTCGACATCAGAAGAAAGCTGGAGAGGGACTTTTTACAAGGGCTTGCCGGGATAGTATGAGGAGGAATGGGTTGAAGGTGGAAGAAAGGAGATTTAGACTGGGGATCAGGAAGAAATTCTGTACATCGGCACAGGTTGCCCAGGGAGGTTGTGGGTGCCCATTCCCTGAAGGTGTTCAAGGCCAGGTTGGGCAGGACCTTGAGTGACCTGGTCTAGTGGAAGGTGTCCCTGCCTGTGGAACTAGGTCATCTTTAAGGTTGCTTCCAACCCAAACCATTCTAACACTCTATGATGCTTTTCAGCACAGCTACCAGTGGGGAACACCTCCCACTTACTTCTGTGTTTGAAACACAACTCCTCTTGCTTTATCCATCTTGTCAGTGCTTATATCTGCAACCTGCTGACAGGCAAGAGTGCCTCCAGAATTACTCCCCTTATTATAGCACTTGAAGCTGATTCCCTGATGAGAGTCTATTTATTTTCATGTTATTTCAATTAATTCCCTTTTATTCACATCTGCTTATTGGCAGATGGAAAAACCTGCATAAGGCTCTGAGGTCAGCACTGCTCTTGCTGCTGTTAAAGCTCTCTCTTTTCACTTGGAGAAGAGCAGCCTGAGAGGGGAGCTTCTCAACCCTCAGGGAAAGTTTAAAGGGTGTAGGGCAAGAAAAGGAGCCAGAGTCCTTTATCTGTGGCACTCAGGGACAGACCAAGGGGCAACAGAAGCAAACTGGAACCCAGGAGGTCCAATCTGAACAGAAGGAGAAAATTCTTTGGTGTGAGGTTGCTTGAGCCCTGTCCCAGGCTGGCAAGAGAGGTTGTGGACTCTGCTTGTGTGGAGAGATTCCAACCCCCCCGAGCATTGTGATGCTGGGCAAGCTGCTGTGGGTGCCCCTGCTTTAGCAGGATTGGGCTGGATGACCTCCAGAGGTCCCTTCCAACCCCACCACATTGAGACTCCAACAGATCTGATTAACCAATGACAAGGATTGGTTGGGTGAGAGCAAGATGTGTCCACAAATCATAGAACCACAGACTCCTAGAGTGGGTTGGGTTGGAAGGCCAACCCAACCCATTCTAGGGGGAAGGGTTTTAAGACCATCCAGCTCTAAATCCCTTGTCAGGGGCACCTCCTACTAGAGCAGCTTGCAAGAGGATGCAAGACTGCACCCCCAACAGCAAGGAAACCCCAAACCCCCACCCAGCACAGAGGAGTTTGTATCTGCAGCAAAGGCTTTTCTAAGCCTGGTGGCTCCACATTGCCACCCCAAATCTTCCTGCTGAAGGCTTCTCAGCTTCCCTGCCTGTGGAAACATCTCTGGTGTGTCACAACTGCGTGGATAAAACCCTCGGGTCCTGTTTTCATTCGGAGCTTGAGCAGCCTCAGCTTTTCTCAGCTGCTTAAACAGGCTGATGTGAATGAGCCTGCTGCTGCCTTCCCTCCCTTTTGAAGGGGTAACCCCCACCCAGCTCAGAACCAGAGGTGGGCTTTGCTTATGCTAAATCACCCACCAAAACCTCAGCAGCCCTCAGGCAAGCTGACAAACACTGACCCGCAGGAAGACAAATTCTGCTGAGCTCCACCTGCCCAGTGTCCTCTTTTCGCTCTTTTATTTCATTTCTTCTTCTTAAGAGAGGAAAATCTGGAAGCCTGAAGCTGACCTGATCTGCATCTTGTCCCCTTCCAACCCCCACCATGCTGGGATTCTGTGATCCTGTGACTCTCCCCTCATCACTGTTCCCCCACCATGCTCTTTTCCTCCTTTTCAGCAGCCTGCACTCCTAATAAATTCGGCTGTCTGCTGCGTTCTGTGGCTGTCTCCTCCTTGGCCATTCAGGGGACACACTTCTGGAGAAGCACTCTCAGCTCTCAGCTTCCTCCCTGAGCATGAAGCATGGCCCCGAACCAAAGAACGATGTGGACTCAAGAAGCTTTACGCAAATGGAAGCAGAGGCCAGAAAGCAATCTGCAGAGAAGTTGTTTTGCCTCTTCGTGTTATTATTAGTAGTATTATTGTGATGGTATTTTGGCAGCAAAATCAAGAGCTTGACTTGCACTTGAAGAGGCTGGGGATAAACAGTTGAATCTCTCGGGGATGCAGCAGGTTTCACAATCTCCTCAGCGAAAGCCCAAACTTGTGCTCCTGCTCCAATTTGTCTACCTCCATTTCGATTTCTCCTGGGAGCCCAGGAATGGGAATCCGAAGGAAAACAGCCCTGAAGTATTGCCTGGGGTTTTGATGTCAGAAACTGGGTCAGACCTGAGAAGAAATAAAAATGGTTTCCTACCCTCCAGTTTTCTTGGTCTGTCTCTGATGTGTTTCCTGCCTTTCATTAGCCATGCATGGAAGAGTGAAGGTCCTGCATTAGCTGCATGAGGAGGGACTTTTTGTGGTTCTTTTTTTTGTCCCATTCACATGATATAGAATCATAGAATCATAGAATGGTTTAGGTTGGAAGAGACCTCAAAGCTCAGCCAGTTCCAACCCCCCTGTGCCATAGGCAGGGACACCTCCCACTAGATCAGGATGCTCAAGACCTCATCCAGCCTGGCCTTGAACCCCTCCAGGGAGGGAGCAGCCACAACCTCCCTGGGCAACCTGTGCCAGTGTCTCATCACCCTCACTGTAAACAACTTCCTCCTAACATCCCATTTAAATCTTCCCTCTGCCAGTTTGAACCCATTCCCCCTCATCCTGTCATTACAAGACCTTGTGAACAGTCCCTCCCCAGCCTTCCTGTAGGCCCCCTTCAGATACAGGAAGGCTACTCTAAGGTCTCTTGGAAGCCTTCTCTTCTCCAGGCTGAAAAGCCCCAACTCCCTCAGCCTGTCCTCATAGCAGAGCTGCTCCAGCCCTCTGATCATTTTCGTGGCCCTCCTCTGGACTCTCTTCAGTAGTTCCATGTCCTTCCTGTGCTGGGGGCTCCAGAACTGCTGGGGTTGGCCTCTTCTCCCAACGAACATGTGACAGAACAAGAAGAAACGGCTTTAAGTTGCCCCAGGGGAGATGCAGATTGGACACGAGGAACAATTTATTCTCCAAAAGGATTGGAGAGATTGCCTGAGTCAGTGGTGGAGTCTTCATTCCTGGAGGGGTTTCAAAGCTGTGGAGATGTGGTGCTGAGGGACCTGGCAGTGGTGGGTTAGTGGTTGGACTCCATGATCTGAAAGGTCTCTTTGAAACAAAATGATTCTCTGATGCTTGGATGGCACCAGTGACAAAGCCCTGGCAGAGGTCACTCCCTTTGCTCTGTTCTTCATTCAGCCTTTCAATACTTAGGAGTGGTCATGGTTGACAGATTCCTCATGCAATTCTGAGGGACCTGGCAGTGGTGGGTTGATGGTTGTACTCCATGGTCTGAAAGGTCTCTTTGTACCAAAATCATAGAATCATAGAATCAGTCAGGGTTGGAAGGGACCACAAGAATCATCTAGTTCCAACCCCCCTGCCATGCCCAGGGACACCCTACCCTAGATCAGGCTGCCCACAGCCTCAGCCAGCCTGGCTGCAAACACCTCCAGGGATGTGGCCCCAAACTCCTCCCTGGGCAACTCATTCCAGGCTCTCACCAATCTCATGCTCAACAACTTCCCCTCATATCCAGTCTGACTCTCCCCACCTCCAGCTTTTCTCCATTCCCCCTAGTCCTGTCACTCCCTCAGAGCCTCAAAAGTCCCTCCCCAGCTTTTTTGTAGCCCACTTCAGATCCTGGAAGGCCACAAGAAGGTCACCTGGGAACTTCCCCTTCTCCAGCCTGCACAGCCCCAACTCTTTCAGTCTGTCCTCATGGCAGAGGTGCTGCAGTCCTCTGAGCATCCTCGTGGCCCTTCTCTGGGCACACTCCAGCATCTCCACATCCCTCTTGTAATAGGGGCTGCAGAACTGGATGCAGTATTCCAGGTGGGATCTCACCAGAGTGGAGTAGAGGGGGAGAATCACCTCTCTTGCCCTGCTGGCCACACTGCTCCTGATGCAGCCCAGAATCTGGTTAGTTTTCTGGGCTGCAAGTGCACACTGCTGCCTCATGTTGAGTTTCTCATCCACCAGCACCCCCAAGTCCCTCTCCACAGAGCTGCTCTCCAGCCACTCACTGATTCTCTGATGCTGGGATGGTACCACTGACACATCCCTGGCAGAGGTAATTTCCCTTTGCTCTGTTCCTCATTCAGCCTTCCAATACTTAGGAGGTGGGCATGGTTGTCAGACTCTTCATGCAGTGGCACTCTTCACTTAGGTAGCTCCATGGGAGCCAAGGCTTTAATATTATGACCAGATTTTAACTACCAAGGTCACAGAAACATGTGTGCTCCGTAGGATTTTCCAGAGGTGCCTCACAGGATATTTTTACACCACCTGGCCTGTGGCCACATCTGCTACTTAAGCTGCCTTCATCTACTTGATGAGGTTATCACTACCAGTCCTTTCCCAGCTGCCCACAGCTCCTTCCTCCTTCTCCTCACCAGAATTTACTACGCCCTCAGATGTGCTGGCAGAAGTGTGGGCTAATTGCTTCCAAACACAGCCCTGACAAAATCGTCTGGGTTTCAACCACAGCAAAAATAGCAAAGCCCTCTTCTAAAGTTTCTGAGTTAACCTAGATAATTTTGGCATGGCTGAGTGAGGGTCTGACCACATCTGCAGTTGTGCTGCAGGATGTGAAGGAGTTGTGGCCATGAGCTGGGAAAAGTGACTTTAGCATCTCGCTGAGCTGCAGCCTCCTTGCATCTTCGTACAGCTGGAGCATCTCAGCTGGACTAAGGTCTAAACTCGGGGCTCAGCAGCTCCAGTCTCAGCACTATCAGCTGAGGCATTGAGGAACAGAGCTGGAAATGCCACTGCTTCTCTCCAAAGATTGCAGAAAGGATCTGGATTCTACCTCCAAAGGCATCTTTTAAAAATTGCAGGGATCTTCTCTTCTCCAGGCTGAAAAGCCCCAACTCTCTCAGCCTGTCTTCATAGCATGCTCTCGAGTATCAAACCCAAGCAGTGAATTCACTTGGAATTGCACATCCATGGGTTGTCACAGAGATGTTAGAAGTTATCTAGGGTACCAAATGTCCACAGATTGGTCTGTTTGATCACATTTAAAAAAAAAAAAAAGACAATAGAAAAGTCAGATTGAGTGAGGATAGAGAGGGAAAAAAAACAATAAATTATGATCATTAATAGTAGTTGGTCAATGTGTTACCCTAGAGACTCAATACCCAGCTGAGGGACACAAGCACCACTCTCGTGCAGCCACAGGAGCTACCCCATCCAGAAGTGTGTAGCTTTGTCCTCTCCTATCTGCCTCCAGGAGGCTATTTTTAGCCACTCGCTGGTGTCCAGGAAACCCCCTGCTGACAATCTGCACTGCCACCTTGTGTGACTTGGACTTTCACTTGGGCTGCTTTTGAAACCCCTCTGTTTCTGCTGCTTCTCTCTCTTCCCCCCAATCCCAGATTGCTCTCCTGGTCGTGAAATGATTTGATTGTGCACCAAAGTCCTTGTGCTGCTCACCCTCGTCTCAGGCTCCCAAAGGGACAGCTCTAGACAGACCTCATCTCCTCTTCTTCCTCTTCTGCTGGGGGAAATCCCTTGTCAGGACACGAAGGCTTCAACCTCCCAGACACATTTTTTTTTTTTTTAACTAGAATTGGTATCTTAGAATTATACAGGCATAGAGTAACAGAATCGTTTTGGCTGGAAGAGAACTTCAAGTCCAAACTCTAACCCAGCACTGCCAATTCTACTGCTAAACCATAGAATCACAGAATGGTTTAGGTTGGAAGGGAACTCAAAGCTCAGCCAGTTCCAACCCCCCTGTGCCATAGGCAGGGACACCTCCCACTAGAACGGGTTGCTCAAGACCTCATCCAACCTGGCCTTGAACACCTCCAGGGAGGGTGCAGCCACAACCTCCCTGGGCAACCTGTTCCAGTGTCTCATCACCCTCACTGCAAACAACTTCCTCCTAACATCCAGTTTCAATCTCCCCTCTGACACTTTAAACCCATTATCCCTCATCCTGTCATTACAAGACCTTGTCTATAGTTCCTCCCCAGCTCTCCTATAGGTCCGGTTCAGATACTGGAAGGCCACTCCAAGGTCTCCTTGAAGCTTTCTCTTCCCCAGGCTGCAGAGCTCCAACTCTCTCAGCCTGTCCTCATAGCAGAGATGCTGCAGCCCTTTGACCATCTTTGTGGCCCTTCTCTGGACTGGCTCCAGCAGTTCCATGTCCTTCCTGTGCTGGAGGCTCCAGAGCTGCAGACAGTGCTGCAGGTGGGGTGTGAGGAGAGCAGAGCAAAGGGGCAGAATCCCCTCCCTTGCCCTGCTGCCCACAGCTGCTCTTGCTGCAGCCCAGCACACAGTTGCTGTCTGGGCTGCACTCACACTGCAGCCTCAGCTTGAGCTTCTCATCCACGAAGACCCCCAGGTCCTGTTCCTCAGGGCTGCTCTCAGCCATTCGCCTTCCAGCCTGGAGTTGTGCTTGGGATTGCACCCACCCAGGTGCAGGACCTTAGACTTGGCCTTGCTGAATTTCATGAGGTTGGCCCTTAGCATCATATCTCCACAGCCTTGAAACCCCTTCAGGGATGGGGACTCTACCAGTGCATTTGGCAGCCTGGGCCAGGCCTTGACAATCCTTTTGGGGAAGAAATTGTTCCTCATGTCCAATCCAAACCTTTCGTGGTCCAACCTGAGGCCATTTTCTCCTGTCCTGCTGACCATTTGCTCTCTTTCTTTAGATCTGTCAGATAGAGTTAAAATTGTCTTAGATATGCTCAGAATTTTTTTGAGGAAGAAGATGGACATTGCCTGAGAAAAAACACTCTAAACCTGCCCACTCTTCCCCCCAGATATTTCATGCATGGATGGGTAGATCTGTGCACATCTGCAGTATCCTGGGGCTGGCTGAGCATTGAGCAGTTCTAGAATGGTCCAAATTTCTCATCTGCTTTATTTTCCCTTCTGGAGAAATAAAAGTCATGGAGATGTAAGAGGAGAAATCCTGCACAGGCACAGCAAATATTAATAATTCAAGCAATCTAGCAGAGCTTTCCCTTCTTGGGCTTCCAAATTTCTCTGACACCTCATTAGTGAGCTACATCTTGGATTCCAAGAACTCACTGAGCTTCTGTTCACCTCTCACTTCCAGGTCCCAGACCTTCTGTGTTTCCTTCCTCGCTAAGTGTTCTTTGGGAGGAGAAAAAGGAGAGGCAAAAAAAAAAATCAAACTGAAGTATCTGAGGTCCAAAACTCGACCCTGAATATTATTTGCCTTTACTGTTTTTATTTTACTGGTGTGAAAAGCATCTCAGTGTTGGTTCTGAAAAGGAGACCAAGAAGACAGGTGAATGGCCCAAGGTGGGCAGGCAGCATCCTGCATTGGAAGATCATTTAGGGAATGACCTTGTTTACTGTAGAGGGTTGGACTAGATGACCTTTAAAGGCCCTTTCCAACCCAAACCATACCAAAGCTGGTCTGAGCTTTGGTAAATGTCCAGTTTATGGCAAAAGAAACAGAGATCAGGACTCCAGGTGCCCGTTATGGGGGCCTGGGATGACTGAACCAGACATAACCCTCTGCATTAGTTGGATGGATTCCTTACAAATGGGATGTTTCCCATCAGCTACAGTGAAGAGTGGCAAAGAGTTTGGTCACAGAAATCGACCATCTTAAATGAACCATCTCCTGATCCTCATCTGGCTGAGGTAACTCAGGCAAGCTCTCCCCAGTGGGCATCCTGCTAACCCTAAAGACAGGGGAAAGCAAAGAAATTGGACTAAATGATCTCCAGAGGCCCCTTGCAAACTTGTTCAGTGATTCTGTGATGTCTCTTTGGCCTGGTTAGATGTCCTGGCCATAGTCCCTCCAGCTTCCTGTGTACCTCCTTGTTGGCAGAGCATGGGAAACTGGAAGTCCTTGACTTAGGATCCAGCTACTTAGCAACAACTAAAACATCAGCATGTTATCAACATCATTCTCACACTAAATCCAAACCACAGCACTGCCCCAGCTACTGAGAAGAGAGTTAACCCTGTCCCAGAACAAACCAGGACAGGGCTACAAAGCTGTCACCTATCCTGACTCTGCTGTGCCTTTAATAAACCACATTTCACAGAATCCAAGTATGGCAGGGGTTGAAAGGGACCTCTGGAGACCATCCAGTCCAACCCCCCTGCTAAAGCAAGGGCACCCACAGCAGCTTGCCCAGGGTCACAATGACCTGGTGGCTTTGGAATCTCTCCAGAGAAGGAGACTCCATAACCTCTGTGGACAGCCTGGGCCAGCACATCAGCAGACCAAACCATTGCCAGGCTCTTTTCTTCCTTGTTCTACTCCACTCTTCCTAGACTTTGGACCATTTGTAGATTTCTTAATCATTAATGAGGCTGAGGATGAAGTCTGAGGAAAATGTGTTTGCTGCCTCCTTACTCAGCCACCCAATTCTACACCTGTTAAGGGCTTTGGTTGGCCTGTTGGCTTGAAGCAAGTGAATGCAGAAGATCTGATGAGGCTGAAGGTAAAGACCAAGGTGCTTCAACACAGGGAGAGGTGTTTCAGAGAAGACCTTTTGTAACCCTTGGCTAAATATTTCAAGGATTCTAATGCAGTACAAGGAGGGCAGTGCAGCTGCTCCTCTCTGGGATTGCTGCCACTGATGGGTGGAAGGACATCAAAACCTCCTGACACTACTCTCAAGGTGGCATGGCCACCTTGAATGTCCAAAGAGTAAGGTGCTGCTTAGCTAAAACAAAAATGCTTGGAAAAAAAAAAATAGATAAAAAATATATTTCCCCATCTGTAACATAGAAGTGTTCACAGAAGCTCATGCAAGAAGAAGGGAAAGGAGAATTCTGCATGGCTTACTCCAGGACCACAGCAACAGCAGGAGTCAAATTTCAAGGGAATGTAACAACTCCACAGAGCAAACTTGGTGTAACCAACAGATTGTCAGGCCCCACAAGCCACTGATTGATAGCAGAGGAAAAAGAGACTTCAGATGGATTTTTCCATGGTGATTACTTAGTCTCTTGGACATTCCAGTTGGCGACACTTGAAAGGGTTTTATTTTCATTTACTAAGGACAGATTTTTCAGAACTGGGTGAAAAAAAAAATAAAAATCTTATTAAACACCTTTAAAGGATGATTTAGAGAGATAAAGCTCAGGGGTAGTTAATTCACGTCGGGAAGGAGAAGAAAAATGTGAGTTAAACATGCTGAAAGCAAAGTTAGTCCAAAATAACGTCACAGCACTTAAAGCTGTTAAACCAATTAAGGCACCCTCCACCTTAATTGCCCAGGATAAGCAGTTACAGCTGGGATCTGGGATCTGGGCA
Organism: Psilopogon haemacephalus; assembly: GCA_013396835.1. NCBI lineage: Eukaryota > Metazoa > Chordata > Aves > Piciformes > Megalaimidae > Psilopogon > Psilopogon haemacephalus. The sequence continues at coordinate 97,494 of VWZI01018061.1, forward strand.
CATATCCAATGTATAGGAATAGATTCTTGTCACTGGTTAGGGCTGGGTTGGCCTCTAGACCAATGACAGACGCTCTATATACTCCTCTCCCTTCCCAAAGGGAAGAGAAAGGGAAGAAGAGAGAGAGACTGATTGGTTGGGAAAGAAACTAAAGCAGCTGGCATGGATAGAAGAGCAAGCCAATGAAATAGGGACAAAGAGATACAAACCAGTATGGAGCCCTGTTCCTGGTGGCAGTGACATCACCATTGTCACCACGGATGCTGGAGGCAGGCACTGGGGATGTCCCAGACTGGGCTTCTGGGCAGATGGGAATGGAATTCAGGAGCTGGATTCTGGAACTGGATTCAGCAACAGAAGAATCAGGATCACAGGCAGAAGGGGCATAGTCATCCTCAGACACTAACCATTGAAGAAGATAACTTGACCCTGATGATCCCTCAGCTTGATCCTGACCAAGGCCAACATTGGTTAGTTGTAGGCCACCTGTCCTGTTTCCTCTTCCACCCAGGTGCTACCTCTGACTTCCTGCACTCCAAGGCAGGGCACAACAGGCAGTAGTGCCCTCTGTTGAGCTTCTCTGCAGCCCAGCCTTTGGCAATAGCTCTCTTCATCAGCATTCCCACTGCTAGAAGTAGCCACTGGCTGTGCCAACATGCCCTGGACTTCTGCAGCCCAGCCCTTGGCATCAGCATTCCCACCACTAGAAGTAGCCACTGGCTGTATCAACATGCTCTGAACTTCTGCAGCCCAGCCCTTGGCATCAGCATTCCCTCCACTAGAAGTAGCTACTGGCTGTGCCAACATGCCCTGGACTTCTGCAGCCCAGCCCTTGGCATCAGCATTCCCTCCACTAGAAGTAGCTACTGGCGACCCTCACCGAGCAGAGATGGAGCCGAGAAATCAAATCACTGACCAGAATTAGCTCTGTCCTAACTCCAGCTGGGACAACTCTCCAGTTTTCTACATCAGCTGTGATTAGCACCCCAAGGCCTGACCTTCTCCAACCAGAGAGCTTTCTGTTTTTGGCCACTGCCTGTGCGCCGCAGATAAGCTCTGGGTGCCGTTATTTATTTGTGACCGAGAACGAGGCGCGGGTGAACGTGCCAGGGAGAATGCTCTGTTCCCACAGCCCTCTTGCATAAATATTTCTCTTTTGTCAGCAGTAAAAGGGCTGGGATGCTGATGCAGGAGATAAGGGTGCAGCTGTGCCAGCTCCACAGAGCTGAAGCAGATGGACCCTGAGTGCGCGCTCGGCTCCGCTAAAGGAGAAAGAGAGAGGTGGGGAAAGAAGTGCAGCTTCTGCCAGTGCGAGCTGCGTTCTGGAGCAGTAGCTGCTTCCCAAGAGCTTTCAACGAGAAGCCTGACCTCTCTTGCACTTCCAGGACCCAGTAAGTTAACGGCATGGCCTCTTCTTAAAAAGGTCTCATCTGGTTCAGCTCGCTCCTTAAATGTCGTTCTCAATCCAGAAATGATGCGCCTGGAGCCACAGACGTTTAAGAGAGAGGAAAATGGGCTCTCCTCCATAGGCTGCTAACACTGATGGAGAGCACAAGGCCTTCTCAATGTCTTCTTTTGGTATTGTTATCAAGCCTGGAAGAGATTCTGTTCATAGAAGGGCTGGAAGGGCTCAACAATCCATTTCCTCCTCACAGAGATGCTCCAGGTCCATCAGCAGCTTTGGAGCTTCCACTGGATTCCCTTTCTCTACCCAACCAAGGATTGGTTTCTCTACCAAACCAAGGAGTGGGTCCAGAGAAGGGCCACAAGGATGATCAGAGGGCCTCTGCTAGGAGGAGAAACTGAAAGAGTTGGGGCTGTGCAGTTTGGAGAAGAGAAGGCTCCCAGGTGACCTTATTGTAGCCTTCCAGGATCTGAAGGGGGCTACAGAAAAGCTGGGGAGGGACTTTTGAGGCTTTGAGGTAGTGACAGGGGGAATGGAGCAAAGCTGGAGGTGGGGAGATTCAGACTGGGCGTGAGGAGGAAGTTGTTGAGCATGAGAGTAGTGAGAGCCTGGAATGGGTTGCCCAGGGAGATGTTTGGGGCCACTTACCTGGAGGTGTTTAAGACAAGGCTGGCTGAGGCTGTGGGCAGCCTGATCTAGGGTAAGGTGTCCCTGGGCATTGGAACTGGCTGATCCTTGTGGTCCCTTCCAACCCTGACTGATTCTGAGTCCTACAACTGGACCAGGGCAGAATAGAGTAGGAGGAGAATCTCCCTCAACCTGTTGGCCACACTCTTCTTCATGCATTCCAGGAGACCATTGGTGCCTCCTATGCCACAGGAGCCCATTGCTGGCTCATGGGCAGCTTCTTTCCCACCAACACTCTACAGAGCTGCTCTCCAGCAGGTCAATCCTGGATGAATGTAACCAATGTTATTCTGGGTCCACTTTTCTTTTCTTTTCTCAATACCCTCTAGCAAGTGTTGGCTTGATGAGAAACAGACCTGTTTTGATCTATTGACACAGCTGTGGGGAAAAAATATATCAGTGAAAAAAATAAAATAAAATATGACTCAGAGGAACAAGATGTGAAGCCTTTGAAGATGGATTTTTATCTTTCTAATATTTATTTAAGTCCAGAATGCTTTTTTAGAGACATACCAGGTCAAAGGCACTCAAGATGTTTCCTCTCTGCCAGTGTCTTTCTAGGGAACTCTTTATGCAAGGCATTTTCTTTCTCCTACTGTCCTCCCAGACTCTGTTTTAAGGGGTTTGTCTCTGTGCTGCTGTTCCAGAGCATATGATCACAGAATCACAGAATGTCAGGGCCTGGAAGGGACCTCCAAAGCTCATCCAGTCCAACTCCCCTGCCAGAGTAGAATCACCTATACCAGATCACATAGGAACATATCCAGGAAGCTCTTTAATATCTCCAGAGAGGGAGACTCCACCACCCCCCTGGGTAGGCTGTTCCAGAGTTCTCTCAGTGGTGAGAGCCTGGAATGGGTTGCCCAGGGAGGTGTTTGGGGCCACATCCCTGGAGGGGTTTGCAGCCAGGCTGGCTGAGGCTGTGTGCAGCCTGATCTAGGGTAGGATGTCCCTGGGCATGGCAGGAGAGTTGGAACTAGATGATCCTTTTGGTCCCTTCCAACCCTGACTGATTCTATGATTCTAAGCTCTGTCTCAGGCTTCTCAGGACAGTGGTGGAATCTCCATGCCTGGAGAGGTTTCAAAGCCATGGAAATGTGATGCTGAGGGCCACAGTTTAATGATGACCTGGTAGCACTAGGTTAACATTTGCACTCATCGATCTTAAAGCTCTTTTGCAACCAAAATGATTCCATGATTCTATGATTTTTAGAAGCATAAGCAGAGTGGCATGTTTGCACACTGGCAGCTCTAGGAGAAGGCAAACAGATTACCCTTAAAATATTGAAGAATGCTATGGTCAGGCCTTAGACTTGCCCACTTTTTATGAAAGCAAATTGTTTTATCAACAATCTTTTCCAGCAATCTTCCTACCTTTAGCTCCAAATGTAGAATATTTTGGCCCAGATATTGCATTTATGGAGGGGAAAAAAAAAACTAAAAGAAGAAAAAATAAGGGAAAAAAAAATAAGAAAAAAAAAATTAGAGAAAAAAAAGAAAGAAAAAAACAAAAAAAAACCCCAAAAATAAGAGAAAAAAAGAAAGAAAAAAAGAAGAAAAAAAGAAAGAAAGAAAACAAAGAAGAAAAAAGAAAAGATAAAAAAAAACAAAGAAAAAACATATTTTAAAAAGGGGGGAAAAAAAAGAAGAAAAAAAGGAAGAAAAAAAAAAAAAGAAGTTACTCTTCAAGCCAAACATCAAAATGTCTTTATAAAGCAAGGCTGACACAATGGCAATGGAAAATTGTTGGCAATGGAACATTGCTGGCAATGGAAAATTGTCCCAGTTTCCTCAATGGACAGGTCTCCAAGCCAAACTACATTTCCCAAGATCCATTTACATGGCTAAGCTGCAGGGAATTGCTGGAATTGCTGCCTATCCCATGGGCCCAGCTGATGGAGGAGAAGGGGAACATCTAAGCTTCAGCATCCCTCAGGCTCTGCAGCCACATTTGGTTCTTGGTTCGAGTAGCTGAGTGCTTGAGAAACAAGATGCCATTCCCCTCCCATTTTCCTGAGGAAAAAATTGTTTGGTTTTGTTCTTAATAAATCTCCACAGATTTTTAAATTTTGTTTGTTTGTTCCTTTTTCCTTACTCTTATCCAATTGAATAGGAAAATTCCTCAGCACAGACAGAGCCCCTGGACCAGAAGCCCTGGGATGATCAAAGGACAACTCCTTTCCTTCTTCACCACTTCGACTTGATTGGTTTCTCTTGCAATGCACCGAGTTTTGCTTGGTTGGTTTTGGGTCTTTCTTTTCCCCCTCCCCTCTCCTCCAGATCAGCTAAAGCTGACATATCCCTTTTGTATTCCACCAGGAATTTCTGATCCCACAAGGAACCACAGAACCCAGTGACAAAATTAGAAGTCACAGAAGGAAAAAAATAACAGAGGAAAGCATCCTCCAGCCTCTGGCCGAGCTGAGGAGAAATTAAGCTGCTAAAATTCTGCTGTTTACTCAGAAAAGGAACACAAGAGCCTTTCTTTTTTTTTCTTTTACTTTTTTCCCCCCCCCACTTCATTCTTTACCCCGAGGAAACCAGAGAACAGCTTTTAAAAACCCCAAACCTTCATCATTTTCACTTAATTACAGAGTAGGAGTTGGTGAGGGCACAGCGTGGCTTCTCATTTGTGCTGCTGGCTGCATTTTTTTGGTGGCTGTTGTTTTCATTTCAATGGCTCAGGCTCAGATTTCTCTCTGTTTGCTCTGGTTGGCCTTCTATTCTGGGACATGCTCTGCAGCAACTTGATCCATCAGGTTGGGGGGGAACAGTTGGGGCTTTCGTTCAAGTTTCGTGGAGGCTTTATCAGCCGAGGTTCAGTCGACCCAACTGAGTAAGAGGTTCAGGTGACCCAACCCAGGCAGCCACAGGGGTGTGCACAGGTAGCAAGACCCTCAACACCCAGTGTGGTGGTTTTGCCCCAGCTGGGGGCCAGATGCCCACCACAGCCACTCTATCACTCCCCTTCTTAAGTAGACCCAACCCAGGTAGCCACAGGGGTGTGCACAGGTAGCAAGACCCTCAACACCCAGTGTGGTGGAGAAGACTGAGAGGAGATCTTATCCATGTGTACATCTGCCCACATTGAGTGCAGAGAGGAGAGGAAGAGCTTGGGAGCCTTTGGACTCCCTTTTGGGAAGGATCTAAAACATTACAGCATCTTGGGACATAATTTGGTTCAGAAACCTGCTGGAAAGAGTCCAGCAGAGAGCCACGAGGATGAGTGGAGGACTTGAACATCTCCCCTGCAAAGAGAGACTAAGAGACCTGGGGCTGTTTAGTCTGGAGAAGAGTGAGAGGAGATCTCATCCATGTGTGCATCTGCTCACCTTGGGTGCAGAGAGGAGGGGAAGAGCTTGGCAGCCTTTGGACTCACTTTTGGGCAGGATCTAAAACATGACAGCAACTTGGGACATAATTTGTAACAAGTGCCCTGTGGGATCTGGACAATGAAATTCTGAGGCCTTGAGGAGCAGTTTAAAGTGGTAGCAATTGAGCAGTGATGTGGAACACAGTAATGGAGATGTAGCCACACACATTATTCTCAAGTATTTTGGGATCATCAACAGAGCTCTGCATTGGCCTGGAGCACTGATGGGTCACTCAACATGAACCACAAACAGTGCTCTGAAACTGCCTGCAAATCTTTTGTTCTTCTTAACTTATGTGTCCAACAACAAAGCAGGCTGCCCAGGGAGGTGGTGGAGTCACCATCGCTGGAGGCATTCAAGAACCATGTGGGCATGGCACTATGGGACACATTTCAATGACCATGGTAGTGTTGGGTTGAAGGTTGGATTAGATTATCTTGGAAGTCTTTCACACCAAAACAACTCTATGATTCTACAGAAAAAAAACCCAAACCACTGGGAGATCAACAAAAAACACTTACAAAACCCAGCTTAGATCCTTTCCCTTTGTCCTGCAGATCTATGTTTCACCAAGTGCCAGAATTCTGGCTTCCTCCCAGCAGGCTGACCCCTGAAATCCAAAACGTATAATGCTTTTAATAATGCTGATACAAAGAAGAAGAAGAAGAAGAAGAAGAGGAGGAAAAAGAAGAAGGAAGAAGAAGAAGAAGGAAGAAGAAGAAGAAGAAGAAGAAGAAGAAGAAGGAAGAAGAAGAAGAAGAAGAAGAAGAAGAAGAAGAAGAAGAAGAAGAAGAAGAAGAAGAAGAAGAAGAAGAAGAAGAAGAAGAAGAAGGAAAAAAAAGAAGAAGAAGAAGAAGAAGAAGAAGAAGAAGAAGAAGAAGAAGAAGAAGAAGAAGAAGAAGAAGAAGAAGAAGAAGAAGAAAGAAGAAGAAAGAAGAAGAAGAAGAAGAAGAAGAAGAAGAAGAAGAAGAAGAAAAGAAGAAGAAAGAAGAAGAAGAAGAAGAAGAAGAAGAAGAAGAAGAAGAAGAAGAAGAAGAAGAAGAAGAAAGAAAAAGAAGAAGAAGAGTTATTGTACAGGGTGCTTAGATGTCCCTTAGAAGAAAAAGAATCCCTTCTTATGGACTTCACAGTTGTCCAAGAGCTTTCCACTTTGATTTGGTTTTGCTCTTGAATAAAAATAAAAAAGGGGAATTGTTTAAAAAAAAAAAAAAAAAGAAGAAGAAGAAGAAGAAAGAAAACAACACCAATAAAAAACAGCCCAAACACACCACAAAACCAAACCAAAGGCTTTCAGTTCCATCAGATGTTTTCATTAGCTCTAGGGATGTTTTAAATGTCTTAATAACAAAGTCTGCCTCTCGACTTCTCGGAGTCCTGAGGAAACTACCCAGCTAAGTGGAAAGGTAAATAAAAGCCCATTTGCAGCTAACAAAATGAAGAATGGCATTTTGCAGTGCCCAGCAATCCCAGGGAGCCAGGCCTGCCTATTACCACCCTCTCTGATTGCTTGGCCAGACCACAGAGCTCTGTGCAAGCCAAGAGCCAGCCCCTCTACTGCAGCTAAAACCACCTCCTGAAGATGCTCAGAGCTGGTAGATGACTTTGCACAGCTGCCAAGTGAAGTGTAACAGAGTCCTCACAACTGAGCTTTGCAGGATCGCAGGAATGCTTCAGTTAGAAAAGTCCTCCAAGATCATTCATTCCAACCTTCAACCCAACCCCACTATGGCCATTAAAATAGGCCTCAAAGTGCCATGACCACACGGTTCTTGAACACCTCCAGGGATGGTGACTCCACCACCTCCAAGGGGAGCGGAAGAGAGGAGAAGGAGAAGGAGAAGAAGGAGAAGAAGGAGAAGGAGAAGGAGAAGGGGAAGGAGAAGGAGAAGGAGAAGGAGAAGGAGAAGGAGAAGGAGAAGGAGAAGGAGAAGGAGAAGGAGAAGGAGAAGGAGAAGGAGAAGGAGAAGGAGAAAGAAGGAGAAGGAGAAGAGAAAGGGGGAAGAAGAAGGGAAAAGGAAAGGGAATGGGAATGTAAAACCAGCAGTACTGCTTCACATCTTCTGAGTTAGAGTTGCCTCATCATTAACTTGAGGCACATCTCTCTATACCGTGACTGAGGTTTAACCATCCCAACAGCCAAGCAGAGGAGACAAAGAGGAGTTGGATGCCACATTCCAACCTCCTCAACACCACTGCTGAGTGCCTCAGATTCCAGTGCCATATCTTAGACCAAAGCAAAGCCACAATTCCAAAACAGAAGAGGTCATACCTATGTCATTACAGAAACTACAAGCACAGAGAAAGGACTTAAAATATAGGTGGTGTGATTTTTTTTTTTTCTTTTAATATTCAGCCTGGCAAGCTGCTGCCCCTTCTAATTAAGTGTAATAAAAGCAGTCATTTGTGTGAGGAGACTACGCAAAATCAAAGCCCTCCAATTCTCAGTTCCTAAACCAGTATCACAAAGCCCCACAGAGAATTCCTCATCCTTATAATTATCACCATCGTGGTCTCCCTTGGATTGGACAAAAGCAGAGTTAAGGGGAAAAGAAATGAGAGGGATTGCCCACCCTCAGAGATGAGCTAGGTCCCAAGAAACTCTACCAAGAGCCAAGATACCCTCTCCTGAAACATTTCTAGTTCAGTGCCTCACAGCCCTGTCAAGAGGAAGGTGATAGGACAACAAAATAATGTAGTGCAGGAATCTGATGATGCCTGTTCCTATAGTGCTAATCAATAGCTAAAGGGTGGGGAGCAAGAAGGTGGAGTCAGACTCTTGTCAGTGATGCCAAGGGGCAACAGGCACAAACTGGAACCCAGGAGGTTGTATCTGAACAGGATGAGAAGCGTCTTTGGTGTGAGGGTTTTGGAGCCCTGGCTCAGCCTGCCCAAAGTATTTGTGGAATCTGCTTCTCTGGAGACTTTCAAAACCCATCTGGACACAATCCTGGGCAATCTGCTCTAGGGGACCCTGCTTTAGCAGAGGGGTTGCACTGCATGATCTCCAGAGGTCCCTTCCAACCCTTACCATGTGATTCTGTGACACAGAAATATTGATCTATCAGAAACTACATGAGGAGCAGAGGCCCAGCTGGCAAGAGTAAGAGGAGCAGAAGTGAGCTCTTCACTGAGAATCCAACCCAGATTAGACATCTGAGCCTAAAAAATGTTGGGCAGTAGTACTTGGAGGTCACTAAAGCAGTCAGCTGGGATTCTGTGACACAGAAATATTGATCTATCAGAAATTTCATGAGGGGCAAAGGCTGGCAAGAGTAAGAGGAGCAGAAGTGAGCTCTTCACTGAGAATCCAACCCAGATTAGACATCTGAGCCTAAAAATGTTGGGCACTAGCACTTGGAGGTCACTGAAGCAGTCAGAATTCAACTTTGCCTTGCCACTTTCAGCAGAATCCTGATAATAACAAGACATGAAATCAAAAATCCCCACCCCACCACCCTGCAGGGGGTTGTACCGCTTCTACCCTTTGCTCCTGACGATATCCACATGCCATAAAGCAATTTAACTGCTCCCTCTAAAAAGCAGGTCCTGGACAATTGTTGCCTTTGAGTCTAGTGGAGCTACCACTGGAATAATGCTTCTGCCACCACGGGACAGGGGCCTGGGTTCTGGTTTCAGTGCTGTTTGCTTTGTGAGGCTCTGCTGGGTGACTGGTCCCATTGTTCCGTCCCGAGGCGGATGCTCTGAGTCACTCCTCGCAGCAAATCTGGTTTCTATAAAGAACTGACAAGCCCATGAGTCATTTACCTTTGTAACCAGTTGGAACCAAGAGGGTGATGGAGGACAGGGTACTGGAAGCAGAAGCTGGTTTCCTCTGGGAGATAGTGAATTGGATGTTCGGCACAACCCAAACCGAGGGAAGCTCCGGAAAGGACACGCACGAGCCCTCTGCTACTGGACCAGCTTTGGGCTAGGAGTTTCTTCTGGCCCAGCAATAAAGAGGAGAGCTGTTACGAGCTGCCTGAGGAAAACATGCCTCAGAGACAGGCCAAAAACACTGAGCAGGCCATGGGTGTAACCCCGTTTCCTGAGGGGATTAGCTTGGACTTCTCACCTTAAATTACTCCGTGGAAGACATCCTCAGCTGCACAGGCTGCTTAAAGTTCATGCAGCATGTCACATGTCCTATCTCGACTGGCTTCTAGCTCTGTGTCTAGTTTTGGGCTCCCCAGTTCAGGAGAGACAGGGATCTGCTGAAAAGAATCCAATAGAGAGCCATGAGGATGACTGGGGGACCTGAGCATCTCTCCTGTGAAGAGAGACTGAGAGCCCTGGGGCTGTTCAGTCTGAGAAAAGAAGGCTGAGAGGAGATCTCATCAATGTGTACAAATATCTGAGGGGCAGGTGCCAAGTGGCTGGGGCCAAGCTCTGGTTGGTGGTGCACAGCAATAAGCCAAGGAGCAACAGCTACACACTGGAACAGAGAAGGTTCCACCTCAACGTGAGGAGGAATTTCTTTACAGTGAGGGTGACAGAGCCCTGGAGCAGGCTGCCCAGGGAGGTTGTGGAGTCTCCTTCTCTGCAGATTTTCCAAACCCACCTGGATGCATTCCTGTGTAAACTACCCTGGGTGATTGTAGTGGGTTTGCAGTGACCTGCCTCCCCCACCTTTTAAAACCCCGGCTAAAACTCAGAAAAACACACTGGAAGTTAATAAATGAAGCTTTATATTTACAGCAATGCAAATATACAAGCAAATATTTACAAGATATAACAGATATTTACAGAAATATACAGTAAAATAGAAAGAAATACAGACACCACACCCCTCCTGGAGACCAAAATCCCCAAGAGAGGGAAACCAAACCCCCCCTACCACCTTTCCCTCCTTCCCCCAGCTTTATCTCACCACTTGATGATGCTGCAGATAAGCTGAAGATCGGTCAGAAAGATTAGTGGCAGGAAGGAATGAATGGTTTTAGTAATTTTACTCTGAATTAGTTCAAAGGCAGAGAGACAAAGGAAAGAAGCTGCTGAAGCCTGCCCGGGACCCAGAGCCGACTGAACTGCGCAAGCACACTGCCTTATCTGGATGTTTTGGGAACATTCTCAAAACAATCCTCTTTCTTCTCTCTCAGTAAAACTGGGTGAAGTGGCACAGTGTTTAATTTCTCACTCAAATTCTCCAATTAGCTCAAACCAACACAGTGATTCTGCCTTGGCAGGGAGGTTGGACTGGATGATCTCTGAAGGTCCTTTCCAACGTCTGAGGTTCTGTGGTTCATTGTCTCCTCTAACTAGTCTGGGACATCATGTATTTACAGGGCAGAGCTATAGTTTCTCTTCTGCACCATGATCAGATGTGCCCAGTTCCATTTTTGATCTGCTGGATCCAGAGCTTGGTGTCCTAGAGTGGAGAAAGCCCATGAGGCTGCACAGCTGGCCTACAGTGGCACTCTACAGTTGCCTTTGACCCCACAGCCTGGCACCTTGCATCTTCAGCCTGACTTTGCAGCAACCCCAAATCCGCCTCTGATATGGCCTAGCATAGAGAACATGGCCCCAGCTCCCCAGGCATGTTCTTACCACGCAGTGTCCCACAAAGCAGCTCACCTCCAGAGACCTGCTCACTGAAAAGGCATGGATGCCACTCCAACACTGAGCTCAGCTTGGTTCTCATGCTGATCCATCTACTTTGGTCAAGGTTTGGAGAACTGGTAAGCAAAGGCTGTCTGGTTTGCATCCTTCTTTGCTTAAGGCTCATCCTTCAGACCTTCCAGGACGAAAGAGCAGCTATAAGAAAGATAAACCCAGAATTTTTAGCAGTGCCTGTTGTGACAGGACCAGGTTTGAACTAAAAGAGGGACCAGAGTAAAAGAAGAGATTTTTGCACAATGTGGGTGGTGAGATACTGGTCCAGGCTGGCCAGAGAGGTGGAAGATGTCCCATCCCTAAAACCATTCCAGGACAGGTTGTCTGGGGCTCTGAGCAACCTCATCTAGTCAAGGATGTCCCTGCTGACAGCAGACAAGTTGGACTAGGTGACCTTTAAAGACCACATTCAACCCAAACCAGTCTATTATTCCCTGTGGTTAGATGTGAATAAATCCAGAGCCTGCACAGACCACTCTGGGTTGTTTGGACATTACCCCTCCTTCTTCCTCCAAATCACAGATATGCAGTCCAGGATGAAGTCTAACTCATTGCTGGCAACAAAAGAGAACTATAAACATCCCTGCTGCAAACAGCCTCCTGCTTTCTGGGAGAGGTTCTATCTGCTTGCCTGGATGTGGAAACTCCTGCCTTCACAGCCTGCCTCTGGATGGGATTCCCTTTGTGGCTTCAGAAAACCCCTGCCTGAGCAAAGATAATAACTGGAGAAGAGCCCAAGCCACAGAGCTGGGATCTGAACTCATCTGCTTAGATCTGCTCATCTGCTTCCTCCTGCAAGAGCAAAACTGCTGCGAGGCACCTGCTGAATGAGGGCAATGTTCGGTGTGGAGAGGACCACCCTTGAAGAGATGAAAGCCATTTGTGCTCAGCCACAGAGGAAATCAAACTCCATCCCTAGCCTTGTGGGGGCTGATTCCACATGAGGTGAACTCTCAGCCTTTTTGAGTTCGTTTTCCTCTGTGTCTCATAAGGACACAATCCTCTGTGATTTCCCCTTACTTTAGTCCTTTATCTTGTATTTTGTTCCCTTTTCCCCCCATATCCTCTGTAATTTCCCCTTGCCTTATACCTATATCTTGAATTTTCTTCCCTTTCCCCCCCATATCCTCTGTAATTTCCCCTCACCTTATACATATATCTTGTATTTTCTTCCCTTTCCCCCCCATATCCTCTGTAATTTCCCCTTACCTTATACCTATATCTTGCATTTTCTTCCCTTTCCCTCCCATATCCTCTGTAATTTCCCCTTACCTTATACCTATATCTTGTATTTTCTTCCTTTTTCCCCCATCCTCTGTAATCCCCCTTACCTTATACCTATATCTTGTATTTTCTTCCTTTTTCCCCCATCCTCTGTAATTCCCCTTACCTTATACCTATATCTT